>JAWWEV010000115.1:78195234-78221826 GCA_035583235.1 Hafferia zeledoni | reverse complement strand
TCCTGTATCATATCTTAGGTTTGCGTCATCTGGTATGAAATATTTCCTTGGTTACCCAGTCAGGTGATAGCTGTCTCTCCCAATCTATGTAGATTCTTTGAGCGTGCTAATTTGAGGCCTAGCTAAAACTTCTAAATGAACTTCAAAAAAAAGAAGAGATACCAAACCCCAATTTCTCCCCACCAGCAAACTGATGTTCAGCCAGGGCCTGAACAAAATTGGTCTCGAGTTTTGGTTGCTGAGCACAATGTCATATGGTATGGGATATCCCATTGGTCACTTGGGATCAGCTGTTCTGGCTGTGTCCCCTCCCAAGTTCTTGCCCTTCCACTGCCTGCTCACTGGTGGGGCAGCATGAGAAGCAGAGAAAGCCTTGACACTGTGTAAGCACTGCTCAGCAATAAGTACACAGGAGTGTGTTATTGACACTGTTTTAATGTTTTAGTAGCACCACACCAGCTACTATGACAAAAATTAACTCTTTCCTAGCCAAAAGTGATTACTATAAATAAATATTGCTATGAGGGGTTCTACACATCACTCACTGGTTCAAAGGTACATGTATTTTTATGCAAATCTGACTGCAACATGGTCTATACCAACATATAGGAAAACAAAAACCTACTTTGCATCAAAATTTACTTAGAAATACCTGATCACTCTAGGATAAAGGTTTTACAAAGTAATCTCTAGTTTCTATACTTCAGCATACTAGTTTATAAATAGCCATTACTTTATCACATTAAAAATGTGTAAACAATGGCCTCTTACATAGAGTTTGCACATATAAATAAAGTTCTTCTATTTCTACTTTCTAATATAAGACCAATGATAGTGGGGATCCAACAAATATTAAGCATTACTATTTGCAGGGCATAAATATTAGGTACTAACTAGATGTTTAGCATATTGGATATTGTAACAATTATATTTCAGTTTTCTATAGGAACAGCAACTGTCAGATCAGCTACTGAATCAAAAGTAGAGACCAATATTTAATGGAAAACAATGAAGATAGCTTTGCATTGACTGACTAAATCTGTTTCTACAGTAAAGATAACATTTTCTGTTTACTACTCTGAAACCTTAGAGTTATAACCATAGTTCTCAAGGTTGGCACATGATTAATGAGTTCTATCCTCTGCTGTATTAAAAAATGGAATGAAAACTTAATGGCCAAAGAACGCATATATATCTTCAAAAATAACAAACAAAGAGATAAAAGGTGTCTAAGTTGTTCACAATTCCCTTGATGCTGATATTTTTAGAAACACAGGAACACATACAGAATCAATAGTGGAACATCTTGTGAAACATTCAACCAGCTCTCTATTGGCTTACATAGTTAAGTAAGGTTTGGAATACAGATAATCCTTACATCACAAAGTAGAAACTAAGAAGAAATAAGTTGAAATCACAAAAAGAAGGTGAAAATAGGAAGTGAAAAGAGAATTTGCTCAGAATTTTTTGCAGTTAAAAGTGCAAGAGAAAAATCACATTACTAATTGAGATATTTGTCTTAGAGGTAAGCTCTCCAGGGTCCTTTGTTGTAACTGAACATTTATGTATACACCTATGTGTGTATCTATATATAGAGAGATATGTGTATTAGGCAATTGCAGATTGCTGTGATGAGAATGTGCAGACTGATGCAGATGGTATTAACTTGAGAAAAAAATTCATTAAATTTACTCATTAACATTACACATCATGCTAATGATAAACTCTTACCATTATCAATTATTTTCTCTGCAGATACAAAACTTCATTGTTTATATTTATGTCCTAAATTAGTGGAATTATAATCTTCAGTTGTTGAGGTTGAGGCTCTTCTGTCACAACTGTAGTGGACTGTCTCCTCTCTTAGTTGATTTTGGTTTATTTGATTGTTTATGTTTGTGGCTTTTATTCTATTGCTATTGTCTCCCTTGAAAAAGGGTAGGTTTCATTTGATCCTGATCTGTTTTTTTCCCTTTGCCTGTCTCCTGTGCATTTGACAGAAGGTGCAGTATGTTTGCCGTCTTTTACTCATATCTTGTTCTTTGACAGCATAAGTGTCTCCTAAGTTGAACTACAAAAAGTTTAACTGCTGCTTTTAGTTACATATTTTAGTCTGTAAGATATATTCAAAGCAAGAATATTATTTATATAATGATCAATACAAAATGATACAAAATTTCTTGGTGTACAGATATCTGCTTTAGTTATGTCTTTTACCAAGCCTAAGTGGGCTGTCTCTGGGCCCTCATCCAGAAGCCAATGGACCAGATCAACACCTGTTAGAATGGGCTAGTCCCATTGCTTCCACTGAGCTGAGTTTGGCTGACTCATGACTTCAAAGTGAATTGAGGTGGTTAAAGTGGTAGAAAAATAATCCAGCAAGAATCATTTCATTGAGTTGGTTTATTTTTTGACCCAGTGAAAGCTGAAGGAATGATGCTGGAGGCTAGATGATGGGAAAAGATGTCATTTAAATGGATTTGTGGCAGGAAGGAGAACACTAGAAGGAAAAAGGGAAAGTGTGGGAAATCCACAGTAGACAACTAGGCAAGGAAGTATAAAAAGAGGTTTTCTTCATTCTGCAAACATGAATCTTTCCACTTCCTCAGTCATAGTGTGGTTTCAGCCCATTCAGTAAGGCTTCTCCACTGAAGCATCATCTTCCACTGCCTTCCTATTATCCTTTCTCAACTGCTGTCAGTGATGACTAAAAAGAAGCATACTATGGATTACAGTGAAACTTGCTGAAAAGTTACTTTCTCTCTCTTTTATTACCCCCCACCTCTGACCCTTTGTTTCTCCTTGGCCCAATCTTTGTGTTTTATGTCTAGGCAGGGCTCTTTCTTGATACAAACCTAGAAAACCATGGATCAAACTTTTACATGTACTGGATATTCAAAGGGAAAAATATAGCTTTCCCTGGGTGAATGATAGTCCTTTATGATATTTATGACCCATTAGAAGTAACAATAGACTTGAATGCTGAAGTGTTTGAAGTAAAAGGAAAGGGACTCAACAGCAGACAGAAAAAAGTAAAACGTGAATGGAGTAGATGAGGAGATTCTTCACATTAGTATCCTTGATCAGCTGACATTTTTGTCTGTTTTTCCACCTTTGGTCTTTGATCAGACCTTTGTCAGTGACAAAGATTGGTTGCCATGGGTTGTGATGCCATGGATGTAAGACAGCCCAGGCAACTCCCAGCAAGCACCTGTGGTAACCTTCACAAGTCTTTCTGCACCTACAGCCTAACAGTAGAACTCTCATGATTGCGTTTCACTTTCATTGACTTTTAATAAAAAATTATAATAGAAATAACATGATTGCATGAGAAATTTGTATGGTTATATTAATAAACATAATTTTGATTTGGCTTGTGTTTACGAACAGAATCAGATTTTTTGTAAAGCTCAAAAAAAGATTATAAATAATTTTCAGAGGAAGAAAGCCAAGGACACAGTCTATCTGAGTAGCCTAAAGTCACTTACAGAGCTGGAATTTGAAATAAGGACTCATAGACACAGGTCAATGAGCAATGGTAGTGGAACCTGCCTCTATTTTAGTATGGTAATCAAGATGATATGATTCCTGTAAGAGTTGCATTTTAATTTGTCCTGCATGGATAAAAAGCAATTTAAATTGAGAAGTAACAAATGTATTATTCTACATAAATAAAAAATGAAATAGAGAAAAGGTCAGAGAAATCACTCAAGCAAAGAAATAAAATTTTCACTAAACCAGTAGCAAGCTGCTAATCCCAAAAATGTTGCTATTGTCATTTGGTTCCACACAAAAAAAATTGCCTGAATTCTGAGAGGAGAAAGCTACCACTTTAAGTTTCCAGAGGCGGGGGAGGGGGGGCGGGGGGAAGTCACTGATCTTCTGGTGTTAAAATAAATGCATCATTTAATAAGCATTTATCTTGTCATTTTAATAACAATCTCCTGAGTATATTTTTTGCTACAAAATGCTCTCCTAAAATACACCAAACACTAAACTTTTTTTTATATATTCCAAAGAATAATTAGGTGAGCTAAAAGTGTACTTGCTTACATCAAGTGTACATAGAGTTCCAATCTATGGCTTTATGTCTAAAACAATCTGCAAAATATCCATAGGAGAGAACAAAATGTAACAGACTGGATAAGAAGAAATAAATACTCAATTTTGAACACCAAATTAAACATGTTGTTAAGAACAATGGAGAGATCAGACTACCAATGATATAGACTGGGTTGGTGAGCAGAGAACAAAAATAGAGAACATACATAACACATATAAGTTGCACTGGAATAACTTTTTAGATTTTCACCAACTTTCACAAAAAGATACACTTACCAGGGTATTTAGGACACCACAGAAGGGTGCAAAACCTAAAGGTTCTCAGCAAGAGGCACAGAAAAATAAAGGGATTATAGTTTTACCATTTTTTTCCTCCAGAATAAAACTCTAAATATAGTAGAAAAAAATAAAGTATATAAAATTTTTTTTCAGATGTCATAAAGATAAAAGAATTGTTGTTTTGATTGAAATAAAAAAAAAGTCCAGCAAAGCACACATAGCAAGTCAACATCAAAACAACAGGTATCTTATTTGGCTTTGTTATCACATTAGTACCAGGTAATTTCATTAGAGAAATTAATGAGATTTACTATTCCTCTTAGCTACCAATCAGCCAGTGAATACTTGAGGTTGTCCTTTGTCATGATGATTCACAGGACAGAAAATACAAATTAAATTATTCCTGTTGAATACCTGGGAGGTGCATATATTCAGTAATTTGGGCAATCAGAATGCTAAAATATAGAACATGGGTTTTTTTGGACACAAAGACTAAGTATTTGTTCAATGTTGTAAAATTAAAAAAAATATTCCTTCAAAAATTGATCATAAATCAAGCAAGAAAGTTAGAAAGTGAGCAAACAAAACAACAAGCTCTTTATTAGGGTGTGGCCTGTTATTTAGATGCACATGTTAAGACTAAATTTTAAGAATTAATTTTATTTGTAAGCAGGAATAAAAAAAAAATGTCGCCAGTGCTAAAATCACATAAATACTGTAAATTCAGTATTTAACATGGCTTATTATGTAATCTATATGATCTCCCTCAGTCTTTTAGATAATCTGGTACTATTCTTTTTGTCTAGGAGAATCAGGGCACTTTAAGTATTTCAGGAATTTTAGTACACTTCATATTTTGCAGAATCAGGCAGAGGACATGAGAGGACAGGGAAGAAATGTTTTTTTATGACAGACTCTTGCATCAGGTTCTGCAAATTTGACCTTTTGGACTACCATATTTAACTGTCTTGAAGGGGAGATATTCTTTCCCCTTCAAGTTAACACTTATCTTGAGCTCTAGCACTAATGTATTTGTTATGGTAGCAGCATATTAGGGTGGCTTATGCTGTGTTTATTTTACACCATTAAATTGACATCTGTATTTGTTTAACTGGAAAATTAAGTGTACTGATATCCTCAAGGAGAAGATAAGGTGTCATTTTTTATTCTGCTATGGATAGTGGAGATAGAAAATAGTTCATGTGAGACAATTCTCAGATACCTTGATATTTGTGGGAATGGAACAGAACATGTTTGAAACCTGCCCATGACCTCTCATCTTTAAGAGAGATAAATCAGTTTCTCCAGGTTTTCAAGTTACTCCAGGACAATCTTTAGATTTACTTCTCTGCAGAGCCAAAGGGTTCACAGAAAATTTAAATAACACATTCTTTAGCTGTTTTGTTACACATAGTACTATCAATCCAGCAGTCGTGACGTGGGGCAAGAAAAGTCAATGAAAATTTTACAATAATGAAGTTGAAAGAAAAAAAATCTTGTGTGATTAATTATTCTGCTTGTTTCTTGGTATCATTCAAATAATTCAGTTTTTTATAAACTTCCCTCTTAGGAGATGGAAAGCACTGAGATAAAATTCTGATTGATTCACTCAAGCCACTTAGAATGAGTCAGTCATATATTCTATTTTTTTAATCCAGTTTAATGTATATTATACTATGACAATCTATAGAAGCTATACTCACCAGAAGCAAAAAAAAATCCAATCCATATAAGGTATTATAAAAAAGGCGCTTAATTTAAGTAATGTTCAGTGTAACAGGAGTCACATACATAGCCAAGTAATAAAAGCAAGGCTGTTATTGAAATAGATTCTACTGCAAGAGTTATAAAGTAAGAGATACTTTGAAAATCTCATGGAGAACTTATTTAGATGGATAATGGCTGTGACACTTCACTTGCACTTAAGCAAATGAAGATCAATCTAACCAATAATACAACATTGGAATCAAGACCAGGAATACTTTTCAAAAATGATTTGGAATATTGTATATTGGCATTCTTCTACTTGGTCTCTTGCTTTGTCACCACATTTCTTTCCTCATGTACCCTTCGCAACCTTCTGTATTCACCATCTTTTCAATGATTATATGTCTGACATGATGGTCCACTTCAATCTGCTCTTCATCCGACAAATATATTGAAAAGAAAGCAAGAACCTTTCTTTGAACTGCTTCACAAGGAAAACTTTTCTAAATGCCCTGGGCAAACTGAAAAGATAAGCATTTTCAGTGAAATTTAGCCCATCAAATTAGAAGTCAGTGGTCAGTGGTCAGTGGTTTAGTCCAACTAAACAACTCTTGAAGGTGAGAAAAGCCAAGTGGAGAAAGGATAGATTACATTACTGCCTTATGCCATTGTACTGCCTTTCTGTCAGTGTTGGTAAATCTTTTTTCATTTTGTCAGTATTCATCCATGTTAATGTTTGATGATAAGATATCATTCTGAAGTTCCTAGAAATTTTCAAAACATGCTAAATTTTGATAACTTCTCGAGGCTGAAATACAGCCATATACATAGATGTGTTTCTGTTTTTAGGTGTGCATATGTATGTAAAAAACATAGTAAGTTAGTATGCCATTGGTAGATCATCATGAGGATCTGAGTTCCACAGCCATGCTTTTTCTGCCTAAGAAAGTTAGGAACATGCAAAAGGGAGAAGGCATTACAACAACATATCATCTTGCCATCTGAGAAGAAAGAAGACTGAGTACAAAAGCAAAATAATTCCTCCACCACTTCTTTGATATTCTTGGTTTTGTTAAGTCATCTGCATGCCATTGTGACTCTCTTTTATGTTTCTTAAGTATTTATACAGGCTAAACATTACATGGCAACATGTCATGCTAAATTAAATGAGTATTAAACACTGTAGTTGTATGAAGAAATGAATTGTAGAAAAAGGTGAATAATGCACAGCTTCAAAGAAGCCTGTGATTCCTGCTTTGCAAAAAATGAGGGCAGGCTCTGTGAACAATATTATCTTCTACCAAACAATGCACAACAGAAAATTCAGCAGCAATGATTTATTACCAAAAACTATGAGGAGAGGGAATATGTCATTAAAATTTAGTCACCAAAATATTTTCAGTAGAATCCAAATAGAGAAGGATCTCTTTCTACTACAGAAAAGTGCTGAAACTTGGGGATGTCCTTGAAATTGAGAAAGTTGAGTTTTAACTGAAGTGTACTAAATATTTTTCACCTGTTTTGTGATATATACTGGTATATGTCCTTTATTCAAGGACAGACACATAACTGAAAATGTTTCAATATTTATCCCAAATGTGTTCTAAAAATGTATTCCTCAAAGAAAAAGTATCTTAATGCACACTGAATTATTTCTGAATTACTGCATTATTTAGTAATTTAACAATTTATTCAGTATTTATGTTATTTTAGTATAATCAAATACTATGTTAACATATGGTATATAAAATCAAAGATATTATAGATATATTTTCAATTTTGCATCAATGTATTCCTTATGTGAAAGTTGTTATTTCCTTTTTGAAACTAGGTCAGCATCTGTATTTTAAGACAAAATTTGATATCACTCAGTCTCTATTACCTGTTTTTTAGTTGTTTTTGGTGGAACAGACGCAGAGAAAATCTGTGGCATATGGACACCCCAGGGTCCATGTTTCCTTGTTACAAAGACCTCAGACAAGTCTGTATTCCCTTTCATTATCCCACCCCAAAATATATCCATTATATGACAGATGACATTTGGTAAGCATCCTGGAGATGGACACAAGAACACACCCAGCTAGCTTCATAGCCCTTCAAATAATAAGCTAAAGAGCTCTGCACTGGAACTGATTGTAATGGCATAGTTTGAAATTCATCAAATAATGCATAGATTCATAGGGGGAAAATGGTCTAGCAAATTTCTGTGTGAACACACTTTCCCTGTTTGTTTTCAGAATATTGTTCCGAATATGTCTGTGTGTATTGTTTTGGCTGGAGGAAGGCAGTGTAAATATCTGTAAAAATCTGATGCAATGACACAAACTTAGTACTAGAATTGTGCAGTTGACAGCATCTACCTAAAAATTATGTTAATGAAGGCAATATGTTTACCCTGACCATTCCTGAAAGTTTGTTAGGTTTTTTGGTTTTGGGGGTTTTTTTGTGTGGTTTTTGTTTTTGTTTTTGTTTTAGTATTTGCAATAAATACTAACACTTTTAGGAGTTTGCTGGTGACAATAATTAATGGCAAATAATGTCAAGGGGGAAAAAAAAACCAGCAAAAAACCCCAACTGGGTGACACTTCAAACTTTAGCAATGCTTTCACCAAAGGTTTAATGGATGATTTGACTCAGTCCTGGAGGAGGAAGACGCAGGGAACACTTCCTGGAGCAGAAGGTAGAGATTGTAACATTTCATTCATTTTTACTTAAAATGGGTTTTGTTCATTACTTTCTAGCAATATGTAAGGAAACTGTTTATAAACTATAGGATAACACATTTATTTCACTAGAAAGGTTCAAAAGGAAAAAAAAAAAGGCAATAAAATTTCAGCTTAAACTCAATTTAGATAATATGAAGTATGTACATAGAAACATTGTACACAAGTGTGTACAAGCAGAAAATTGCCTCTGATTTGACTATTCTGTATCAGAAATAGGATCTTGGACTGTGATAATTCTGCAAAGCTTAAAGTTCAGCAGGAAGAAGGAAAGCTAACCAAATGGTGGGATTACAGACAAAAATAATTTCACCAACTCCATATAAGATTCAGCTACCTCTTGAATACTATCTTCAGTTTTGGGTCTGTCATCTCAAAAATATTCTACAGAGTTAAAAAAAAAACCAAAAAACAAAAACAAAACAAAAAAACCCCCACAAAAACAAAAACAAACAAACCAGAAGCAGCAACAAGGAAATTTGACAGTGCAGACTGGCATCCATATGGAGAATGCAAATAGTCCAGAGCTCCTGAGTGTGGAAAAGTGGTAACTAAGGAAAGATATAATAGAGCCCTACAAATTTATGAATGGTGTCAAGATTGTGCACAGATATTAACTGTTCACTGCATCTTATGCTGCAGATATTAGAAAGCTCAGACTACCAAGTTAGCCAGATCCCAATTCAAAACAAGAAGAAGGCAGTTCTTCAAAAGCTTGAGCAGACAAGTGCAATTCCTTGACAAGTGTTGGGAAATTTACAGAGAATCCAGAGAGAAAAGAAGATGAGTTCATGTAAAAAAAATATACAGAAGCAGGAATTTCCTGTTAAAAATCAGTTGGGGACTTAGAGACTATTAGGTGGAAGAATATAGTTTCCCAGCTCTTACTCTTCTGTAGAAAAAAAAAAAAAATCAACTGCTGATGCAGACGAAGTACTGAGTCAGACAATCCATAAGTTGGGCCCTTGTGTTCTAACTTTTCCTGAAAAAAGACAGTTAAAGTGCGTATGAAAGAAAAAAAAAAAATAAAAAAATTTATTGTATTTTATTTTTTGTGGCATAAATAACAGTAGATTTTGGTGGTAATCATTAAGAGCACATTGTCAGAGGAATGTCCTTATAGAACTTGATTAATGGAAAAAAAATATTAAAAAAAAAAAAGGCAATGCATGAAAGCTTTCAGGAAAGAATACATCAGAAAGTATGAATCTCCACAAGTATTTCCAAGTGAGGAACTGGAGACTATCAGGAAGATTGGTGCTATGTTGGCTCCACAAATAACACATCACTGATGTGAGAAGCCAATAAAGAGTCTCATTTTAGTTCTTAGAATGAAGTGCCTGAAAGACTGGAATGGCACAATGTCTGTCTCTTGGTGAACTAGAAACTGAAGGAACCAAACTACAAAAATTAAAGGTCTTCAACATACCTGCCCAACTAGTTTATAAGAACTAATTTATACTCTCATCTTGTGCTACTTTCCTTTGGTGTTGACCTAAGCTGATTGGCAAACTGTACAGGCATGCAAAATGTATAGCAATGTATTAGCATTAACCCCTATCTCTTTGAGATCTGAAACTAAAAGAAGCAGTTACATTTCCTTTAAAAATTATCAGACCTATCACATAATTTTATATTCCAAATATACTGTTTAGTTAACTCAAGATTGTTAAATATTTCCTTTCTTCACCTCAAACTTCAAATTAATCTTTACAATAAGGATTCTAAATTTCAATGTAATTTCAATATTGATTGCTTCAGTTATTTATGCCTGAATGGAATGAAAAAAATCATTACCTATTTTTATTAATGAACAGAAAAAGAAATAACAGTGCATTAATTACATTCTCACATTATTCTAAATTAAGAGTTGATGCAAAAAAAAACTGAATGAGGAATGAGAAATACACAAACATCTAAAAAACTGAGAAGTCAATTGTAGACTGGAAACAATTAAAATACCTTCAGCCTGCAAACCTGCATACAAACATCTGTGGGGGTTAATAAATCAAAGCACAGTTATTCATAGATATAAAGTGCTTGGAATAAGGTAACACTCAGGAATATCTGCTCTAAATGGACAGTATTTGAAACAATGGGGCTTTTAGCTGCTTATACACAAATATAATATAATGGAGGAAAAGATTAAAAAACAGGTAATATTAGCTTATATTGTATATAAACCAATCGAATCAGAAGCAAAAGAAATTAAAATCTTTTTCCATATAGCTATATATGGCCATTCATGCAGAATGTGTATGGGTTTATGGGAACTTTATTGTCGAGATGACATCGGGAACTACAGGAGTTCAGGGAAGGACAATCACTTTGATTAGACATATGAACAGAAAAATCTAAGCAGAAAAAATAAAAATTATAATAGACATTCACTAGATAAGCTGTAACTAAAAGTTAGGTGTGCAATTCATGTGGCAAATACAATCATTGAATCTTTTCTCGATTATATATTAAATAAAATCTAAGTATGTAATTGAAGGTTGCTTTTTTTTGTTTGTTGGTTGGTTTTTTTATAGATATCAAGGTGGGAGATTTTTTTCCTCAAGAATTTGCAAAGGAGCAAAACTTGAAAATACCTGTGAGAAAAAAACTGTGAGAACTTTTGCAATGGAAGTGAACATGAAGTTCTCTAAAACATTCCAAAAATGGTTCCTTATGAAATTACAGATGTTTGGTTTTATTGGTGAAGACAGTAAATCTTAATATTGCTTAATTCATGGAGACTAAAGAGAAAAAGAGAAGCTACCATTTGTAACAAAGAATCAGTTGCATTGTGGCATTGTCAGGAAATAAGAAAGCTAAAGGTAGTGTAGTGTTACAACCTGGTCCAGAAGCCCCAGGCTTTACTGAATGCACATTTAAATTTCAGGCTTCAAGAGATTTTAGCCACCCAAATCCTTGTAAAGCCATTGGTTCTCTTGTACCTTGAATTCATGTCCAGAGAAAAACTGCACATTTTTCTCTAAGAGGTTTCTTTTAATTTGGTGAGAAAATAGGCATGTTGTTTAAAAAGGTTTTACAAAGATAACATGCAACTTCACAAAAACTTCACTACAGGTTACCAGAACTAAAAAGCATTCTTATAGAGAACTTTTGCTACATCCAGCAACCACAAACTCCATGAAACTTAAGTGAAGTACTTGCAAATTAAGTTAAATACGAAAAATAGGTGTTTAGGTTACCCACAAGAGGAAGAAAAGAATAAGAGAGTTTAAGACAAGAAAGAATAAAAAAAGAGGAAAGAAAAAAATACAGTTATCACTAAGAAAGTCACGTGTTGACAGGTTCAAGGAGAACAGGACAGGGCCAAAACGGAGACCTCGTGCATCACTTTTTATAGACTTCTGTCACTGTGGCCAATCTCTCCAAGTGGGACCTTTGATTCGCTGACCATGCCATGTCCCCTTAGCCAAAGTCGGAGGTGCCACAGCCAATTACATGCTCCAGAGAGTGTGGTGTGACTGAACTATCCAGCAGACCTCATCCATGCAGCCTTCATGCCATGGCTGCTGACTCCAGTGGCCGCCTTGGCTGACCATATGGACAGTGCTAAAGGCTTGGTCTTCCCCCCAACACACACACACACAAAAAAATGCATGTCCACAAGGTGATTCTGACCCCAGAATAACTGAGTTCAACATATACTAAAATGACCATTAAAAAAACCAACAAAACAAAGCTGCAAAATTTCTATTTAAATATTATCACTAACAAAAAAGCCTCATTATGAAAGTGCTCTAAGCACATATTGAATTACAAGACCCATAATCCAAGTCTGTAAAAGCTGCAGGAAGATGCTCACTTATTTTAATCCAAAAGGTCATGTCAAACAATCACAAAAGGTAGGGACAGAGCTTGTGGTGTCCACACAGATGTACTCAACATTTCTCTGGAGACTTTTAATAGTCATGTTTTCCTAGTCAATATATATTTCAGCACTTATTTAAACATCTAAAAGTTAGATTGCAATTAGTTTTTTGTGTTAGACTAAATATCTTTGGCTTCTATTTTTTTTGGTATCAAATTTATTTCTAGTTCTTTGATCACATGAATCTTTGTAAGTCACTTTTCTGCCTATGTCTGTATGCTTTGTTATAATTTTTTGTTGTTACTTGATATGATAAAGTTCATTTTGTTTTATCTAATTTTGTCTACTGACATGAGAATCAAAGCATCTTAAATAATTTTTGCAAGATTAGTCTATATGTGTTTGAAAAAGAAAGACAAAATTGTTTTATTCAGATTCATGTTTCCTAACTTTTCAAGATATTTTGTTTGTTAAACAGATGCTTAATTCCTTGCAAACTCCTACTCAATATCCTGAGAAATTTGTAGATATGTTTATTTCCACAGCATGTTTAGTTTAAAAAAATATGGTGGTATACTGTCTCCTTAAAACACACACACACACGTTGGAACACTAACAGCTTGTCAGCAAGATCAAGATGGAGAATTGTGATATAAGAGAATAATGATAATAATAAGGTCTTACTCAAATCCAAGTATCTGAAACAATATCAAAGAGATTTCTGAAAAATACAGATGAATTATTGCCCTTTTTTTTTAAGCTATTTTAAATTTGCCCTTGCTTACAATTGCCTTTTTTAGATATAAATGTAAGACGTGCTGGATTTCAGTGGAATAGTACTGACCTATGTAACTGTACAGAGATGGTACAAGTTGTATGCATGTTGAAGTTAGTCCCTTGCATTTTGTCTCATTTTATCTGAATGGTAAATCTGTAAATTGGATTAGCCTTCAATTTTACTGTAATATTGTAAAGTATGATAAGATGGTTCCACATGATAAGGTATTATAAAAGTTTAAGTAGCTGTTCCTGGGATAACTGTGGTAAGTGACCAACAACTACATGCCAGTATCTAATTTACCACACAGTTTTTCTACTATCAAGTGGTTTATAGCTTCAGCAACTATAAACAGTGGTGAATAGAATGGACGAAACTTTATACTTTTCAGATGTTTTAGATATCTACTGCATTCATTACACATTTCTTTTCAT
This sequence comes from Hafferia zeledoni, assembly GCA_035583235.1. Taxonomy (NCBI): domain Eukaryota; kingdom Metazoa; phylum Chordata; class Aves; order Passeriformes; family Thamnophilidae; genus Hafferia; species Hafferia zeledoni. The sequence goes on along the minus strand of JAWWEV010000115.1, from coordinate 78,208,017 downwards.
CTTTCACCACAGATAACTGTGAATACTCACTTTTTACATTAGGAATTGTTGTTTATTTAAGCTGAAATAAAGCACAATGCCTTCCTGTACTGAAATACCGAGATATAATAAAAAACTCTGACACATCACAGACTTCTCCAATATTATTTGATGCAAATTAAATTGAAGCTGGATACTATGAAAATTTCACATCATTTCATTTGACTTCTGTATTAAAAGTTATTTTTGGAGTGCCAGAATACTGAAAGCTTAAGACTTATTTTACTCATACAGATCTTATCTTAGTTCTTTAGAAGTACTCAGAATAAATAAATGGGTACAATATGGCTTTAGGTATTTTATAAGGTGTCCCCGGTACTTCTAGTGGTAAAAATTGCACATATATTTTATGGTTACCACTTTAACTGTGTTTTCTTCTATTAAAAGTGTTTGTTAGCTAATAATATTTTGTATCACTTTGTAGTCATGGGCCTCTGTATTAGTTACAGGTCTTAATGTGCCTAACCACTTATATGTGCGTGTAATAAACATCATCTGGTCCTACAAAACTAATTATATCTTTATATACACATTTTCTTAAGTATTATATGTGAAAGCCTTCTAATTAAATTGTTTCTTATGGTACTGAACTTAATTTTCATCATCAATAATTTCCTTACAATCTTATGGTTTCTGTACAATCCCACGAGAATGGCGTTATAGTTTTAATATTATCCAAGAGCATAAGAAGGTGTTGTTATAAAGGACTTATGTTGTCAAAATGAGTTTAGCAGGAAGTTTGGGTTCTTTGAATGTCATCTCTACATAACCTTGAACATGACAAATGAGGATTTGAAGAGCATTAATAATGTATGGGAAATGCAATCTATTTTCTGGCTCCACAGTCATAATTAGGTTCCGATAGAGCCGTCTGTACCAATTTACTGAGAATCTTCTATTCAAAAAAACCCTCCACTTTTCAGAGTGTTTATCAGTGATAGTGAGAAGACATCAAGGCCATGTTTAGAAGTAAAAGGATTAAGAAATTGGTATGAGTTTGTTGCCTTTGTACCCATTATTTTCACCATTAGACAGGTGAGCCTAGTCTGCTTCTGACTAAAGCAAGTTATACTACAATTTATGCAGAAAGGAACAGCTACTACAACACACATAAGGCCCCTGTGAACATATGTATATTATGGTCTATATAACACAAATAATTAGAAACTAAACCCAGGTAGCAATATCTTCTGTGCTAATATTTTAAATATTTGTCTAATAGTCTAGTATTTAGGCTAAAATCTGTAGTTATGAAGATTTTTATTCTCATGAATGTGATATTCTCCAGTGATGTGCTCTTTCATTTTATATTAGAAGTACTTGTCAATTTTATACACTTATAAAAAATATTTTCTAGAAAGTATAATTACATATAAAATTTTTTATCCCTATAGCTCTTATGTAATTTTTAATGGTTGAGAGAATGACCATATTTGCATACCATAAATTTAGGAGGACCACAAAAGCAGCTAATAATAAATCCTCTTTTCCTGATTTACTGATAACTCTCTTTTACATATGATAAAGCAAGCACTAACCAAGGAAGTGTACTGAGCTGTGCTCCTGCAGTGATGGCTTGTGCAGGAGAAGCTGTGACCCACTGGCATCCTTGCTATCGAGAGTTCTGTATGATCTGAGCAGGAATAGGTACCCATGATAATTTTCAACAGCAATATCACAGTACAAATCTAAAATATTATGCCAATACCTATTTATACTAGTTGCAGCGCTAATGTACCATGGGATGCTGAACAAAATAGGATACTATCTTTAAACAAAATAAAAAGAAATTAAATTATGTTAATCATTAATTCAGGTAATGAAAAACAAAAATGGGGAGGTTGCAGCTAGTAGACAGCAGTTTCTCTCTGCAGCTGCTTCTTTCGTCACACACACACACAAAATTACTTGTTTCAGACCAGTGCAATATTGCCGTATTTTCTTCATAAAATGTCTTAGAGAGGACATATAGTGTGTTTTAGTTTCTCGAACAGATATTTTTTCTTCTGTATCTGTCTATTCATCTGTAAAATTTCTGTTGTCACAATAAATCATCAATTGGTAAAGAAAATGATATTGGTTGTTTTAGCATGAAAATATAAATATTTTGTCAGGGTCATAATATCTAAAAACCCCTGAAAGTTATCAAATATCAAAAATTAAAAACCCCAGAATTTAAAGGCCATAGTAAGAGGTATGACTGTCAACAATATATTGTTTACTGGAGGTATCTAATTAAGAACATTTCCTTAAAAACATTATATTGATTGCAGTGGTTGAGTTGCTGCCCATGAGGGGCTGCAGGGGAAGATGCTCTGTGAGGGCAAAGCAGGAGGAAACAAAAAAGTAAGAAACAGCAGAGGGAATAGCAAGGCCAAGGTCAGAGGAGGAGGAGCAGGTGCTCTGTGGAGGAGAAGGCATTATGGGCAGCCCTTGGAAGGATGCATACCTGGACAGATATACACTGCTGACTAAGGAAAACCTACAGGAGAGCAGAGGAAAAATGGGATGAATAAGTGGTGGCAGAAAGAAGAGACAGTCTATTGCCTGTAACCTCCTCATTTTTGTTTCCTGTTACCTGCCTCAACAACAAAGTATTTATTTTATTTGTTATTATATTAACTGTCCTGAAATCAAGTATCTTTTGCCCATGGCAATCATCAGTAAACAAACTCTGTTTTTAATACAATCCATGAACATTTTTATTTCTGTTCTTCCTATCTATTGTCTACTGTCCTGTCAAAGAGGGAGAGGAAATCAGTGAGCAGCTGAGTCTGTCTGGCTGCTAGCTAAGGATAGCCCAGTGGAAATGCAAGCAAAATACATGTTTGGCTCTGGTTCTGCTCATGTGTATATTTTGCAAAAACTGTTTTACCCATGTGTTATGGGTTTAGCCAGGTAGGCCTAAAACTTAGGTTTTAAAGTTCAGACTAGGCCTGGAATTGTCAGCTGACTTGAGCTGGGCTGGGCTAGCTAACAGCTGACTTCTTCTAGCCAGTAGTGTTGTATTCTATACCACATCATTCTATACCACATCATCTCAGAAGGGGTAAGGGCCAGTGTGTGGGAGTGGCTTAGGCAGTTCCATCATGGCTGAAGTACAAGCCAGACATGGTGCTCCTGTCTTGTTGGAGTAGGCCCCGCTGCTCTTGCTGCAGCTACTTGCATTTTGTTTGAGTTCAAGGAAGTAGAAACATTTTGTTGTTACTCTTTCTGCTCTTTGGTGCGTGTCTTTTGGGGTGCTTATAAAACTACAGTGATAGAATCTATTTTCACTGGGGAGTGAGGAAGTTATTTTTTGTTATTCCTAGCTTGTGTATGTTATATTGTAGTTTTACTTTTCTCTTTTCTGTATAAATATATGTAGCTAGTTCAAGCATAAACGTAGTTTGAGAGGTTTTTTCTCTTTCTCCCTTTTCTCAGTGAGGGGAGAGAGACTCTGACTTAGTATTGAGCAGTTGGCATTTTGCCAGCTCAAACAAAGACACCATGTCGTTTGGAATTGGACCCCCATCACTGAATCATAGTGTCAGTATTTGGGTTTTTTTGCATTATTACCTCTTCTCCTATTGGTGGATCTGGGAAATAAATTTCAGTCTATTTTTAATACTAGGTTGTATCACAGCTTTTCTGCAATTTGGTTATGCAGTAAATGATGTCATTTCCTCTCTAGTGATTACCAACATTATTAACTGTAGGGCTTAAAAATCATTACTCATCTTTCTCCTTTCCTCAGAAAAGCCACAGAATTAGATGAAAATATGCTAACTTTAAAAGGAAGTTGTCTTGGTCCTTTGGTTGGTTTTCTGGTTTTAGTTTGTTTTTCTTTATGTTATGACATCTGAAGTACTGGGGTGCAGTATAATTTCTATGAATATGTAAGTACACATGCATACATGAAGACATTAAATAGTTGTGTGTACACAAATGAAATTAGGACCTCAGCAGACGGAATATATATTCCCTTCAGAGCTGAAAAGCCACTTTGCAGATGTTTTCCATTGCAATGTAAAAATCTATGACATCCAAAAAAGTACCTCACTGTCTTCCATTCAAGGTTACAGTTTTCAGTTTTACTTATCTCCTCTGGATATAAGTTCAATTCATTTTACAACAACCATAAATTGATATTGTACATAAGGATCTGAAAATGACACAATGGTTTTATTAGGTGTGAGGACTGAGAGATTACAAAGCATTGCTAGATAGGGAATAATTGCTAAACACATGTACAGTCAGTGTCTTGTCCTGTTCAACGTGTACGATGGTAAAAAGAATGTGGTCTGTGTGAGTCCTGAACAAAGAAGTGTCAGGTAATAACCACTATGGGGCTCTGAGCTCTCAGGACCAATGTATTGTTATCAGACTCTTTAAATAAAGAAGCTGAAGGCTGCTCCAATCCTTCAGGAAGACTTTTTATTTTTATGTAATTTAGTAAATATTTACACTAAAAGAAAAAGGTGTCTGCATCACTTTGTGTGAGTCTGCTTTTGAAGTAAGAGTTGCTCAAGTGAAGTCTTTTATTTCTTTGCTTTGTCACATGTCAGAAGAATGAGCTGCCTCTCAGTTGTGAGGATAAAAAAGAGTGAATACCTATGGACATCTGTACTTTTCTGTACTGGCAGATGGAAGGTAGGTGACATACCTTAGACACTTTTAAATGGCCAAAGGCACAAGTTTAGGCATCTGAACTGGCCGAAGTGATGGTACTGACAAGGGACTTGACACAGCATTCTTCATATAGATGCTCTGTGACTTCTGATATGCTCTGGGTTTACTACATGATTTCCATCTCCTTGTAGTGCTGCTTCAGTTAGAAATATTCCTGTATGATCCCTGTGTCATATTTGCTAGTTGTGGAGGGTGTCTGTAGTAACTTCCAATCTGGCAACTCAAACAACCTTGAACACCTATGCACAAGCCCTTGGGCAGAGATAAGTTTAATATTAAGACATCTATCTATGCTTAGAAGTATAGATGTATGCTGGATGTTTAGATTTTCTAGTCAGTTCTTCAATGACATTGAGGGAGAAAATCAACTGACAAAGCACAATATTCAGTTATATATGTATAAAATGATTTTTTTCAAGCAGAGAGGGAGTGACCAGATGAATGAGTCAATTCACCCCAAAGTGGAAAGTACAAAGCATGAAATGTTGATCTGTTTTGAGAAATCTTTCATGGGAAGTGGAGGAGAGAGCAGTATTGATAGTGTATTATTTTGAGTTTGTCTAGGCTAAGAACAGTACATAATACATTTTATAATGGGATTATTTTATAGTTGGAAATTCTACAATTTTTAAAAGTTCTAAGAAAATTGCAGGTGTTAAAAGAAGTAATTTAAAAAAGATTCAGAAGTAAAGCTTTCAATATTTTCTCAGCAAAATGGAGCTCAAACTGAAATCATAGATAGTTCTATATTCCTGAACTTTCATGTTATGAAACTTTTATGTTATCTCTTCCTCTGAGATTCTGTGATGTGAGGCCATATTAGAAATTGGAAAAGGAAGTTTGTTGAAATACCATAAACAAAAAAAGAAGTAAAAGTATAATGAAAAGTAAATCACAAAAACTTCCAAGTTGATACTAAGCAGGTAAGAGTTTAAAAAGGAAAAAAAAAAAAAAAAAAAAAAAAAAAAAAAAAAAAAAAAAAAAAAAAAAAAAAAAGATAAACCAGGAAAAGGAAAATGAGATCTCCCACTTTGAAAGTATCAATATTTGTTCTGGCACCAGCAGTGGAAGTTAGATTAGTATGCTTTTAAAGATTGTTCATTGCCCTTTTTACTTTAGGAAAGGGGAAAACAGCATCAGACTTTGGTAATAGTTCCTAGAACTGAAATTCTGATGTTTCCCTTCTCTAAATACTGAACTTGAGAAACTTTGGACTGGGTTCCACTAAACCCAGCAGCCTGAGCAGTAAAAAACTAAACTGAAAAGAAAGACTGTGTCTCTCACATAACAAACTACTCCAAGATCAGAGTGCCTTTGAAAGCTGTACTCACAAACAAGACTAATTTCTTGATTTTCAGGTCAATGTCACCTTCGCTCACTGCTAAGGTGAAACTAACCCTTTCCTACGGGATGACATGAGTTTAAATGTATGTGGAGGTAAGGAGCCAGAAGCATTAACTAGGTGAATACTGGGAGATAGACAAGGAAGAGAAGGAGAAAAAGAACCTGCAGCAGTTGAAGAAATCTTGAGAAATCTTCTTTGGCTATTTTCTCACATCATACTGGTTTATTATAGATGTTGCTTTTGACATTCCAGTCAATTTAATTATGAAAGCATTTGTCACTACCAGCTGAGGAAGAATAAAAATCAGTGACCACAAAGATGGTTGCATGAGTCACCTCTATTATTAAAGGTACCATTTAAATTCCATTTAAATGAATTAAAAGCATCAAGTGATTTGAAAGGAAATGAAGCCATGGCATAACCAAGCCTAATAAATAATCTACTCTGTTCTTTTGTAGACTGCTGTGGGCATTTAAGTGAACAACAAGGAAGATCATGTGGAACATGGCTGCTATTACAAAAGCTAGTTGATCTATTCCAAAATTGCTGTTCTGTGTTTTGCTGCTTGCAATCATAGAGCTCAATTTCTGTGTAAACCTTTAATTAATCTCCAGCTAGGCTGTCAAAAAAAAAAAAAAAAAAAAGATGGATATGAAAAAACTGTGCTGTTTGGTTTTGTTGGTTTTTTTTTGTTTGTTTGTTTGTTTGGTTTTTTTTTGTTTTTTTTTTGTTTGTAAATGACTGGGTATTTTGGGAATCCAGTCAGCCCACATCTTATACTAAATAGGAATTTAATAATTATTGGCAAATAGCTAAAGTGCAAGCTTCACTTTGAACTGTATTTGACCAGCTACTCTGTTACAGTAAATATATTTTCCTGTCAAACATATTGAAACTGGATTTCTTCCTTGCTTTAACAATGAAAGCTATCATAAGAATGCATCTGGCAGCAGAAGCTTATACGGCTCAATTTAGGTGTTGTAGAAACACTCCAGTTAGTCCTTGGGGACTTGCTTATATATGTATAAATTATTTTTGATTTTTCTTTTCAGATGGGCTTACATGTCACTATCAAGTTTTCACCAGACTGTCAACTTTCAATAGAACAATAAAGGTACTTTTTCTATTTATCCGCTTTTGCTTTTTTGCAGTTAATGTAAACTGAGCATCTTGAAAGTTAATTTTTGGAAATCTGTGTGGATAGAGTGCATTAAAATTAATTAGTGGTAACAAATTTCATACCTGTATTTTCCCACAGGCTGATTTGAACTCTTACTTGTTAGGGGTTTTTTTTTGTTTTTTTTTTTCTCTTTACCTCTTGGAAGCCAACATTTAAACATTAAAAGTATATTTTTCAAGTGTACTAAATGTAGCTTCTATTTCACTGCCTCACATTAACAAATGTCTCTGAAGTGAATGCCTGTACAGTAACAAGTTACCAAAACCATTACACTACTGATGCATACTGACCCTTTCCAAACACAGTGTTTGCCTATTCAATGCTCAGGTGGAGTTAGGGGATGGAGTCAGAAAAGCTAGAAAATGGAACAGTTATCCACATACTTATGTGAACCAAAAGGTAACATGAGAAAAGAGAGTAAACTTGTATTCCTGCCTCTTTTCTTGACACAAAGTACATCCACAAAACCAGTTTTGAAGTGAACCTCTTATGTTATTCAAATGCACCTACCTTTCCAGCTACACTCACATCAGTCCAGAGGATATGAATATCAATGTCTATTGGAGTCATATAACATGAAGGCATATTTTCTGTATGATAGAAGCTGTCTCATTTTGGATATGTTACAAGGAACCCTTGTATTCCAACTTTTTGGCAAATGTACCACTGGTATGACCAGGACTCTTTATCTGTCTTGGCCATTTTCCTTTGAAAAGATGTCCAGTAGTTCTCAGGTAATGTTAATAATTCAGGCACTTCCTCTTCCTACTGGGTTTTAACCTAAGATAGTGCAGACATAAATGCACAGACTGTGTTAATTTTGCCACTGAGAAAAGTTGGTACACTTATGAATCCGCTATGGAGCTCCAGAACCAGCAGTGACAGTGTGCAGGACTGAGGTACCATCTGTTTCACTAGAAAAAGGCCTGAGTAACACTGAAAGGTAATGGAAAAGACAGGAGTAGAATTTGTAGCAATTGAAGCCTAAACTTATTCTCTAACTTCTGAGCCATGCTTCCTTTATGGTAATGATGCCATTGTAAGAGCATATTCTCTGTTCATATGCAGAGATAAGCACATATCCAGTCAGAATGTAGAAACCAACAAAAAGACTCACAGGGGATTCATTGAGTTCTAGTTCCATTTTAATGCACATTTCAGTGGACATCACAGTTTAAAGTTGTGTTTCAGGCAGCGCAAATCATGCTATAGTATTAGAAACTGTTTCAGCTCATGATGAGGCAGTTAATAAACCTTGAAGGATATAAGATGTACTCAGAAGAATCAAAGCAATGGTACTTAGCTGAGTCATCAGAGAAGGCTTCTTCCCTCATCTATTCTGGCATCTGTTAAATGAAGATATTTCCATCTATTCCATTAATGACTGATTAATGATCTATGGAGTTTCTCTACCTGCTGAAAATATGCCCATGGAGTCATAAACCTTCTCATGACTGCTTATTCTATTTTATTATGGTGTCTCAAAAGACTGCAGTATGTTGCATATAGAAAATATCTACCTCAATTTTTTTGCAGCCTCTAACAATGTCATTGTGTTTGTCATTCTCTCTTATGTTTGTCACATACTATTTTATATTTATTTTCATTTTATTTTTTCTATTTCTTTGCAATCTTCCAGTTCCATGGGTTTTTTTGTTCTATGACCTCTGATTACTTTTTATAAGCTAATTCCTATCCATTATTCTTTCAGAGCAATCAGTGTACATGGTACATTACATAGAAAATATAGGATTTATTCCAACAACATTTGCTATACTCTGAATACATTTAAGTGTACAATAAAACACTTAGTCTTTTTCACTGCTATTAGAAAAATTATTTGGCCTTCTAAATTGACACATTTAGTACTATAGTCTGTCAATAAACACAAAAGGATGGAAAAATAAACCAAACATATAACCCCACTCCCCACCCCCGGCTTAAGTTCCTTTAAAAGCTCTTTGGGTTGTTTTGGTCGTTTGTTTTTTGTTTGTTTGTTTGTTTGTTTGTTTTATTGTTTGGGGTTTTTTTAAGATTAACAAATAAACAATTGCTGTATTTCTAAAAGAAAGGTCTAGAACAAAAAAATTGCCTTTTTTCCCCCTCTTTTTTTTTTTTCCTGAGAAAAATAAATTTGAGAGAAAGTATAAGTAAGAATTTTGACACATTGGACATATCTGGTTTGCATGCTTGTTTTCCTCCCAGTGAAGAACAAGACAATATCATTAAAGTCTCTTTTGAAATGAAAAATTCAGCTCCCAACTCTACCTTTACACTAAATGTTGCTTTAAATTAAGTCAAGATTTAATGGAATGAGGCCTTTTGAAGATCTAGGAGCAATTGAATTACAGTATAACAAATAATGTACTTAATTATAAAGCAATCTCAATTAGGTAACACATTTGTCAAGTCAACAGTCTGTCACTGCAGAACTAATCATGAATCCACATTCTCTTTCACAGCCACTCTCATTAATCCAATGTATGATACCACAGCCATTTTATTCCTTATTTATACATTTTTGGGGAGGGAAAGAGGTTAAGACTCTAGGTAGGTGATGTCTATACTTCAGAATTGCTTTTCATTCATCTACACACTGTTAAATACTGTGATGAAAAGACTAAATATAACCAGTTTGGTGGGTTTTTCAAGTGAATCTAGACCAAGAGTTGCAATTGGAGATTTTAAATCGATTAGAACACTAGTGAAAAAGCTAGAATCTGGAGATTGCAAGCCATGTAAATAAAGCTTCAAAATATGTTTTCAGAAGTGCCTCTGTCATGCAATCACAAGCATTAAGGGAAGTCTGTAAGAATATAATCACATGAAAATGTTTTGAAACATATATAATGTTCAATTTCCACAATAATTTGAGGTAACTTCTATCAAGACTTCCCTCAATGCTTGTGATTGCATGACAGAGGCACTTCTGAAAACATATTTTGAAGCTTTATTTACATGGCTTGCAACATTTGACTGTAAATGACAACAATGTAAATTATAGTTCACTCTAAATGGTTTTCATCAGGTATGCACAAATCTTTGCCTGCTGTAAGGTACATATAAGGTCAGAAACAATCTTGTATATACTATCACTTTCTCAAGATACTTAGGAATAAATTAGAAAATTAGAAGATAAATTAGCCCCAAATACACAGATAAATATAATTTAAGAATACTTCTATAGTAAAATGAAAGGTAAGAAAATGTCCTCTAAATGATACTTAATAATAATCTGGAAGTATGATAGTTCATCTGATAAAATACAGGCTGGAGAGCTCTAACCAAAGTGATAATAGACAATCAGGAAGATGTAGCTTTAAGGAGAAACAGCTGTCTGGGTGGTCTGATGTAGCTGATTACAGGAGATCCATTATCCTAAAATGGATACCAGGTATCCAAGCAGAGAAGAATGTATAAACATTAAATGTGAGTAGAGTGCTGCAGACAGAGAATCCTTAGGGAAACATGAAGAAACAAAAGAAACTTAAACAGTGATACTGATCACATTGTATCAGGGAAAGACATAGTGTCTCCATAGTCTGAGGAATATCTACTATACTATCTGCAATGAAACATTAGTTCTCTGGGGAGAAGGAACTGTCATCATACTGAAATCTGTACTAATATACATAAAAATCAGTTCAATAATTGGTACAGTAAGCCTATTCCCTCTGGCTGAACTACATTGCAAGTTTTATTATTTTTTAATTTTGAGTGGATAAACTAGTCATCAAATTGGTGAATAAAAATATAAGCTTTGGAACCTTTTTGGTAGAAATTATCTGAATTTAATATTCCAATTATTTATTTGGTATTCCTCATAAATGGGCAGGAGATGGAGTGAAGAAGAAAGGAAGGAACCTTCAGAACTGCATCTGTCCCAGGGAGAAAGTTTCTGTTTTCTGCTGAAAGAACAAACCTCTTTTTTTCTTTGGTGCTTGTTCTGACTCCTCTGCTTCTGTTGAGTGACAGATCTGGTGCTCCTATGACATTAGACTAAATAAATCAAAGGCGATGCAGGAAAGAAAAGAAGACCTCTTCAAACAACAGTAAAACTGTGACTATCTATGCCAACTGCAATAACTGGTAAGCCAGCACTACTCTTATGAAAAAAAGAGATGTTCTCATCTAAAATTAAGAGATTAAGAATGTTTCTTGCCTTGGTAAACTTAGTAACCTGCAGTGGTCTCTGTTGAAAACAAAGATCTTGCAACTTGAACTTTTCTTTTGTTAACTACCTGCTTTTGTCTGATGAATTAAAGATCTGTTTAGAAATCAATTGTTTCATTAAAAAGCTTTTATATGATAGCAAGGATGAAAACAAGAAAATGCAACCATATCTATTCCATAAATTAATTAGTTCTTTTGAATACAACAAAGTCTAGGGAAATAAAGCATTTGGCAAGAATAATTTCTCATCATCCATAAAGGGAAGAATTCTGGGAAAGGAAGCAAGAATTTTTATCAGCGTGCCCTTGCAACAGAATCTTGCAATTTTACTTACTGTGATTTTTCTGTTTTCTAAATAATCAGGTCATCCTCGCCTTTTATTGTGTACAAAAGCTGCAAATTTTTCTCCCATGAAAAACAGATCTCTCCCTTTCCCCCAATGCATGAAAACACTTCATGTAATTTTAAGCCAAAATAATGCAATATAGTTGAAAGAAATTATTTTGGTCATTTGAGAAATCTATAAAGATATTGTGAAATTCTAAATTCAAGTAAACAGACAATTCAAGCAATTTCATGTTTCTCTCTCCATTAGAAAAGGGAGGCAATGAATTAAGCAAACTAAATTCAGAAGTTCTAAAGCAGTACAGAACTTGGAGTTTCACACATAAATCACAAGGTATAAAATACAGGATTTTAAGAGTCTAAATGTGAAAATTTCTATTAGCTTAATTGTTAGATTGTTTTGTTTTGTTTTGTTTTATACTGCATCAGTTATCCCTTTGTGCTCTTTGATCAACTGACATGTAGTTTTTGATGAATTTATTTGCTTCGATTTCCTTAAGATATATTTATTTCTACAGTACTCATGGATATATAAGGGTTATAGTATGGAAGTGATTAATTGATTGTCCAGCAGAAGTGAACTCTGTTCTTTCTGTACCTCAAAGACCTCAAAGGTCATTCCATTTTTGTGATCTTTACAACTGGAGTTTTTGATCACTATGTATGCAAATATAATTTTACATGGTACAGTTTATATGTTGAATTTAGCATTACTAATTTGTTAAAAAAATAATTTGTTAAAAAAAATAATTGCATGTATGAGTTTCAAAAATTCCCCTACTGTATCATTGTGATCTCTAGTCAGGTTACTGCAATACATCTTGAAGGAATGAAAACTAGACTCCACTCTCTTTATCATCTAACAGCAGCTGCTGTAAAACTTAATGTAATTTCTTTTTTTGTTTAGAGGGTAAGAGTGTCTCTAGTAGTGAACCACCTCTCTAATACTTACCCTAACTCATTTTTGTGTATTTTGCTTTGCTTCTTGCTAAAAGTTCTGACTTACATTTCTTGTGTGCATTCAGTATCC
>JAWWEV010000115.1:78125210-78194379 GCA_035583235.1 Hafferia zeledoni | reverse complement strand
CCTCCCAACCTCCTGCTCACTGCATTTCCTAACCCCCCCCCCCCCCCCCTTTTACAGTATTTCTAATTCACTTTCTTTATTCCCATTTACTCTGTCAGATCTTCTGTTCTTCTCTGGCTTGGCTGAATCAAAATTAAAAAAAGAAAAAGGACCTGTCTTCCTGTATTAGATATTAGATCTTTCCCAAATGTATTTTGCTTCTCTCCTATGGATCCTTACTTAGCACTTTTCTGATTTAGCCAAAATTAAATCTCACCATTTCTTTGCACTTTACAGTAGATCTGATTAAAGAGTGTAATGGAAAATTATAATCATTTTGCTGGAAGAAGTTGAGACAGTTGCTCTCTGATTTTTATTGTGCCTTTTCTAGCATTAAAACTGGGAAAAGTTGAAGCATATGAGAAATCATACATGTTTTTGTTATATTCCATTTGTACATGCTAGCAATTTCTTGTTGATTTTGTTTTCTGTTATTCTTTACTAAAAGAATCATGGATATTAGTGATCAAAGACACTGGGGTTTTTCTGACTACACTGTATCAGAATAACTTGTCCAGTCAACTTTTCCTTGACCCTCTTTCAGTTTTTCTTAATACTTACAGAAATGTTGCTGCTGATATTCATCCAGAATTATGCTGTACACAGTTTCATCCAAGTTCTTCTACATAGTATGCCCTCAGATTATGCTATAAATGCTTTTCTGTTTTTCAAGAAAATTCTTGGCCTGTAACTCGCTACTCACAATGAAGCCAACAGGATATGTGGGTAGAGAATGAATCTGGCTCTTAATAGTGAAAGTAATTTTAATTCTTTTGTTCTTTATATAATTATTGAATTAATAGAGAATATATGGGAAATTTCAGATGACATCAGATATGTGTCTTTGTATCTGTAATTCAGAAATTATAATAATAGAAGCAACTGTTCCAAAAAGAATATCCAAAGATTTGAGATAACTCCCAAAATTCAATGCAAAGTATGTGGAGAGAGGAAAACACCACAGAAAGACATGTAAAAGAATATGCATTAGCTTAGAACAAATAAATAGGGAACATTGATTCATCCCATCTTTGAATCTATGGCATCTCAGCTCCTGACAACTGCTTCTAGTCACTCAGCATGTAGCATCTGAAATACACTCTGAGAAAAAAAAAAAAAAGACTTATTCTCCTATTTTAAAGTATTTTTAAGGAATCGCCAACAACTAAAAACAAAATGAAAAGAAACAAGTAAGAAAAAAAATACAAATAAAATTAAAAAGGGCAGAATAAACTCCACAAAATACCCAAAGAAATAAAAATACCCTAAAAAAACCCCAAACCCAAACAAAACAAAACACAACAAAACAAAAAAACCCCAAACCTCATCATCTTATAGAACTGTTCCTTCTGTGGAGACAGGAACACTAGGTTCAAAAGAGTAGTTCTTACATCCAAGAAAAAAAGCTTTAAGCATTGCTCAGAAGCTTTTCTCCTTTAGAAGCACTTCAAGATGTGTACAGTGTTGAATCATTTTTGGAGCAATAGGAAAACAAAACAAAATTGAAGAGGAGTTACCTTTCTAGTGAACTATAGAAACTATTTCTGAGGTATTTTTTGCATTAAAAAGTACGGCTTTTTATTAAAAAATGATGGTTTTGAGTAATCCTATGAGTTCAAAACCTGAACCAAAGCAAAGAACAACCACTGTTAATTGTGATTAAAAAAAATTAAGGTAGGCAGTACTCACATGTAATATTTTTCATCCGTGGAGTTAAAAAGATTTGACAAAATTAGATTAGGCCTCTCAATACTCATAAGGATCAGATAATCTGTACTTACAGAATGGAAAACAGAAGCTTGGGAAGGCTAAATAACTCAGCAAAGTTCACCAAAGAAGCTGTACTCAAAGCTGAGAGAGGAATTCACTAGATATCATGCTATTCTATTTCTCTGCCCACTACGTACCTTCACACATTTCTGTTATTAATATTCAACATTAGCTCAAAAAATGTGCATACAGTTCCAGACTTTCATGAATGTTTTTGTCTTTTGTGTACATTCTCTCATTTTTCTCTTTTTGTCTTGGGTATTCAGCATATTCTGCTACTTCCCTGTATAAAAGATTTGCAATTTTATAAATCCATATCCTTTTTTTGTTGTAAACAGTTTTCAAATCCTGATAACAATGTGTCTAATTTTAATTTATGGTTTTCTAAATAATTTGATAATAGACAATTGCATGTAATAGACTCTTCTGGTTTGGTTTTTTGGTTTGTTTGTTTGTTTGTGTTTTTCCAGTTTAAATATTACTTTAAGCTTCAAGATTGGATTCTGCTTCTAAGAAATCCATGACAGCTCTCTGCATTGTGACTAAAGATTCAACTCTGATGGGTAAATGTATCTGTATGTATGTCTATGATACAATCTGCACTATAGTACTGAGGTTTCCATGTCTCTATAGTTTTTGGGTTTTTTTAGCATTTGTATCAATGTGATAACAAATATGAATCCCCTATATTAGTTCTTTACTTCTTAGTGAGTGATGAAAAACCTTGGGAAAAACTTTTTCATGTCTTCTTTTCTTTCATTCTTAATAAATATTTGGAAAGTATCCATTTGGATCCAGCATTTTGTCAACATTTTGATTAATCTTCCTTTCTAGACATACTGTGATCATACAACTATTGTACAAATCTCCTGTTCTTCTCCCAGGTTGTTTCCTAGATTTGATCTTCATGTGAGGGAATAAATTCGTGCTCATAGTAATGACAAAAGCATCTACCATTTTTTTCTTTTTTTTTTTTTTTTTTTTTTTTTAAATACTGAGTCCATGACTTCATTTTTTATCCTGCTATTCAAGAAAACATTTTGTTGCATTTAGATACACCTGGTTAGTGTATCTTAGTTTAGGAGGCTTTAAAAAGAGATATCATCAAACAAAACCAAATTTATATCTTGTAATCTCTGTCTTCTGTGTACTACGTATTTTTTCAAGAGATTAAAACTTGTCTTGAATCTCTGATTCTACCAAAAGATTTACTACTAAATAACAGTGCAATTTTGCAAGATAAGTTGACTAAGAGTATATATTAATATCATCAAACATACACTGTAATATCCATGTGTTATTGTCACAGAGATATTAATGCCTGTTGAAAAAAAACCTTTGCTTTGGTGCAGGTGGGTAAATTTCCAGATATTTGTACTAAGGCTTAATTTTCTAGTGTTTCTTTTAAAAGAGATTTTAATAACAGAATTTTTATATTAAATACTAGCAGTTTGTGAAGGTTACATCTGATTCTCAGGGACATCATTCAGAAGAGGTGATCATGCATGTATCCCTTCATCTGGTGGTGAGATATATCATAGCTAGCTTAAGACATCTAAAATTAGAGATCTAGCTAAATCCTGTCATGGACACTTGCAGATTCATCACAACAGTTCATCATGAAGGAAATTAATGGAAGAAATACAACATGTATTTCTCTGGCTCAGGTTATGAAAGCTATCTAGATCACTAATTCAAACAAAATATATTCATTGACTGTTATCTTTTTCTTATCTTTATTCTACTTGATGGAATTTACCAGGTATTTAACTAAAGAAAAGTCCATTTCATAGATGAAGGTTTTTCAACTTTTCCTAAAACTGCTTAACAGAAATATTGGAGTATAACTAGGCACTTTTTTGGAAGGATTGAGGATAATCTTCCCATTTTATGTCAAATCTCTCGATAGTTCCTTGGTCCTGTCTCAGTTGTTTAAGAAAGAGATGAGTATCTCAAGCATAAAAATGTAGTCCTATTGGAAGGAGTTTCAAGAGTGGAACACAAGCATTATTTACAATAATATTATTCTTTCCATGTGTATTACAGTAATGATAGTGTTCACAGTACCTGTATGTGTTTTCCTATTGTTAATTTTTCTCAGTGATAATCTAAATAATCTGAAGAGCATTTTAAATCAGTTCTATATTGCTTTTGGGGGGAATTTTTTTTAAAATATATTTTTAACTTTTCAGTGTATTTGTAACATTATGGAATAGATACTAGAGAAATTTTTCAATTTCAGACAGTTAAGGAGGAAATAAATGCAGAAGACTACCTATTGAAAAATCCCTTCCATGCCTTGTGTAGCACATAAACTGCATTTCAGAATTTTAATTCTTTCCTTTTCCTTCTGGAAAGGAGAAGACAGTTTTGGGTAATCTTAAATTAAATCAGGCTTTCAAGAGAGAAGTGATCAAGCCAGCAACCATTCTTAGTAACATGGCAGGCTGCTGACGAACAAAACCATTTGATTAGGAGCATGGAAGGAGGGGACTGTAATGTTCCTGTCACTGTCTCCTTAAAACCAGATTAAAAAGGGAATGATGTCTGGCCAAACCTTTTCCCTTTCTCTTTTTAGCGCCTTTCTCCCTTGAAGTTATTGACTGTGAGGAGCTGTTCAACAGCCATACAAAATCCATGTGCTCAAGGAGAGAGGTATCAAGCTGGAAACATGGAGGGATATAAGAGTGCTCCAGAAAGAGGTAAGACCAAATAGTCTGACTTGGCCTAAGGACATTATTCTAGAAGCATGAGGCTGTTAACAACAAACACCCAGAGACTCAACTCTCCAAATGCTAACCTCTTACAATTTCCCAATATTAGATTGTGAAACTCCATAGAGAAGGCAGGTGAATTAAGTCCTGCAAAGAGCTCATTATAACAGATCCAGTTGTATACAGTCATCTGTTTTCCTTCTTCTTAGTTGAATCACATTTCTGAAGGCAACTTGCACACACAGTATTGCATAACTCTCTATGGCTTATTTTTTTATGTTTATTCCCTAACCTACTACTCAGCTTTATCAGTGATGTATCAGTTGAGAGTGGTACATCCTTGTTCTTGAGACAGGAGCAATCAGAACAGCTTGCGAGTGCCAGTAGGTGTACCTCGAGCAGGTCTTGAGGCCAGAGTAATCTGTACAGTCAAGAAGTGATCTTTCATAGATAATTTGCAACATAGAGTATTTTTCCTCTTTTTGGAAAAATGTAGATGAATTTTCAATTTCCCCCCTTTCTTAGCTAATGAACACTGTCATTACAGGGAGACAAACGTAGGACAAAGTTCATTCAAAACTAAAAATTCCATTAGGCAGTAGGATTTATATGTGCATGGTTTTACTTTGTTCAGTGGAGAAGACTAAATCCTTCTAAATCTCTGGCTCTGTTAGCCTGAAAAAGATACAATAATAACATGAAATTTTGCTTATAGAAGCTGTGTGCAAAATGCACGTCAAATTGGAATTTGCTAGAATCCTTAGTTACGGAAATATCTTGTTGTAATCCAGTTAAATTAAAAGACTGTTTCTTTCCATGTGTAGTCAGAAAACTAACTGTATTCTGTAATATGTGATTCCTGTGTTAATACTTTAGTCTAAATTTTCTTTTTTTGTTGGGATCTTGGCTAGCAAAAACAATTAAAATCAGATAATTGATCTGCATTTGAACAACATCATGTAGATTATGAGAGAGGTATATTGTTGTGGCATGTTCTTTTACATAAAACCCTAGGCCAAAAGAAAAGGGAAGAAGGGGTGCGGGGAAGACAAAAAGAGAAATTCTTTTGGGTAATCACTACTATTGTTTTCACAAAAAACAAACAGCAAAACCCCAAACAAACAAATGCCAAACCAGCCTAGTCATGGTATTTTGAGGCAGAATATAACAGAAAAGCAAGCTACTGATACATCACCTTGTTTTCACTATTCTTTAGCCTCAAATGTCTCCAGAGGAGATACTGGTGCTATTTTAGTTGCTGTAGGTAGTAAGATTAAAATACTAGTTGGAACTCTTCTGATGTCTCAGACAGACTGTCCAATAAATGATGTCTGTGTGCTGTAGGGTCCCTCAAGACAGCTAATATATCCATGTAGCTAAGCAGCAACACTGCTTCTCCTTTAGAGAAGAGGTATTCAGATGCTTAGTCAGAATAATTTAGCAGCTCCTCTGAGAAATCTGAGCTGTTCAAAGAAATGTTATCAAGGGTGAGGATCTCAACTGATGTTTTTAGACCTCTTCATAGATTTTTTTTTTTTTTTTACTTCAAGCTAGCTCATATTCTACCTGATGTGCTGAAGTTCCTTGCTGCAAATTCAATTTTCCTTCAAATATTTGGCACTGCTTCAAGCAAAATGATCAAATGATCCAGTTCACCTTGATCCCTTAATTTTGAAATTGCTTGGCTTGCTTTTTTTGCCACAGTGTTGGGTCAAGATTTTCTTCTCAGGGTGAGTTTCAGTTCACATTCTCTATTTTCACTAGCTGAGTTGCCGATTTGTAGAATGTCTGTCAAATCAGATTTTTTCATGTGTCAGGCTGCTTGCCCTTGAATGTTTGCCAGTATAAGAAAAAGGGAAACCACCTAACCAACTAAAGGAAGAAGAGAATTCCAAGTGTGCAATAAAAAAGACAAGTTCAAAAGTAAATGTCGGTTGTTTGGTTTTTTTTGTTTGTTTTTTTTTTCTCTCCAGTTTCTGAGCTTAAACTTAATCCTTACACTATTTGAATGTACAGCTGTGAGAAATGGCACCTTCAGGAGAAGCCCTTCTGTCACTGACATCTTACCTAGCAGGAATCTAAGGAAAGCAGAATGGCCCAATGATTTTCTATTCCTTTGTGTCACTATGTGAAAGAACATATGGGGCTTGGAGTACTAATTATGGATATAGAACTGTAAAAAGAAATTGTACCCTCAGTACTGGACTTCACTGTGTGGATTAACTCAAACAACCATTGGCATTGAATGGAAAGCACTACACTTTGAGTGTCCTCAGTTTGAACTAAAGAGCCAAGATCTGTCAGTAGACAACTCATATCTAATGCAGATCAAGCGTAAAAGAAGATTAAAACTGTTATTGCCAGAGGGTATATGCTTATATTAGTACAGCCAAGGATCTGCATGGACATAGTAATTTCTTCACAGTAAATGGTTTCTCTGGTTTATCTGTTTCCCACTGCCATGATGCATTGTGCAAAGGAGTACAATATTATTTCTTCATGGCAAAGGCAAATTTTGCTTGCCAGATATTAAATTATGATCATCCTTGACTAAAGATTATGTAACTCATATTATCATACTGTAAATCATCATCTCAACAGGACTATATTTCTGTGTAAAATTATTTTATTTCCATTACAGGTGATAATTCTCTTTAGTGTGTATGCATCTGAATTGCTTTGTAGATTACATAGTCTTTTACCATTGAATATAGGAAAATGTATTGTTCAAAAGGAGTCCAATGAAAGTAACAAGGCATTTCACCAGAATAAATTTAGACAATAAGAATATTCTCAATAAGAAAGTATTCAAAGCTATTCAATAACTTTTCTTGTGTCCTAAGAATAATTATGCTCTTTTCTTTACACAGAAAATTTTAACAAGGCTTTTTCTTTACACAGAAGGGGAAAGAGGGTCAAATACACTTGCAGAGGACTTTGCCATGAAGGGAACAGGGAAAATACAGTTTCCATTAGAAAGTGTAAACAGTGCTGGAGTAGGACAAAAAGAATTTTTTTACATTTCTCATCAAGCATGACACATGCAGTTGGAATAATTCACTTTAAGATAAGAAGGAAGCTTCATTCAAGAGATTAAATGACTTGAAACATTTATTTTTATTTTCTGATAAAATTGAATCCTCTTTAAAAGTATTTAGTGCAAGATTCTACACTATTTGTTAAGATGACACATAAAAATACAAGTTTGTTTTTACAAATAAGCTGGTGTGGTTTTATTGTTTTGGGTTTTTTTGTTTCATTTCTGTTTTGCAATCACTAGAATGGGATTTATTTCTTGTCCTTCATAAGTTTTACAACAAATGTTCATGGCCACAACATAGCTTAAAAGGGGGATAATTTAATCTACTCTATAGACAATATCATAAAAAAACCCCCGAAAACAAAACAAAATCTTCATATTTTAAGAGAGTCCTTCCTTCCTTCCTTCCTTCCTTCCTTCCTTCCTTCCTTCCTTCCTTCCTTCCTTCCTTCCTTCCTTCCTTCCTTCCTGCCTGCCTGCCTGCCTGCCTGCCTGCCTGCCTGCCTGCCTGCCTGCCTTCCTTCCTGCCTTCCTGCCTTCCTGCCTTCCTTCCTGCCTTCCTGCCTTCCTTCCTTCCTGCCTTCCTTCCTGCCTGCCTGCCTGCCTTCCTGCCTTCCTTCCACTGCCTTTTCAATAGAATCATGTTTTGAAAGCTGGGATAAAACCACATGCTAAAGTAGAATTAAAAATCATCCATGCAATTTTTCTTGTAGTCCTTTAAAAATAATACTACATTGCATTTTATTTTCCCTTATTTGTAACTGAGGATTTTTTGGCTGATGAGCTGTGCTGCCAGATATTTCCAAAAGCACTTTACTGACAGATAATTGACCATTTGACCACTGGTCCAAATAGATGTGGAGCTGTGAGTGTAACTTTCAACTTCCTTTTTCATATATATTTTTCTGCTTGTAATTTCATAGCATTCTGGAATGTCCTTTCCCCACACAATTGTCAAGAAAGAGCACAGTAATAGAGGTCGTCTCTGAATGTAATGAAAAGTCTCATAGGAATCACTTG
Source organism: Hafferia zeledoni (assembly GCA_035583235.1). Classification (NCBI taxonomy): domain Eukaryota; kingdom Metazoa; phylum Chordata; class Aves; order Passeriformes; family Thamnophilidae; genus Hafferia; species Hafferia zeledoni. The sequence goes on along the minus strand of JAWWEV010000115.1, from coordinate 78,185,796 downwards.
CTGATACAATGTCAGTGGTGGTGTGAACTTTACTGTGATTTTATTCCAAGCTTGCAGAGCTGTGATTCCTACTGTATGATTCCTTTTTATGTCCTTTAGTTCAAGTCGTGTCATTTGTTTTCCTTAAGACTTCCTTACTTCTTTACTCGCTTGGTACATATTCAGTTAGCTATCACATTTTAATTCTAAATTGGAATGCAAAAGCTAAGAATTTGATTCTAGAGGTGTTTATTTATTAAAATGACCTTAATTTCATACTTTTTAAAAAAAAATATCATCATTGAGAGTTTCTACCCAACTGTATATGTTTTATTGTAATAATAAATCAGAAGGAAATTACAGCAATCTGTACATATTAATTGCATTTTGCTTTATATCTTATGAGTTTATAATCTCATTTTATTTCATGACACAGCAGTCCCAAGCATTTCATTATATATCTTTGTAAGGATTTTATATGGTCTATTTTTGACATAGAATGTTATATATTTTTTCTCATACTGCTTTTAAATATTTTTAAGAAGGTTAAGTACTCTTGATTTAAACTTTTGAAATTATCCCCTTTATGCTGTAATGGAACAATGTAATATTTTCAATATGATCCTTAGTTCATTTAAATATTTATGATTACTTTGCCTATAGTAACATTTACATCAGGTTCATTTTTACTGAAGGTGTCTGTCTTACCAGGATTCCAGGAATGCAAAATACCTTAAAAACAAGATGGCATTCGAATGTGGGAATGGAATTTTTTTTTTTTTAAATGACTTAATTTTTGCTATACAATAAGTCTACTCAAAATCTTAAGTCTATCTTACAAATGTGAGCGTACTGACTATGCAGGTAGGGCACCACTAAGAACCTCACAGTTGTAACTTTAAAAAAGTCATTAAACTGAATTTAAAAAAAAATAAAATCAGAAAATCAGAGTGACGTCCGCTAGATTTATGCTCTTTCTTGAACCCAGTTCAAGGAGACCAATTCCCAGATGGTCCTGAGGAGTGTCTTCAGCATTTGAACTGTCCCAGAAAAACATAATTACTTAGGTTCACTGTCATCTTCTGTAGGATGCCTTCATTGAGACACTCAAATATGTGACACAAATAAGACACTAAATGTTTCAATGACCTGAAATGGAGAATCTGATATTTTCTTCCAAACAGGCACTACTGAGAGAGGGAAAAAAAAACCCCACCACAACAACAACACCCCTCTTTTGCCCCCCAAATTAAAACAAAACAAAACAAAACCACAAAAAAACCCCAACAATCAAACAAACAAACAAACAAACCCAGAAAAAATAACTAACAAAAACAGTTGTTGAGTGAGAAGGAGTTGACAGCCTGACTAATGAGCTTATATTGAAATCTACTCTCCTTTTATTTGAAGGTACATGGGATTTTGTGGGGAAGATGTGTTAATTTACAGAGAACAGATATAGGCTAGCTAGGTCTTGTATTTCAGCATGACATTATCATACAGACAGTTTTGCAAGGGAGAGATGGTACTGGGCCTCACCCTCTGCTAAAATATTATCAATAATCCAGAGATAAACATATAATGACAGCTAGAAGATCTCTAAATAGCCCAAAGACCTTGGGAGTGATAAATACCAATGAGGACAGAGCAATCAGAAGTGGCCATTAGGCAACTTAGGGCTGTCCAGACACAGTGCTTCAATACAGCCATGAACAAAATGTAGGAACAAATAGTGCAGTTCACTGATATGGGCTCACACACCAGAACATGGTGACTCAAAAATAGCTTAAATGTGAAAAAAAAAGTAAGCCAAAATAAAAATGGCTTTCCCATTGTAACAAAAATCAGAATGTCTAAACAGTAGTTGTGGTTTAACCCTGGTAGGCAGCTCAGGCCCATGCAGTCGCTTGCTCCCAAGCAGGATGGAGGAAAGAATCAGGAGTGCATAGGTGCCTTCACACGGGGGTATCATTTAATTTATTGAAAAGAGGACCAAAAGGGTCAGAGTTAAATCACACAGTAAACATGTGTTTTTTACTTGAAGACTGCTTAAACTTTTGAACAAATTCTCAAACTTATGAGAAATTCAGCACATTTCATACTTGATTTTCATGCCAGATTTTCAGAAAAAAAGGAACTTTGCAATCTGAAGTTATTCTTTCCTTAAGTACCGTTGTGGTAAAGTATTAAGACAGTGAAGTATTACAACTTGCAGTATCAGTTTAATTAAAGAAAAAACCCCAACTATTTCTGGATGTAATACCAGTGGACCAAGTGGACATTTATTTTACCCACAGAATCAAACTTTGGTTTTGTTCTAATTAGTAGATCAGTATCAATGATCAAGAATGGTAGGCTACAGGTGAGGGAGGGAAGGCAAAGCCTCTTTTACACTTGTAGGCCCAATTTAAATATTACTTTTGTAGTTGAGTAACTGAGGGTAGAAACCACGGAATCAGATCCCATATCTCTATTGTTTGTAAAAATCCACTTCTTCACAACAAAAATTAATGAGAAATGGAGCTATTGTAATGTTTTGTAGCCCATGGCATATATTCAGAACTAAATCACAAGGCTAGAATGGTATGGAAGTGACTCTACAAAGACAGAAAGAGCAGTTGGATGTGGCATTACTGAGAGTTGAATAATGCTCCCCAGAAACCAGAACAGCCGTGTCAGTGTACCAAGTAAAGTCCCAAGCATATTCAGCATATACTATTTGTTTCAGAGATCTGCCTAAAGTTGAATCCTTAAGCAGTTGATATAAAACTCTCATAACTACTCAAATCTCAGATTCCTCAAACAGTGAATCCACTGTTTCTATTAATGACTAGAGTTTAACAGACTCTTCAAGAACTTCATTCATCTTCTCCAGGCAAATATTTGGGGGTTTTGCTTATGTTTTCCTTCCTATTTGTGCACACTGCTATTAAAGATAATGTAACTTCTGTTTGCACAAAATTGGTATAAGGGAGGCTGTAAAAGTTTCCGCTTGTAACTGAATAAGCTACACAAGGAAAAAAATGATGTTGCTATTGTAATAGCTATATCCAACTGCAAAGCCTTTTCCTAACCAATAGTGTGTAATTAAAGGAATATGTTGTTGCACTTCCGTAGTAATTCAAGGAAAATCTACTTTTCCTTAGTATTCTCTAGCTTAGCACTCTAAGGACTACGAGCTATCAAAAAATAAGATTATTCTCAATGAGTTTCATAGCTCCATATTTTATTACAGGAAGGATGAAATAGAAAATACTTGTCTGTGAAAATGCTAAAGACCCTTTGATATTGTACTCTTTTCTGTTTTCATCTTTTTCAATACTTCCTTCACAAGTTTTCACTTGCTAACTCACTACTGTCCTTACTCCTCAAGGTCCCCTTTAGAACATAATTTTCTGTCTTTTCAGTGAGCAATAACAACAACTATCATTGACATTTATTGTTACCTGCTGAGCTTTATGGCAGGAAGTCAGATATTCTCTGTAACGTTCACTGTTGGCCCAGTTGAGTAAAGTTTTACTGCTGAAGCTAATGCTGCAGAAATGCAGTTAGAAGTTTAGTACCATTTTCTTGTCACTTCTTTTGCAGCCTAAAAAATATCTGTTCTTCAAAATATCCACCTGGCAAGACAATATTAATTGCCTATGCATAGGGAAAAAAAAAAAAATTCCCACACTATAGTAAACGAAATGGCCTTTTGCACACACACAAAACCACTCCTGTGGCAATTTAATTTATCAGTGTAAAACCCCATCAAAAATGAAACAACAAGATACAGGCATTTTAGAGCCATTTTATGGAAAAGTAATTCTCTTTTCGGAAAGCTAATCCTTAGACGCTTACTGCATACCAAGAACTGAAAATACAGATTTGAAGTACACTGAAACATGACTTCATGAAACATGAGGTCATGAAGAATATTTGTATAAAATTCTCTTTATAAATACCAAATTCCAGCTACATTTTCTTATGGTGGCATTTCAGCCATTTCTCATTCTAGTGCTCTGTTTAATTCCATTATGTGGGAGTTTATTTGCTTGACAGACATAATAGTCAATTAATGCTAACACATGCTAAATCCTGTAACATCTTCTACTCTGATATCCAACCAAAAGTACCTTTGATAGTGTCAGCAGTTCACATTTTAAATTTAGACATAATAATTATCTGAAGAATGATTGAGTTTTATGCATATCAGCAGCCATTCATGCAGCAGGATCTGCTCTGGTCCATTGTGTCTGTAATCCATGGATTACATTCTGAGTATGCATTGATACGAGCAACAGTAACAGCTCCATTACGGCCCATCATCCCAACTAACCATGAATTTTAAAGCATTTGCCTCTCCATTTCTGTAAGCTTCTATTGCCTACTCCTTCTTATAAAGATTTATAAATAAAAGTACAAATGAAATATAGAAAACACAAAATAGTCTTAAATAATAAAATTTTTAAAATGTTTTTAAAGAAAAAAATTCAAGAATGTCAGGTGTCAATCCCTGCGCTAATTATATTATTTAAGGTTCCAGTGCCAAAGCATCTCTCACTTTAACCTGATCTGAGGCTAATAAAACCTTTATTAAAAGAAAATAAATTGAAATTTCAGAGGACAGAATACTCTTTTTTAACAGAAAAAAAGCAGCTACAACAAAAACTAGGTAAGTGAGTCAAACCTTTAATGAGTTCTCAGTCATATACAGATGGGAGTGATCATTTCCATGACTGTAATGCACATATAATATGTTAATTCATATAAAACTTGTAATATATGACTACTAGTTGCAATATATTTTTTAACTTGGTCCAACATAGCTATTTGTTGAAACACCCCTCACATTATTCTGATGCTTACAACTCTCAAGATGATAATCTGCTGCTAATCATCCTACATATAAAATCATTATTGTAATATGGTTATTATTAATAGTGATTCTTGGCACAAGATGATTTTGAAGCCTCTGTAACAGTGAACAGCCTTGATGAACAGCTGGAGCAATGGTTTTGCCAGGGGCATTGTATTCTGCAACAGTGACGATGGCAAACCCCACATTTGTCAACCTGATCTAATATACTGATGTAAAACAAGAGTAGAATCCTAACAAGTCATAAAGCTTGATGCCATTTTCAGATCCCCTAGTAACCACATTAAGCCCAACAATGACCTAAGAGAAAAGACAACTTATTTTTTCACTTATACCCTTTACTCAGCATGCAATGCAAAGTATTTTTTTCTATAATATTGCTAATCTATAAAAGAATTACAATATGGAAAACAATTATTATTAAGTGGTTTATTTACAACTCATTTGTCTAAAAGATGGTTTGTCTTTTCTTTCTGCTTCAGTTAGGAATCTGTCTAGCTTTTCCTTCAATTTCAGATGTTTAGAAGCTTTTCTTTTTTTAACCAGTACCATAAGTACAAAAAGAATCTAGAAAAAAGCAAAGACCTGACAAATTTTGGTGTAGTATTCAGTTCAGGGTGAATGGTAGCGTATTATTCATGTAATTTCCTGAGGAAACTGCTGTCACTTTCCACCCCCCCTACCCCCCACTCCATATATAATGAAAGTTTACTTGAGAGGGATTACAAAAATATATTCTAGCACTATTTCAAGGAAACTCCACCCAAGGTTTTGGGAGTTTTACTATATTCAACTAAATATCTGTGTTATGTCTGATCACCAAAGTCACATAGTGCTATTGCTGCATGCTCTTTAGAATATTGACAAATTCAACTGTAAAAGTGATTGTATAAATTCCCTTCCACAGATTAATTTGCTAATATTTGATAATATTTTTTCCCGAAGATTTATTTTTTTTCTGTTGGGAATTTCAGCCAAATGTACACATAAACAAAATTAGTGTCATTTAAAATACATTAAGGACAATATGTCATCTTTAATAAAAAGAAATAGTCCCTTTATTTACTCTTTTGATGACTTATTTAATAATCAAAGAGCAAGGGCTGAGTTAATATATTCTATGTCTGACAGCGATGTTTTCATTTATTTTGAACAGATCTGAAATATATGCTTCTCTAAGTCAGCTTTAGTTCTTCTAAAATGTTAAAAAAATAAAAAAAATGTTTTCAAGATCATAACTATGTATCTAATCAAGTATTATTTTTTAAACTAAGTACTGGAGATTAATTCCAGTCACAATGGAACTAAGTAGGAGGTCAAATGTAAAATAAGGAAGCATCAGCCTAGGGGATTTCTTTTTTCTCCCGTTATACATCTAATTTATTTCATAATTATCATGTCCCAGGTATGTTTGTGAATATGTTAAACTATTTTCCATACTGGAAATAAACACATAACCTCTGAAATTTTTATAGTTACTCACGAAAATAGATCATGGATTTCAAAGCATTAATGTAATATGTAGTTAATATGGAACTGAAAAGCCTTAGTATTTCAATGTATTGTTTTCCATTCAAGAGCTTTTTGGGTATAATAGATGAATTATGAATTCATATATAATTCACATGCTTATTCTTATATTCATCTATGAATAAGCATGTGCTTAATTTTTTGCCTTTAAATCCTTTGACCATACATACGTGATACGTGATAATACATTCAAAAAGTTGTATGTGTTTGCCCATACCATTCAGGAACCAACATTTCCCTTTTTTATGCTGTGCCAGTGCTACGCAGTGAGGATACCTTTAGTACACTAGTATTTGTTTGCTTGAAAATTTTGTGAACAAACATCCTTTTTCCATTTTGGAGATAATTTAAAAAAAAAAATGTCTTTTCTACTTAAGGTTGTCAATAAATATTGCAAGAGATCCATACAGATATAGTAAACTATTAGTACTTTTTGAGGTCTCCAGTGTGCAATAGAGATCGAATTCTAGTGTTGTTAAGTAAAAGAAAATAAAATTTCTGTCTTAAACAAATATAGTCTTAGAAAGACAATGGTTAATAAAGGTGGTATAACATGAAAAATCCTTATGAAACTATAAGCATCATGTTTTCATTTTATTATAATTTTGTGATCACAGACATCCTAGTTCTGTTTATTGCACTGAAAACTTTAAATGCTTGCTCAAAGTAGATATTTTGGATAAAATGCCTTAAATGATGTTTATATATCTCTCCCTTCTAAAGACAAATAACCTTTGATGTTTTTCTGAATCTGTGCATTTAAGAATACAGCTTTAAGTGGTAAAGTGTGAGGTTTTGTATGCACTAGCTTTACAATAGACAAACACACTACCAGTTTCAACTTTTAAGGCTCTGGATTCCATTATCAATTGAAAATTGGAAAGATCCTAGGCTTTGCCCTGATTATGCTAGGAAGCTTATCTGTATATTTTTCTTTTATTCAGAGGCTGTTGTGTGTGTGTGCATATATACAGAAAACACTATATTTATATATTACTAGATATATTTAAAAGAAGTACTTAGCATATGTAATTATGTGTTCATCAGTCTTAAGGAACCAAGGCCAAGCTGAAAGACAGCAGTGTCTGCTTTGAATACATTTCATGCTCTACTCTTTAAGTAACCATTTTCTCTTGGAAGTATATCATGTAAGATTTTTACTAAGGAAAAAAATTGACAAACATAATAAAATCTTTAAAATCAAATCAAGAAAAGAAAAGAATGAATAAATAGTCCACTGCTGTGTTAGCATAGTTGAATAACAAAACATTTCAAAAACAACACCACAAGGTCTATATACTTAACCGACCTTACATTTTTGTCTGGGTTCTGGTCAGGACAGGATTAATTTTTGCAGTAGCCAGGACAGGCATGGCCAGGACCCTGAGTTTATTCTGTACCACCTCATATAATGTGAAGGAGTAGAGGAGAGAGGGGGCAGAAAGAGGTCTCTTCTGGTCAGAACAGGGGTGAAGTGAGTGGTCAGTGTAACATCGAGTTCCACATGAAAAGAATTTGTGTGTGAATTGTTCACCTGTCTTGTACTCTCTGTTATTAATTTTGGTGTTGTTACAGTTCATTTTTGTGTCATAATAGAAAAGGACTCAGAAAACATTATTCAAATACTCAAACAGCAAAAAGGACAATCAGGAAAATGTGAGTCTGCTGCTGAAGGGGAAAGGGGAACTGGTGACAAATGACTTAAAATGTTGAGATTATCGATAGCTTATTTGCCTCAGTCTTTACCAGTCTGAACGCAAACCCTACTTTTTTTCTTGGAGAGTGGTTACACACTGGCACAGATTGCCCAGAGAGTTTGTGAAGTCTCCCTCTGTGCCTGTCAATGCATTCAGTATGTGATGGGGCATGGACCTAAGCCATCTGTTGCACCTGACCTGCTTTGAGTAGAGTGGTTTGACTAGATCATCTATAGGACCCAAAAGATTCTGTGATTTCATTTAAAAAAAAAAAAAAATTTCTTCCTGGCATATATTTATAGAATGTTCTATGGTTATTATCATTAGTGCAGTACAATATGTGTGGATCTGATAGAGGAACACAACTGGTGTTGAGCAGCATCTGTCTCGAGGGCAGAGAGGCAGGGGGCCTAGTTCTTGTCTGATTCCATTTCAAGAACACATGGAAGGGCTGAAGCATACTAGATGATTTCTTGGAGTGATTCCTCACTCCATTTTACTTGATCTAAGAGGAACATATTTCATCTTGTCCAAAACCATTGCAGGACAAAAGCAATGATCAGTAACCAAAAATGGTTAATTTTCTTCAGGAGTGCATTCCTGATCAGAAATCAAATACTGGTGCTAATTCAGGAGTTAGAGAGATGTTAGTTACTTATTATCCTATGACTTATAATTTAGATGTTTGCGTCAATACTGTGGCACAAATACTGAGTTGGGGCTATTTCTTTGCTAAAGTCAAACTGGGGCTCTGACCCTGTTCTTCATCAGGTGAAGGAGCTGTGAACACAACATGGATGAGATTCTGTATAGGTACAGCTCGTGTGCATAGGCCAGCAGGAATTAACAGGTCTGAACAGTTCAGGTTTAGCTTTGGTTGGATATTTTATAAGTCTCTGAAATAATTCTCTTTCACGTCACAGGGTTATCTTTGCTAATTAATAATTTAGATTATTCGGAGCCTTAACAATGCTGTAAAACTAAAGAGCTGAAGGGGACAGAACCTTTTCATATCTACTCTCTATCAGCAGAATTTGGGGCAAGATTATAAAATATCACTAAGACCCCAAGGGCTGATATATCAGTAGATTATGTTAAGGCCAGGAAATAAAATTAGTGGCATAATACTTTTGCCTTAGAGTTTCCATTATAAAGTCTCTCCTGCAAAACAGTTTTATGTGTGAAACAGGCATCAGATGCAGAGTGTAACCTGTCAAAGTTTAACAGTCAAAAAGAAAATGAATAAAACAGTAAGCCTGAAGAAAATGCTACTAATGTTCCTTTATTAAATACTTTTTAAAATTCAATTTCATTAAAATATCTTCTTTTTGGTGGTCTTATATGGTAATATTGAATATATGAACAAAGTGTATTTGTATTTGAAACAAAGTACAATGTTACAGTAATTTTCACATAATGATTGTCAAGTACTTTTAGGAGCCTTAAAAAGTAAGGAGACTGTTTGACAAAATAAAGATTCAAGTTATTAAAAGTGCATACTTATTCATTAGCTAAAATATTTTTATCTTAGTCAGAGCACCAGAGTAACTTCTATTAAATCTGAAGAGGTCTGTTCCTTTTGTGTCAGGTGTGATAGATTTATAGAGATAAAACTTTCCCCAGACATTTCTTCAGTGACTATAAGAGGTGATTTAAGAAGGAATCATTGTGTTTGTATTGGAAAGTAATTAATTTTCCATGCTATGGTCCCAGCAAGGCTCCTGATCTTTTGCAATGATGTACGATGGCTCTGTAATGTGGGGGAAAAAAGAAACCAGAAACTATCAAACACCTTCTAAAGCTATGTGTCAGACTTTAGCTGGAGGTGAAGCTCATGTAGGGCTTAATTCAGCACTTCAAACTAGTGTAGACATAGGATGATGGAAAATGAAGTCTTTGGCACAAATCAGTGCCAAATATAAGCTTTTGTTTTGATGTTTAAATTTAAGATGTGCTAAACATCTTGAAAACAATTATTGGTGATTAGTTCAAACTGCTGGTTCCTGAAAGATGCAGATGGTACAGCACTAATGACAGTAATTACAGTTCAGATACTTAAATCCACTTGCAATGTATGCACTTTAAAAACTTTTATGAATAAGCGAGATGAAAAGTGTCTCTGCAAAAATGAAACTCTGTCCTCTATCCTGTTTAACAGAGAACATAGTTGAATATATTTAGAAATTTGGCACATGAAATAAAAAATAATGGAGCTGAGATAATGTACTGGTTTCACCTGGGATAAAGTTGGCAGGTGGTGAGCAATTGCATTGTGTATCATTTGATTTATATATTCTTATTCTAGTAGTGGTAATAATAATCATAATAATGAGAAATTATAATAGTAATAATAACAATTAACTTCCTTTTCTGTCCTATTAAACTGTTCTTATTTCAACCTACAGATTTTTTTTTTTTTTCTGATTCCCTACCCATCTCACTTTAGAGTGGGGTGGGATAAGTGTGTGCATGTGTGTGCGTATGTGCAGCTGTGTGATATTTAGCTGCCTTCCAGGTTAAACCATGACAGACATACGCAGCTCCTGCACATACAAATATAATGGACTCCTCAGTACAGTTTTGGTTTTGCATGGTGCTTGTCATGACTATAAACACAGCATTAATGCAAGGGACTGAACACTTTTTATTGTGATTTTTCACAATATAAAAATATTCTTATCTACTAGTTGGGGTGCTGTTATTTGAAGTAGCAATTCAAACAACATCAGCAATATGAATGTGAGGTGAATAAGTCTTCTGCAAAACCATCACATTAAAGAGGAATGAATAACATCTCTCTTTTGGCAAGATTTCATTCTCAGAGAGTTTTCACTTAAAACTTGAAAAAAATAAAAAGGCCTAAGTATTTAGGTTGAGACATATTAGTGGTCAGTTTCGACCACAGAACAAGACAATGCAATCTCAATAAAGACAGAAAGTCAAAGTCAGCACTATTTGGATATATACAGCTTTAAGATCAGAGATGTACAAACAGAATTGCTGATTCAGTGCCCATTTTAGTTAAAGAGATAAAAAGAAGGATTTAGCACACTATATATTTTCTTATATAGTGCAACATGACAATGGGTCATTAAGACAAGTAGGACAGAAATACATTTTATATATTTCTACCTGTTAATATCCAGGCATTTTTTGAGGGAAGTACTGACAAAACTGAGAAACAAGTCAGAGAAAAATGTTTGCTAACAACATCCTCAAAGGAAACATAAGCTGTTAATTTTATGACTTTACATTAATGAATAGAAATGTATTACAATATATTTTATATATTATCTGTTTAATATGTAAGCATGGAGATAATTTTATTTAAAAAATAAATGTCAATATTTCAAAGGTATTTTCATAAGGCTATGTGTGCTTTTTTTTCTTGAAGTCCTATGTAAGGAGGTGCCAAAATATTGCTACAAATTAAGCCATTACATTACTTATAAATTATTCTTTAAAGAGTAAACTCCTGTTTTGTAATTTATATGATTTTTTTTCTTTTTCTTTTTTTTTTTTTTTTCCCTTGTGAAGGCTGATGGAATTTAATGATGTCTACAACAATATAAAAAGCAGTTCAGCAAGTGTGGAGGAAGTTGTTTCACCTTGAGGTTCCTGTTAGTCACTTCCCAGCTGGACACCTCATGGGTGGTTTACCTTACTGGTAATTTAGCCTCAACCTAGAAAAGGCCTATTTTTGCCTGCTGCACTTAAAGTTATACTATACCTCTGACCTCAGGCTGACTCAGTAGTTACCTTTTTTATTCAGAACAGATGGTTCTAAATCGTTCAACATATACAACTTGGCTTTACATCATTGTGCGATAAAGCATAAACATTTCCAGCACTGATAATAGATATGTGTCTACAAATGTGAAAATACTTGTATGATTTCAAGCATATGCAGTGACTCAGGTTCTCTGTTTGTCTCTGTGTGTGTAAGCTGTCTAACCGCTTTTGCTCACATTGAATTAGTACATGTTCTGCTTTACTGTGAGGGAATGGATGTGTATCTGATTCACATGCACATTTGCTGAGGTAAGAAGGATTCTAGTGACTTCCCTGAGCTATACAATGACACAAAAGAATATTGCTAAAAGTACTTATGCAAATTACTACTATTTAAATTAATTATCACTTTTAGTAGTCAGAATCTGCCCAAGCACTTTGCAGAATTTTTATACAGAATTACATACACTAAAATGTGTGTGTGAATGTGTAAGGATTGTGAGTTTCTGTGTACATTTAGATTCACGGGTTTTTTTAACTTGCATGGGTTTTTTCTTTCACAGAACCTCAGTACATTTTATTTTGCAGTTAATCTAAACTATGGTAATAATGGGATTTGACATTTTATTTAGGATTGTGGTATCTGTAAGAAAAAAAACTAACACCCCCAGCAAAAACAAACAAACAAACAAACAAACAAATCCCAAACAAAAATACCCCAAAAAACTAACCAACAAAACTTCTCCACCCCACAACGAAATAACAACAAAATAATGAGTGAAAAGCATAGGGATAAAAGAGATTTGATAAAAAAATGTCAAATAGGATCTATCTCTAAGGGTGTATAAACAAAACACATTGGTACCTTATGCAAGAGTATAGAATAATCATAATGAGAGCTTGTAAGGAATTAAACATTGGGGAAGTAAGACCTTCCTGTCAGTAACTTTCACATAAGTCTTGTGAGTTATAAGAACCCAATCAGGACATGAGCACAAGATACAAATGTGTCAAAATCACTGGGTGATAATGGAAAGAATTATAGGACTTGCATACTTTTATTGTTTCACTTTTGAACTCACAGGTGGTAAGCAAGGAGTACAAATTCCAGACTGTCCATACGGCCCAGGTATACCCACGCACGAAAAATGTGTAAGTCAGCTGCAGGGACAGGAATGAGAAGTAAATAAATTGTTTCTCTGATGCAGACCTATGTTTCTCAAAGTCCAAGTACACAAAGGGGATTTAGAATTACTGGGAAACAATGTTGCTGTTTTATAGACAGGATAGAACAGTAGATTAATGACAAGTTTATGATGAATGTGAGCATGACTACCTGCTGAAAACACTGTTTAAGTAATGTTGGTAGAGAGAAGGTAGGAGAGAGAGGAAGAGAATAAGAAAGAGGATCCCCATCATTAAGGAATTAATTTCAGTATAAAATGGAAAAAAAACCACCCAAAAATAGAAAATGAGGGCAGAATCTATAGGTATTTCCAGGCGTCAAGGTATGTTGTAATATAACCAAGTTAAAAATAAAAAAGAGTATTTCATGTAATATTCCTTTTAAAAATAAACAAAATATCTGTTCTGAAATATAAAATGTTATGTCTGTAATCTTAGATTTTTTTGAAAGGAAAATCTTTTTTTTTACAAGTATTTGAAATACTCTTTGCAGTACATGATTTGATAAAGTTGTTGAAACAACCAAGCAACCAAGCTTCCATCAATGTGGAATCAGGCCATACTTACTCTGTGTTACTTCTTTCCAAGTAGCAGAATAATGAACATTTTTTTCTCAATTATTTCTTCTTGCTTATGATTTTATCATTTTACTTTTAGTACAATATTGAACACAAATCTGTTACTGAATCATTACTAAATTAATGTTAAAGTAAGTGAACATTGCAACTAAGACTGATCTCAAAAAATACCCCTGTAACCTGGCATTTTAGCTTTTAGTAAACATGGAGAAAAAGAAAGACATTCCTTAATTTTTTAATACTTTTTTCTTCTCTCTTTCTTTCATTGCTCTTTTTTTGCGTTTCTTGACTGTAGACTACTCACTTTTTTTTCCAATTAAGCTTTAGAATAGTAACTTTTAAGTAATCTATTTGGATTCACAATATGTTTGGAAATCAAGTGAGGTATTCCCTGTGTTGTAATCCATTCACTTATCTGGACATAGAGCTATAGAGCAACATTTTTAGCATTAAGTTGGGGTGTTTTTTTTCAAACCAAGAAATTGTTTTGCCTTACACACTTCTCACTTCTACAGAATTCCTTGTTATTCCAGTCACACCCTCTCCAATTTTCTTTCTCATGGCTAATCAGAACAATAGAGTTCAATCTCTGGCCTGCTTAGAAAACACCTATATAAACCATATAAAAAGTACACGTAGAACAGTACCTTATCAAAATACTTGTTCCCTGAATGCTGCCAGTCACTTCAGAGGCTCAACTGGTTTGAACACCCAGATGCAGTATAAATTTCCAACTGGTTTCAAGTAATTTTCAGAATGTTTTAGGGTCAATCTTCAGTATGGACCTAGGAGAATGCATTCAGGTTTGCAACAAAGAGTCCCATCGTGTTATCTAAAGATTAGAAGTTATGAGAAGTTTGTTTATCAGTGTTTGCAACAATGGTGAAAAGGTTGACTGCAGTTCTAATTAAGAAAAACCTTGTGAGGATTTGTTTTGTTTTGTAAGACTGGTGTGACATTTGTTAGGTGACTGGTGTGACATTTGTTAGGTATCTGCTTCATAGTGCAATATTTTATTTGGCTTCATTTTAGCATTTCAGCTATATCTTCCACTATTAATACACAGTTTATGTATTTAATTAAGAAAGATCTGCACAAGTCTCTAAGAATGGACATAACCTAATTGAATAACCTTTTTCACCCCTGAAAAATCCAGGTTTTTTGCTCAGCTCATTAATCATACTTTTTGATATCATTTCCTACCATATTCCATTTGTACAAAATTTGAAGATGTTGAAAAGTAGTCAAAGTGGTGACTAAATATTCAGTCACTTTCATTGTTCTTGCTTTTCTTGAGAAACTATCCAATAGATGAATGTCTCACTGACAAGAAGATTTTCATGGTACTGAGTATAAATGCTCCTTTTAAAATCTCGTTTTCACATATGACCTGTTTGACTTTGCATTTTAAGGCACACATAAAGTTAAAACAGCATACTTATTGTATTCATTGTTTTGAATATCCTTCATGTGCCTTTCTTGTCTTCTCTTTAGATGATTTTTTTTCCACTTTTACTAATATAACTTTAATTATGGAATATATTTATATACCTTCAGAAGAAAGATACACAATAAATTTATATAAAACATTTAAGTGCTTTCAGACATGATTTCTGTTGTTTGTTTATGGTTGGCTGTTTTTTTGTTTTGTGAGGTGTTTGTTGGTTTTCTTTTTTCATCTAGCTGAGTGTTCTGAAGCTGTCTTAAAGCTCACCTAAGGAGATACCAAAAGGAGAGAAAGAAAAAGAATATGTATATATATATATATATATAGTTGTTGTTGTTAATCTTTTCCTGTTAACATTGCCTTATTTCTCATATAACTCATAAGGAATCTCTGTCACATTGTGGAGATCAGCCTACAAAACAAAGATATCAGATTGCCTAGAAATGTACACTGTTTCCTAATGTAAACCACACCTTTCATGCTGTCCTCACTATTACCCACATGACTGTGTAGCAGAACTGACCAAGATCAGATTTTATATCACAAGGACTAACTTTTTCTGCTGAATTTAAAAGTAAAATTTGGTTATACTAGGATTGTCTCCTCAATGTTCTATGTGGCATTTATATATCATGGGCAGGAGGAGTTCCTGATGACTTTTGTTTTTTGTGCAGTTAGGTGAGTTCAATGCATCTCCCAGAGCCTTGCAATTCTGTGTCTTTTGAGGGGGCTGCTGGAAATGTGAGTGCTTCCAGCCCTTTGCTAGTCTCAAGTTACCCCTGTATTTTACATGCTTCTCAGTAGCTAATGAATTGACTAATTAGCCCTCTCAATTGCTACTAGTTACCTGAGCTTTCAGGAAGGCATCCTGTGAAAAGATCTCTAGGATCTCTGAGACAAGACATGTTTAGTCATTATGTAGCTATTAATTTAATATATGCTAAATAATGCAGAATTTTAGATAAATCTGTCCATGTCCAGCTCAGCTACATGGATTAGCTATTAACACTTTTGAATATCATATTTAAATATCATCAGAAAAAAAAAAAAATTGATAAGTAATTTACAGGTAGATTCTAAAGTTCTAAGTTTATGATAGAGTTTCTACATTTTTTCTTTTCTTCCACTGCTAATGTGACCATGTATGTGCTTTTTTATCTTTTTGATTTGCATTATTACGCAGTAAAAATATTTCATATAATATACTCCAAAAAGCGTTAATCCCTTGAAATCCTCTGTTTCATCCACCCACCCACTTAGGGCCCAATTTGCTCTGGTTTCATGCATCATTTGTTCTTAAAATCTGCAGAAGTTCCATAAATTGCTTAATGCAGCAAAATCTGCAAAGTGCAAAGGAGTCTTACTCATTCCCTATATGTAATTGTCTTATTTTTAATTAAGCACTATCAAAAAGCAAACTTTCTTTACCCTCCTAAGTAAAAGGTGTAGGGCTTAAAATCTGAATTAATTAAATAAATATGTCCTAGTTAGGAAGCAGCCTAACATTTTAGGATAGGTAAATGCTACATAACGTTTACTACATGTGGTTATTTGATACAAAAACTAGGACTAGGGCAGTGAGCATTCTTCTGTACTTTGCACTGGTGAGGCTGCATCTTAGGTCCTTTGTCCAGTTTGGGGCTCCTCACTTCAAGAAAGATACTGAGGTGCTAGAGCAGATCCAGAGAACAGAAACAATGCTGGTGAAGAATCTAGAGAGTAGGTCCTATGAGGAGTGGAGTTCTCTAGCCTGCAGAATGGAGGCTCAGGGGAGACCTTATCACTCTCTACAACTATGTGAAAGGAGTGGCTAGATGGGGGTTGGTCTCTTCTCCCAGGCAATTTCTGATAGGACAACAGGATGTAAACTCAAGTTGTGCCAGAGGATGTTCAGGTTCATGGAAAGAGTGATCAAGCATTGGAAAGGGCTGCCCAGGGAAGTGGAGTCACCATCCCTGGTGGTATTCAAGAAGCAACTGGACATTGCACTTAGTGCCTTAATTTGGTTGACATGACAGTGTTTAGTTCAAGGTCAGACTTAATGATCTTGGAGCTCTTTTCCAACTTTAATGTTCTATAATTCTATGAATATGTTACTTTTTCCCAGTCCAAACCCAGAATTTTTAAAATGTGTTGTTTGTTTGAAAATATTTGGAAAACAATTTTCAACTAATATTTTCAATATAGATGACACTAAGTGAAACCCTAGCCTTAGTTTTGCCTACATGGACAGTGTATATTAGACAAGCCATGCCATATAAAGTGGCTCTTGAAGATTGTAGAAATAGAAAAACCTCAAAGCTTTGACAAAGCTGAAATAGAATTTTCAGTAAAACTTACAATAATGCGACTTGTGGAAATCCATAAAAGGAACCCAGAATTTTTTCGTTGTTGCCTCAAACAGTGGTTTGCAACAAAATTTCTTGTTTTAAAGCACCATGTGTATTTGACCATGACACTTTGACACAACCGCTGTGTTAGTTCATGTTGATTAATCAGAATTTAATAAATTAAAATATATTTATATATTTATATCTTATCTATTTTACAATATTGAATAGAAATTTAAGTATTTTTTCCAAAATAAGTGAGAGTGCCAGAAAAATCTCATGTGTATTGAACAACAATTTCAATATTAGAGACTTCAGATTGTGAAAATAAAGTCATTTTGCAGAGAAAAGTGGATTACAAACCTATGGGGGAAGTACCAGTATATATATGTACACCCTCCTCTGAGTTCCTATTTATAGTTTGCACACTTACACTCCTTACTGCCCTTCTGTTTTTCACTAGTATTCAGGCCAAGTGCCTGCCTTCACAGAGAACACAGGAGTTTAAACGACTGTTCTCTGAATTTTCCAATGCAAAAAAAAAAAAAAAGCAAAGCCAAAGCCCCAAAATTACTATAAAAAATATTAATATAAAAAACCTTTTTTTCATTATTAACACCTAATTGAAATTATTCTCCAGTGCATTATATTAAAGACAATTTAGGTCAGATCCACATTTACCAATGTAGATTGTACTTTCAGCATTGTACCATACTCATGCTGAAATTCATATTCGGTTTTCTGGCTTTTCATTATTTGAATAAAGTAGTCTTTTTATTTGTACAGTTTAATTTAGTGATACCATGTCCATTACTTACTATCATAGCCTATTTGTTATATTTGAGTAGGACATAATAACAGACCTTTTAAGTGGAAGCTATGTAAAGCATTTAGACTCTTTCAGAGGTTTTATAATGATTTTATTTTTCCTTGATGTCTGTGCTTATTTTAGGGCTTGAAAATGTGTTTAAATTCTGTTTTACTTTCTAGGTAGGGACATTAAAGCTGGAGGTTGACCTGTAGGCAATATTCTATATATACAAAATTAAACAAAAGCTTTGGCTTTATGCAGTTTCTAATGAGAGAGTAGAGAAAAAAAAATCCATTTGAGGCACTGTAGGGAATTCTGACTTAACTGAAAATATTTTTTTAGTGGTAGAATTGATTTTTTTTTAGCCTGGGAAAGCAAAATTTATATATGAAAGCGGAAGAAGGACTTGAAGGTCAAGGGGTAATCTGTTTGATATAGCACACCTCAAGCTGAAAGTCAGTCCCATGATCTGCGTCACAGAGTATAGGGGATGGGGAGCTAAGGCAGAGCCCAGTGTGAT
Source organism: Hafferia zeledoni (assembly GCA_035583235.1). Lineage (NCBI taxonomy): Eukaryota > Metazoa > Chordata > Aves > Passeriformes > Thamnophilidae > Hafferia > Hafferia zeledoni. The sequence continues at coordinate 78,167,126 of JAWWEV010000115.1, read as the reverse complement.
GAAGGGTATTTTAAGAAACTGCCTGAAAGTTATATGAATTTTCTTCTGCTTGGTATCATTCTATATGCTTGAAAAGCATTTAAACATTAATTTCTTAATTTTAAAAGTTCTGAAACATTCTAATATACAAGATTTTGCATGTTCTTGCCCTAGGACATGAAGGATTACCTGTAAGCACGATCTCCTAGTTAAGATCCTAGCTCTCAAGCATACTTATACTGGATTAAAAAGGCTAGAGCAGTATGAAGGAAGCATAATATTTTTGTTTTCACTGGAGTGGCTTTCCTTAGGACTGTCAAGAACTCCAGTCTCTTGACAAAGTTTCTTGTACTACCTGTCATAGGGAGCAGGACCAGGACAGAGCTTCAACAGATAACCCCAGCCTCTGCAGAGTGCCCAAAGGAAAATGCCATAGACAAATCTAAGCTCTACGTCTTCCTCACTGTAGTCCAGTAACACCCATAAAGTTACCAATGGCTGTTTAAAAGATTCTAGTTTTGTATATATTGAGGTGGACCTTTCATATGAGCCCAATGTCTTGGGTTGCTATTCTTTCTAGTAAATATTAAAAATAACAATAAGTATTGTCACAAGGTTAGTTAGTAAATAATTAAGGCTGTGATTTGTCAAAGGCTCTCATTTTCCTATCTTGTAAATGGTATTGAACTCATAGAATCCTAGAATCCTGGAATGTTTTTGTTTGGAAAGGACCATTGGCAGAGACACTTTCATTCACTCGTAGGATTACTGGTGAAATTCCAACTATCAATCTTTCTTGTTTTATATAGTAATAATGAACACAGAAGTTTCCTCTCTTCAGTTTTAGTTCACTCACAGTAATAAGACTTCCTCAACTGGAAAGTAAGAAGCCCTTTCAGACTGCATCACATGCAAGAAAACTTCAAGGTAACTAGGATGCATTTTCATGGCAGAGGGTCAATAAAAACAACTATTGCATGCTTCTAACAAAGAAGGACTAAGTTTTCTGCTTCCAAACCAAGTGGACAGCAAGCAGGAGTTTTAACAATTCAAATTTCTTCATTGATGATTATTTTTTTTCTGAAACTATGAGTATTCACAGGTGAAATGCAAGAATGCCATAGCTGAATGATGTTTAGACAAAAACCAATCCAATGAGAAATGAGTCAAAACTGGAACAAAAAAGAAACCTTAAAACTTTGTCCTGTACTTCAAAAATTATCTTGATCACTAGCTTCAAAAATCTGCTATTGGGCTGGGCCTCTGGAGCACCCATAGTTTTTTTTAAGATTTTGGCACATCAGACATTCATTAAAAGGATGATCAATTACAACTTCTTTTCTAATACAGGTCACAGAACTTATCTAGAAATTACTGAGTCTCTTGATACCATGCTGAATACATAACTTTCAAGTTGACAAGGGTTATTTTATCTCTCCCAGCTTTAGCAACCTAAATTCAAGGTTGAGATTTAACATGGGATTCTTTTCTCCTCCTCATTTTATCATAAGTATATATTATAATGACAAAAATTACACTTCCAAAATTAATATTTCTCACTCCTATGATGAAGACAGAGTGTCTATTGTGTACTTGGACTAGCAGTACAGTTAGATATTCTAATGCATCACTCTTTTGCACTGCAGTTTTAATCTTCTTGTTATTACTTACGTTTTTTGCACTAGATTTGGGAACCACCAACTGTGGGGAAAAAAGTCAAGCTATGCTACATCTCCAGAACATCTGTTTGATTAAACAAAATGTACTGAACTTCATTAATCTTTGATTATAATGCATTTTTTTTACACTTACCAAATCAATCTTCAATGTCTTTGTCTACCCTTGTCAATTTGTTTTAAGAATTTTGAAATACAGACTCTAGAAGCAGACATGCCATTCCAATAGCAAACTTACACTCTTATCCTAGAAAATTGGTTTGTAGAAAGGAAAAACATGAAACAGTCCCTACTGCAAGGAGATAAACTCATAAAATCCATGTACCAATAATGTCATATTTAAGCAGTCTGATGTGCTGGGTTGTACTTGATGTTCAGGTGGGACAGGATCTATGTAACCTCTTACAAAAACCTCAGGGCTTTGATGATAGCCACAAAATTCTCTTTTACTGTCTTCCTAAATCCTCCTCTAAAATGAATGACAAGTCCTGGATCAGTTCCTGAATTGCTTCTTGTTTCTTGAATCTACCCCAGGAAGTGGCTGGTGTCAGAAATCTGTCTGAAATCCCCTTTAAACTGCTTACTATTGCTCCTATAACTTGTTTAGAAAAACAGAATGAGACAGAAGTGCCCTAGGCTGAAGACAGTGAAGAGACTCAGGAGAAGCAAGCAGAGGAGGACTTTTTTCTTCTTCTTCTTCTTTTTAAATGGATCTTAGTTTACAGACTCTTCAGCATCTACAGTGCCTGGGACCTGTGCCTCACACTAGAGGAATCTCCACTTCAGGTGTCTCTGTAGTAAAAGAGGGATCATGACTTCATCCTCTGGTTCACTAAAGTCTCTTTCTAGTGTCCAGAAAGGTGAAATACATTTTCACACCAGCAATTTTAGATGTCTCTTTACATCTCTCAACAAATCTGTGAAGAATTTTTTGCTTTTTAGTATCTCTGGACTAAGTAGTAACACCACATTCATTAACAAAGATATCAACCCACTGGTAAATCATGTAGTACCAGCATTGCTACTTACCAGAAAGAACCACAGGACAACCTTCCATGAAAGTGCTTGAACAGACTTACAGATCCTAATGATAAGCTTAATTTCAAGTAACTGTCACCCCAGAAATATCTAGTGGGATGACAACTCTTATCTGCCTGAAAAAAACACTCTGTTACTGATGCACAGATCTCTTTTGAGGCCATTGCCTTATTAGCTGCTCCTGCCAAATGTTGGACACCATTTTAGCAAGCTTTAAAACACCTTTCTGGCTAATCTCCATTACAGAAACATGTCTGGAAGTACATTCATGCTCAGTTTGCTCCATAGCATCATTCTTTTGTCCTCTCCTAATGAAGAGCAGTCAGAAGAAAAGGTAGGAAATCCACATGGGCTGGTGTGTCTGAGCTGACAGCTCATTAAGGATATAAACTGGAGAATCCTCCATGGACTTATGTGCATGGATTGGCTCATTGTGTTTATTAGCCCCGATGGAGTTAACACTAAACACTACAGTTGTGAATTCCCTGTACCTTCCACTTTCCCTTAAGGATTCCACATCCTGTGAAAAAGATAGTTCCTACTGTACACATTCTCAAACAAACTGCTGGTGATCCACTAGGCATGCCCATAGACTCATTTCCAGTATGAAAATGTGAAGATTGTGTTATCTTAATATTTAAAGGTTCATCAAAATATCTACTTATCTATGATAGTGACAATGAGAGCTGATTTGAAGCAGCTTTTCTTTCTCTTCCATAATAAATCTGGTTTGTTTATGACAATGATTTCTGTTTTCATTATTTTGCTTTCAAATTCTGTTCTGAAGTCACATGACTGCTACACATAAACTGTAAATAAATGTGAAAAAAATATCTTCAGCATAATTAAAATATGTAGACCTTAATAATTCCCATCCATTCTCAGACCAAGAGCTTAATTGCTTGCTAAATCTATTCATTAAAGATTACAAGACAAGGTAAAATTGTTATTCTGCTATAAGGAAATAACCAGAATTAACCATTTCCAAGTATAATTTCAAATCATAGTTTATGGAAATAATCAAGACAAAACAATGCTTGATTGTACCTAAACTAATTATAAATAAAATGTGACATAAGCTTCTCTAAAGTTTGGATGTTATTTTATTGTTTGGGTTTTTCCCCCCCCCACAGGTGGTTTTAGCAATGTTTTGGCATCATAGGTAAATAATGAATCATGGAGTTTCCATGGCAGCCAAATAAGCTGAGTTTCACATCAGCTGTCTCTAAACTTCATATGGATTTTAAACCATATTTAGCCATATTTTAAAGCTGCTGGCTGTTTGATCCATATCCCCACTCTAGTTTAAGAACATATTGTAGCTAGTGATAGAGATTATTAAGAAATAAAGAAATCATATCATATTCTATTTTGTTCCATCATAGGTTTTGTCTTCTTTTTTTTTTTTATTATTATTAGACTTTTATTTTAGATTCTGTCTGAGCTGCTGTTTTAACTGTGCTATTGAATATGTTTGTAAGTAACGTAGAAAAAGTGGAGAAACGAGCAGTAAGCTGATAAAGTCTGTTGATGATGGTAAGTTTTTCAAGGTGGTAACACATACAGAATTCGATAAATATTTTAAAAATGAGCACCTGGGAAGTAAAAAGTCCAGTTCAACTGAGAGCTGGTAAGTGTCAAGTGATGCACTTTCCCACAGGTGGGAGACAAAACAACAATTTCACATGTGAAATGTTGGGCAGATGATTAACATTTGCCCCCAAATCTTAAGGAATATTTGGTGAAAACCACATCTTAGCACTCAAAGGTGGTCAAAAAGGCAAATCAAAGGTTACAGACTGCAAGGAAAGAGAACTTGATCACAGAAATATTCTACTGTAGACATCCATGGTACATCTACATCACAAGTACTATAAAGAGCTGTAACAACTTAATGTAAAAATAAATACCTGGAAATGATTCAGTGAAGGGCATCAAGAAATAGTGAAAGTATCAAACTTTCATAAGAGGAATAATTAATTAAACTAGGAGTTCTCATTCTTAAGAAGAGATAGTTGAGAAGTATTGTAAAAGAGACACAGATGCATGGAGCATTGGAAAGGCTGAGAGATTTCTTTTTTCACTTAATGTGTTTTTTGCATCGGAAGAACAAGGGAGCATCAACTAAAAATATGACAGGTTCAAAAGAAGGCCCAAAAGGATGTTCTCTGTGCTGCTGCAGCACAGCTGTTGAGCTCCTTGTCATAGAATTCTGTGCAACTCATTAGATTCAGGTTGAGATTTTCACATGAAAACAATTATGTGTTACTAAATACCTAATTGAAGATTTAGTCCAACTTTTGTTGTTGTTGGAATATAATTTGCTTCCATTCTAAATAGTTGAAAATTGTATGGTACTATGAGATTAAATTTGATCAACCAGATCATCAGAAATTATTTCTGATTGCAGTTTAAGAAATTATGACAGTATGATCTTTTAAAATAATTCTTATTCATTTTAAAAATTATTTTATTTTTAAATTATATATAAGCACCACTGCTGTTAAATGGGCACGCATTTATATTATATCATGCATTTATATTAGGAAAGGGAAAGCTAAAAAACTGCAACTGGCACTGGAAGAGAAGGCTGTGGGTTTATGGCAGTACTTAGTTCCCATGAGAAGAGATTGTGACCATAGCCAGAGATGAGCATTTGGGAAATGCCTGTCTCCTGCTAAATGAAGTTTAATTGTATTAAACATTTAGGTTACATCTCCAGGGAACACACAAGAGCAAAATGGTATCAAGTAAACCTTTTGGAGGAAATACCTTTTTATAAAAATCAAAATATTAATAATAAAAACATTCTTGAAAATTCCAAATTTCATTATAATTAATTTCAACAGCATGAGTAACACTTACTGAAATTGCTAATATTCTCACCTTGTTAATCATTTTATGTATTTGAAAACCTTTTCCCTCTGATTGGTTAAAACCTGGAATATTTTAAATCAAGAAAAAGTTTTAAGCGCTTGTCTATGTATACAGATATTATGACTTTTAAAATATTCTTCAGGTGGTGATATTTTATTTCTATTTTTAATCATAAGACTGTTTTAAATCATTTTAGTACTATTTTTTTAGAAAATAAAATAGATTTGTCAAAAGCAGGAAATTAAAACAGCTCGTTTAGAGTCTATGCAATGCCTCTGACATTTCTTGATTACTAGATATTGGTCTCTGTGTTGCACATTATTGAGGCATGTTAAATGGAGAATTTATGAAGTTGGTGATATTTTTCTGCTGACTGCTGCCTCCTCCTACTCCTGCACTGCAGCACATTGATCCTTCCATCCCCAGCTTAGCCTTGCCACTTCAGCCTGACCCCACATCCTGTTCTTCTTGTGTGGAGAACAGTACACGTGCTGAAATGAGATCCTTTCACACCACGAATATGGAGGGGATTTGCTTCTTAATGCTAATCATAGTTACTAAAATAGTCCATAAGGCTCTGCTTTCTATGTTAATCTTGCAAAGGCATTCACAGGACACCTGTTCTGGATTAGACTGCTAGATTGATTTTGCAACACAGTAGTTGCAAAAAATGCTTACAGACCATATATAGACATTTGCAAAGGTTAAACACAGACCATGTTTGGCAAAAATATCATTCCAAAAAACTCTGTCCAAGAGAGATCTGTACACTGAGACCTGTGGGTTAGCTGAAGTCTTTTTCTCTGGTCATTTGTAGATTTGTCAAAGGAGCAGTTCATCTGATTAAACGCTTTACAAAATGTTCAGATACACTTTTGGTTTATAAACACAGACTAATTTCTTAGGTGCTTTGCCAATGGTAAAGAGAAGCTGCGATGTTCTCTTTCTTTCTGTCTAGCTGTTGCTCTCTCTTTTTCTGTATGTGTGCATAACAGGCCTACTGTAACTTCCAGATGAAATGTAAATCATGTCAGCATATACTAACATAGTATTATTTCATGACTGTATCATTTGAAAGTGACACAATGGTTAGTGATTCCAAGTATGTCTGTGGTCATTCCCAGTTTTGTCAGCTTTCATGATTGTTACATTTTATGAAATCTCTTTCATAGTCATAACTGTTCAAAAGTTTAAATAGATATTATAGCTGGACAATCCCACATACATTGAATAGGTCTGGCAGTTCTAGGAGAGCAAAAACATTTTGATTGAGATATGATCTTGCTTTTCAATTTACACTAAGTGAAACAATATAAAAATGTTTCATTTTAATTTGTTCCATTTGTCACTGATGAATAAAATGTAATAGCTTTTCCCATATGCGTTTATAAAAACATCCAGAGGCCCAGATGCTTCCTAATATCCAGGTTTCAGATAATATACGGTAGATTAGCAGGATTGATTCAAGAATGTATGAGAGAAATTGACAATAATCTTAAAGAAGATTTAAGTTAACAAAAACGTTCATTTAGAAATGATAAATTATCTATCTATCTATCTATCTATCTATCTAGTATTTCATCCTAAATTCAGGCTAAGTTTGAATTTATTTATAACATAAGGAACACACTATTCCAGAAACATTTGTTTCTAGCAAAGGTGTTTGAATGATAAAAGAATATACCATTTAAACACCTTTGTAAGAGACCTAAATCTCTTATTTGCATGTGTTGCAGTTTTTCTGGATTTTTGAAAAAAGTTTTAATTATGTAAGTACAAGTTGTAGCAGAGATTCGATTATTATGTGCTGCTGAACTAGTTGCATGGAAGAAATAATCTGCAGATCAGATAATCTATAACAGCATAGACATTATTAATTTTACTGGATAGTCAAGATATTTTGTTATATTTTGCTCTATTTAAAATTAAGGACAATAAAGTAGGTAGGAGGTTAAGCAACTACCCACTAGAAACCATTTGGAGCCACTTACCTAGTTTTGCAGTTGGTCAAGAGTCACTTGAATTTGTTTGTTTCTGTAGTATTCTAATCTTGGTCAATCTACATTATTTCTGAACGCTTTCTGTGTGAAACATGGAGTAAAAGGGAAAGCCAAACTGAAATCCAGAAATTTTCTGTCCCTTCCCCTCTATTTTAATAAACCTGTTTTGTTTTTCTCACTGCTTTAAATGCTACTACTACAGTCCTTCGAACTAAAAACATTTTACTCTTGTTTTACACAGCACAATGGTTTGGAAATAAGTGCTGTTTCAAGGGGGGAAAAATAAAGGGAGGAGATTTTCTAATTTTATTCAGACCTTTAATCTGATTTACTTATTATAATGTTGAAGTGTTCCAGGAAAACAACTAACTAGAAACCAAATTTTTCAAAGGATTAAAGAATGAAACAATGCAAATCTTTGGCTTTAGAAATATTGTTGTAGAGTGCCCATTATTTGATGTGCTTCTCCAGGTGAAATTCAGTGAGTTATATTTCTAAATGACAGGTTACTTACTTTAATTTCTTTCAGACTTTTTCATCCTCAACAACATTAACAATTTTATGCAGATCAAATTATAGATTTGGTGGCATCTCAGTAATTTCAATGAGTTATTGTAGTGCAGAATAGCATGTGACTGTGTAATTAGAAATTAACATCTCTTCTGACAATGTACAAACAAGATGATGTTCCCTTTTTATATCTGTCTTGATCCTGTGAGGGACAAATGAGAGAGACTAAAAAAAACCCTGTTTAGATTCACAGAGATCATTTTAGCAAACATCTATGCACAAGCAGATCTGTCAAATATAAATGCGTACTTTATTCCTAAGCAATTTGCATAACAAATTTATACCTAGGCTTAACTCTCAATGTGTACTACATTATGTCTCCAGAAATGACATATCAACATCAGCATCACATCTTTACTAAAATTTGTGTGTAGTTATATAGAAATTAACAGAGAGGCAAAGGATGCAAGCTGGTAGCGATGAAAATTCAGCTCCATTCGCACATGTTATTGTCCATATTCACAAAAGGATGTTATCTTTTCTTGACATATAAAAATAGTTGAACTTTTTCCATCAGAGCAGAAAAGAACCAAAGGAGAAATTTATCTCTTACTTTTTTGGGATAGTGAAATTCATGACACTCAGTTTATACTACTCCCAAGACACAGTGTCATTAGGATTATATTTTCTTATTTCATAGTTTTTCGTACCCTGTACATATTGCTACATAGTCCCCAGTTTCTTTTTCTATAGGAAAGTTAGAAGACATGATCACGTAAGCAGCAAAATCAAAGCATAGATTAAATACACTGTAAGGAAGATGGTTACTAAGACTAGAAGTCACAACAGAAAGGGTAGAACATTGACAGTAAAAACAATCCTGTAAACATTTTAATACACTAGCAGATTATTAAAGATACAATACTTTTAAAATGTTTTGTACTCACTTTTTATTTAATGAGTATATTTTATGTTGCTATAGTGATTTTTTCAGCTTGGAAAGAGATTTGACCTGCTTTCCTTTGTATGTAATAGGAAATTTCAAACTTTGCCTCCTTGAATCGATCTGGATGTGCCACCATTTCTTGGGTTCATAATCAGACCTTTATTCCTGGGGCAAAAAATGAAGCAAATGAAAACCCACCACCATCAACACCCCCAACAAAAACCCAAACAAACCCAGAAGGATTCATATCATCTCTAGTGAGACTAATTCTTATTACTCTTCTTGTTTTTACCTTTGAAAATATGTTCAAGATGAAGTCATAAAGTCTAATTATTCTCAGTGACTAAAGGAATTCAGCGTTGCCTTTCATAAAGTATATAATAGTAGCTAGATTTTAACATTTCTGAATATTTGTATTCTTCTTTGGTATTTAGAATTCACACTTTTACTGAATAATGAGATGCTTTGCACAATTTTCTTTATTTTGTTTCATTTCAGAATTCATATTTATTAACTATATATTTGGATTTTATTAGTCTGAGAAACAAAAGATTCCAAGTTTAGGCACATTTTTCCTGCAACAGCAGCTGGAGATCATGAAGAAAATGCATCCATTGAAGTATGAAGCAGAAGACAAATAAGTAATGGCATCAACCGTATTGACTGCAGCAATGTTTTCCATGAATACACTTTGCTCATCTGTCTCTGCTTTGACCATAGAAGATTCATTCTTTATAATAAACAAAACCAGTGATTTTCTAGACAAAGATGGGTATTTCTCCATTAAAGCACCTTTTGATGCATTATACTTCATCTTCACCAATATATCCTTTTTTTTTTCCCCCAAAAATCACTCCACAAAATCATAAGGTTTTGTGCAATAAATTGATAATTTTCACAAAGTGTTTACAAATATTTCTAGCTGAGCAAATAATTTCTTCCCAAATGTAGCCCTTAATAGCTAATTAGATTTTCTAATAGCACTGGGGATTATGTATGAAAACTCTTCCATCAGCAAAATTAAAGTATAAAGCACTTAACAAATTATTTTTTTTCAGTTTTATGCTTCACTGGTTAATTTTTTTTTTCTTTTAAAAATGCAGACACAGACACTGTCTTTAAAGGCAGCATATCAACCATGTAAATAAACCATGTACATCAACACTGTAAATAAAGCAAACAAATGTTAGCCTGGGTGGTTTTGGTTGTAGCTAAGAAAATTCAAATTTGCAACAGACCTGAAATTTACATCACAAGTTGTTAAAGAATCATAGCAATGATAGATTTTTAACATAGCCCTTTGAAAACAACTCTTAAAACACTCTGAGAACTTAATCAGAATAGATGTTCAAGGCCATCAGGGAAACGGAGTCTGATTTTTGTTCCATCATTTTCCACATATTCTCAAAACCTGCCCAAGCTGGTATCTTTAGCTCTTTGCAGTATCTGTGTATTACTGCAACAAGAATGAGCAACTCTAAGACCTAACTTCTTCTCTGATTCCTAGTGAAGCCTCAATAGAGAATCCAATTATACAAAGCACATAAAAGGTAAGGGATGCATTTTTAATAAAAAGGTGTGTTCCTTCCCCTGCAATACTTTAAAGGTGTTTCTTAGAGTGCTCTGTTCTTAAAGCCAAACAGGAGATTTTGGTTAGCACACCAAAAAGAAGTGTCAACAATTTTCTTTGAAGTAAGTAATAAGATATTTGTCTCTGATGTTCTGTGACTTTATTTCGTAAGGAAAACAACTACAAGAAAACCACAGCTGGATTGATATGTTCCCAGAGTGGATGCATGTAAGTCTAAGAATGAGGTTTATATGTCACGATTTTTTCAGTACTTAGTTTTGCCTTTTGTCTACAGTTTGTTATCTTTTTTAAATGTTAGTAATTAAGCATCAATCTGTCATTTTGGGGGATGGTCCCATGCAGGGCCAGGAATTGGACTTGATGATCCTTGTGGGTCCCTTCCAACTAAGCAGATTCTGTGATTTTTTTATATTTCATTGCTGGGAAACAACCATACTTTTTACAGTTTCTTGACTTTTCTACATATTAGTCCTATGAGCATTTCTGATAAGTTACCAATTTACTGAAATAACTGTAGAAAAATAAACAAAAATATCCTGCTCATGGATTAATTTCTGGTTCTGTCATATCCTACCTGTGCATTATAAACACACTTGATTATTACATTTCTAAAAATATCTGGTGTTAGATCTACCTATTTTAAAATGTGAGAATTGAAATTTGGGAAATATGTTTTCAAATTTAAGAATGAAAAAAATCTAAAAATATAAATAGACAACAGCCTTGAAGTTTAAAGAATGCAGAGATTAAGAAATCATAAAAAAATATTTTAAAAGTTTTATGATTTTTAGGGGGGGGTCTTGCACATAATTGAATTTGAACCTTTGTAATGCAAACAGATGTTAGGGAAGCTTTTTTTCTTCTTCACTTCCTCTGCCAGTAATTTTTTCTCCTTTGCACAGTTATCTTGCATATTCGTTTCATGTATGAGACAGATCTCCACCACAGTGCAACTCCCCACCCACAGTTAAGGAGAAGTACACTGTCACATGAAAATAAAGAAATGTATCTTGTATCAACAGCTTCCCTTTGAATGAAAGAAGAGGTTTCCAACCTTTCAGCTTGACAAGTTATGAATAAACCACAGAACACATCCTTATTTATTTATTTTTAATTCATCAGCCATCAGGATTATTAAATTTATATGTATAAATTATATAATCAAAAGCAGAAAAAAGTGGATCAAAAAGATGAATGTAATTAGTTCAGTGCTCTTTGTAATTGTCTCCAGACAGAAAATCCTCATCTCATGCCATTTAGACAAAATATAATGCTTTAGATGTGGAGATATGCTTATTATATGCCTTTTCTAGAACACTTGACAAAACTATACATGTATATGTTAGATTTCTTTTATTGTTTTCCTCCACATTTACATGAATGATAGGCTTCCTTTCCTAAATTATTTTATATCTATGAGGTAATGAATTTACCAAATATAAGAATAACCATACTGTATTAGTCCAATGGTCAATTTTGTCTTTTATTTTATAAAAAAGTATGACCAGGACTGCATAATAAAGTAGAAAGTACAACAAACAACAGCTGCATAGAACTATCCTTTGTCTGGGAAAACTTCTTTATCTGGGGATTGTAACCAGTAAACTTTTCCAGATAGTACTCACAGCTGGTATCTACTGAAGATTTTCTGCAGAAGATTTAGGCTTTTCAGTGCTCATCTCTTATAATGAAGAGAATCACCCTTCTCAGAGGCCCATTTATCCCCAATAATTCCAAAGAAATGCTTGAGTGATGAGTTTAAGCATAAACAACTAACTTTCTGTTACGTATGTTGTGCTGGATGAGCTACATTTTTGGTGAACTAATCTATAAGTAGAAGCAGTCTGATATGCTCTTATTACATTTGTTTTATATTTCTTCAGAAGATATCAAAATTAGAAATGAAAGTTGCAAAATATTTTAATATAGTCAAACTTACATTTGGAAATACTGAACATTTACTTGCCTAAACTTTACTATGAATATACTCTGTGCTTTATCATAAACTTTATGCAAGCAATGGGCAACTTATGGCACACTAAAAGAAAGAGAGGTAATCCATTCTGTAAAATCTACCTGGCATAGTGATGCTGTGCTACAAGAAACAGCAGAAAATCAAGCAGGTGTTGTGTCATACATTTGGGTCATGCAACATTAACAGCTGTAATTAAACAATGATATATATGCATATCTATGGATCTGAGCATGAACCTGCAAGATAGAAGTATGGCTCAGCTGGACTCTGGGTTCCTGCCCAGGCAGGCATGCTGCTTCTTCCTGCACTCCCTCTGTACTGTGCTTTAACCCTTGGAGAAGGTTTCTCAGCTCCTCTACACTTCAGGGCTAAATATAAGATACCTTTCTGATGGTTTGGCTGAAATGGGCATTAGGGTTTGTTTTAGCGCTTTTACCACCACCTGCAATAATTTACTAGAAGCATGTCTCCCTATTTATTTTCATAACTGGATTTTAATAGATTTTCAAATTAAACTAGTATTCATGCAAATTAAAAAAAATTGTTTTAAAATAAGAAAGAGACATTTTCATGTCTTCATTTTCAATTGCTGTGAAACTAGCATTGATATAAATGCACTAATTTTCAATAATGGAAAGCCAGTTTTCAAAAGCTGTCTCTGAGAAATGTCAGATTTAACTATAACTCAAAAATATTTAACATTTTCTGAGAAAATAACTTTAAAGTTATTCTTATCCTAATATCATAGTCTTTTCAGTTGAAATTTCCTTTTTTCTTTCATTCCATAGAAATATTGATTAATCTAGAAAATGGGTATTTGAAGACCAGATTATAATATATTCACTCATGTGTGGTAAGTGCTTAATCCATAGATGGCATTACTGAATTCAGTAAGTTAACTCAGAGAAAAATAATGACCCAATTTCATTGTAAATTTTGCTATCAAATAAACTACATTCCCCCGTTTTCTGGAAAACTGCATACACAATTTCTTTTTGCATAGTGCTCTGGATTGAATTTTACCTGCAGTTTGCAGTTCTCCAGTTTAGGGATTCCTGATATGAACTAAATCTCCTTTTACAAATGTATTTTGCAACTTGAACCTGTCAGTGTGAATTTTATATGCATTTCTTTCTGGAAAAAAAAAAAAATAGTCTTGAGATAATTGCACTCATATCACCTGCAATTTCTGTTTTCACAATGTAGAGATCATCTGCAATTTCATTACAGTTGCTTAGTCAGTGTATTTTGTAGATCACAGAATCACAAAGTAATCCAGGCTAGAAGTGAGCTCAAAACCACCTAGTCAAACCCCCCTGTTCCAAGTGGGTCTGATCAGATGAGGTTGTTAAAGGCTGTATTTGTTCAAGTCTGTGTTCTGCAAACAAAAAGAGATAAGAATTCCTGCATTCTCTGCTGCACTGTTGAAGGTTATCTTAATGATACCTCCTATGAAGTGAAAATAAGCTTGGGAGAAGTTACACAAAGCATTCAGGGCTGCTGCTGAAATGTGGTACATTGCACCTCATTCATTATTCATTAATGCCAAAACTAGCCAGATACATCAACTTTTGAAAGTGTTTAACCATCTAATGACTCATTTCAGCATATCATAGTAAATCAAAATCTCCAAAAGATGAACAATAGAGACAAGCTCAAACCAGGAACAAAGGAAATGAGAACAGTGAGAAAATATCTTCCAGTAAATGACAGAGACTTTATTCTTGAATGCATATGCTATCAAAGTAGAACAAAACCTTTGAACTGTATCTTTAAAACAGATTTCATTCCATTGATGATTAATATCTACTGCCTCTGTTACAGGAAGAAAAGTTATGACCATATTTTTAAGAACAAGAAAACTACAGTGGCCACATGTCTTGGTTTTCTTAACATGATTTTCTTTAGGCTTGAAAAAAGGAATTATGTCTTCTTTTTTTCTTCCTTTTATTTTTTTTTTTTTTTTCCCCTTTTCTGAGTTTTCAGATAAATGACCACCGTGTATGCATGGTTTACCTCCATTTGTGCTGTACAGCTCACTTGAACTTGCCCAGTAGAGGTAATGTGTTCCAGAAACATTAGGCTTACTATACATGTTCTGCATGGCACATGCTCCCACATTTCATTTGTTGTTTGTGTGCCCGGAAATATGGGAACACTAGACATAATACAGAATTCTGCTTAATTAACTTAAAAAGTAATATTTCTCAAGGCTTTTTGACAACAAATTTTGGTATGGATCTCAGTGCTTCATAGAACAAGATACTCAATCTTATTCTTCGTATATCATAGGATCATGGAAGGATTATCAAGTCCAACTCCTAGCACTGCACAGGACATCCCATGAGCCACACTATGCACCTGAGAGCATTGTCCAAACACTTCTTGAACTGTGCCAGGCTTGGTGTGTGACTTTTTCTTTTGGGAGCCTCTTCCAGTTCTCAACCATGCTCTGGATGAAAAACATTTTCCTGATATCCAGCCTAAACCTCCCCCAACTCAGCCTCATGCCATTTCCTCAAGTCTTGTCACTGGTCATGAGAATGAAGAGATCTGTACCTGCCTCTCCACTTCCCCTCATGAGGATGTTGAAACCACAATGAGATCTCTCCTCATTTTTCTCTTCTTCAGGCTGAACAAATGAAGTGACCTCAGCTGCTCCTCATAAGACTTTTCCTATCATAGACTGCCTTAAAGGAGCTGGACTTCAGCAGCTGTTTTCCCTCATTCATTTTCAAGTATCAGCATCTTTGTACTTCCAACAGTATGGTAGCATGATCTTAATTTAAATAATTATCTTATGTTATTGTTTGCTGTAGGCTTCAAGGTTTTCCGGAAGTATAACAGATAGCACATGGAGTCATCCAAAAAACTGGAGAAACTTCACAAACTGAACTGTGAACAGCCCAAGGGCAATATCTGCAGCAGATCACTCCTAATTCAGAAAAAGTTCTTCTAAGGGAAACCCAGCACATGTGGTTTGGAAAACAGAGATAACAAGGAGCAGATGCATCTCATTTTGCCATGGGAATACTTTTTGCTATATGTCTGGACAATGTAGAAGTATTCATGAGCCATCTCTATAAACCACAGAATTAAAATGGAGAGAAATAGGGCTAATTGCATGTTTTCTGCAGAAAAATGCTCACTATCTATATACAGATAATTTCAGAGTATCTGACAGAAATTACCCTTGGTTTACAGCAAAAAGAGGTGAATACATTTCTTTTAAGACATTTTTAAATAATCCATGTTTCAAAACAAGACAGTGCCAAAGAAGAAAAAAATACCTCCCAAGTACTCTGCAGAGGTCACTTTTCTTTGGTTTCCAATTCTTTTTTGTTGTAAGAAGCAGTCAACATAGGAAATAGTAAAGACTGATTTATGGACAAAAACCCATGCTTTACCAACCCATGCACCTTCAAAAATGGGATGATTGGCTTGCTAGGTGGATGCTGTCTATGTTGACTTTTTTAAATTTTTCAACACTGTTGTATATACATCATATACAAATTGAATAAGTATGCACTAGGTAAGTGGACAGTGATGTGGATCTATAAGTGTGTAAACTCCTGGGTTCAGAAGGTTGTGATCAGTGACATCAAGTCCAGGTGCATGTAAGTCATTAGCAGTGCATCTCAGGGAGTGACATGAGGGCAGAAAATACTTACTAAAATAATGAAAATAAGTTTGGGTGAATACAGTGAAATTATTCATAAAGTATTTTCCATGGAACCATAGATCTAATATGGCAATTCAAACAATTTCCATGCCTGAAGTTTGATGAAAGAATTAAAAAAAAATATTTTTCAGTATTATAACTCTCAGAATTGATTCAAGCAGTTGTAAATAAAGACAGAGACCTTTTAGATCCCATATGATTTAGAGAAAGCATGATCTGAAAAGATAGGGCTTGAAATATACTCTTCAGTACTTGCATCCTGAAGTACAATATTTGTGTTTTCTCCCTCTTCCTACCCACTCACCCTTAAAGGTCAATCAAGGTTATGGTTTGAATGCTGTTGGAATTGGTGAAAAAGAAATACTTTGGGACTTATTGGTAGAAGGATTATAGAAGACTAAATTAAGTCGACAAAAATGAAAATATAATTTAGTCCATATTCCTTGTTTATGTATTTGGCACGTTTAAACATTCTTTGAGGGATATATAACAGATATGTTAGGAGCCAAGAATAATGTTAATTATATTAAAGGAACAGAAAAAAATGTGGTCATAGGAAAAATAAGCTACTAAATCAAGATAACCTAGCTCAAGAGGAAAGAATGCATACAGGTAGAGCCTACTGAAAAAAAAAAAAAAAAAATCCAGAATCACACACATTGCTTCAGTTACAAAAAAAAGTTCCAAATAGCTGTGACAATATCTGAGCACACTGTTTTGCTCTAGAAATAGGCTGCTAAAGATGATGTCTGTTAGTGAGAAGCTCTCAAGTGTCCTCTTACTTGAAGTATTCTGTCAGACAGTTTACCATTGCTTTCCCTTAGGAATTAAATATTTTACTTTAACTCTTTCAGAGAGGTACCTCTGTGATATAATCCCGAGCTGATGTTTTACAATTCCAGCTCCTCTTCTGTGATTTTCAGTTACTCTTTCTATGGTGTGTGTAAGATGCATTTAGATGTCTGTGAAAGGGAATGATGAAAAGTAGCTACAGTTGCATGTAGCATCATCTATCCTTCTGTTCTCTAGAGGAGAAGTATCACGTGCTCACTCATGGTAACTGATTGCTTAGATATTATGCCTCTGTCCCCTGGATAAACGTCTGCATTAATACAAACTTAATCTCTCTCAGCTGGATAAAAGAGGCTTCTTGCCTTTTCCATGACTTTCACATTAGATTGATTGCAATTTAATCGTGGGGGTTTTGGTGAGGGTTTTTTTTTTGTTTGTATACAAAGTCTTCTGCAATGATGCTCAGTACTATTACAATTAATGTCTTACCCATGTAAGTATGAAGAACTATGTCTTTTTTTTTCCTTTCTTTTTTTTTTTTTTTTTTTTGCTGTCTCTTTGTCTAAATGTACTATAACAGTATTCACTTTAAAACAAAAATACAGGTCAAAAGCTGAACTTGTCAAAAATACTTAAGACTATGTAGCTGGGTTTTAGAGACAATGTAAAATCATGTGAGTCTAACCCTTGCCTTACTCTGCTAAAGGTAGTAAGTAGGATGATCACCACAGTACCAATGATATCAGAGAGGAGAATCTTCACTGAGACAGGAATATATTCTCATAAAACTGATGTGAACAAGGGGGAAATTTGAGACAACAAGTAACTTCTGATGACATGCAATTACTGATTTATCCCAGCTTAGTCCATTTATAGTTAAACCACAGTGTCTTACATCAGCAGAGTAACAGTTCTAAATGTTAGTAAAACACACATCTTTTCCAAAGCTGCCTTGAAAGACTCTGTGGTTGCTTGGATGTTCTTAGCAAAGTAGTGATTGCTGGAAATAAATGCCTAATAGGTTGGGGGTTTTGTTTATTTCACATTGTTATAATTACTGTTGCTATTTTTATTTATAGAAAGAGTGGAAACAGAGAAAAGAAGGCAAGAATAGGAGTCTGATTAGTTAGTTTGTTTTGATAGGACTTCCAGAGAAAGCAAGCTGCTGATCAAAGCATTTTGCCCCTGCAGATCACAACAAAATGACTGTGTCCAAAGTTTAAAGATTAATAGATACATGTTGTAATGAAAGGCATTTTCAAAGTGAACACATAGAATTTTTCTGGGGTCTTCAAACATTATGTTTATATCCCAGTGATGCTTATGTCCAGATAAAAGTGAGATAAATAACTGAGAGGATGACTGATATGAATAATCAGAAAAATCAGATTAAAAAACCCCCAAAACAAATACAAAAAGGAAGCAGACAAAAAGAAAAAGGAAAGAGTGAAATTGTGCTCTAACAGTTATTTAGCAAGACGTATTCTTTTAGCAGTCTAGAAAATCCTTGCTAGTGCTCTCAATTTGTTTCATACTGTCAGTAAAACTTTCAAAGAATGTTATATTCCAGCTATTAGGAGAACAAGTTTCAGAAAATTGTGAAGATGACAGAAATCATGAAATTAAAAAACTCAAAATGTACATATTCTGAGTCTTTTTTCACCTTCTAATGGATTTATAGAAGACTCATATCACCTGCCAAAATTGATAGTTTGATCAGAGAGACAAATAAACTTCTTTCCTTTTTCAAAAGCTATGATAAACACAATCACTTCACTCAGGAAATGGAGCAAAAAACTCTGGTTTAGGAAAACCTGCATGCAAAGACAGGAACAAACAAAACTCATACACATGTTCTTCTGTTATCGACAAATGTAAAATTTTGGCCTAAATATAAGCTTAAATTTTTGTGGATGTTACAATTTCTTAATATTATCTCTAGAGTGGTCATCATTACAAAACATTGCTAAATCTCTTACTTATTTATCCTTCTCCTGGAGTGAGAGTCTTAATCTATAAAACAAAGGCCAGAAGGCACTGAAACAACTCTTTTTAAAATATGGTCCATAAAACAATTATCTATCCTCAATTACAAATGTTAGTATGGTTGTCTTTATTATAAATTATTATCCATTAATAGTAGTAAAGAAAAGTTTTCTGCAGGAAAATATGTTACTTTATAAATCACTAAAAACCTCCTATGCTATCTATGATCATATTCAGATATTTCATAGTGTCTTAAGATTTGTTAGAATTTAATTCAAGAGTACACCTTCTAGACTGATAACAATTGAGATTCTGTAGACTTTCAGTTTTGATTCAAACACACACACCAAAACAAACAAACAAAAAAACCCCAACCACAAACACTTCTAATACTTCTTCAGAGAAATAAGATGGTTTCACTTTTTGAAAATATTAACTGTATGTGACATTATACAATTCAGATGATAATAGCAAAATGCAAAAGCTAGGACTGAAAAGAGAAACAGCCTTGCTCAAATACACAAATGTAATACAGGACAAAGCTTACATAATTAGAAAATTTCTTCTCATGGTGCAAACATTTATATGCGGTAAGTTTGTGTGTAAATGAATTTCATTTTGTCCACATCTATAATGTATTTTCAAAAAATTCTTTCTTTTAGGCTTAATAAGTTCATATATTGACCTATTTCAGATTGTATTGTATTTAAAATTATTTTTGAGTTACTTGAGGCAATTATTAATTGATAACTTCATATTTTAGCTTGGTATTTATTTTGCAAAACTACCTTCTAGTTCCTCTGCTTTGAGAGGCTGAAAGTCAAATATTATGAAAGGCCACTCTGGGGATAGACACAGCTATACACAGAATTTTCTGCTCACAATAGTTCACCAGAAAAATGTACCCCACAGAATAAAATATGGTGCACCAAGCAACAGGAATTTCTGTGTCAGTTCTCAACATTTGTTGATCAGCTGAGATATTGCTTTACTTAGAAAAAATATCGGCTCTTTGATCATGCTGTATCTTCAACAAGAAACAGTGAATAGTTTTCAGTGAACAGTGTCCTGTTCATTATGATCCAGTATCAGTCTCAGGAAAATTGCATTTTAATTTGAAATCTGACAGAGGGACAGCTTAATGAACTTACTGTTCCTTAAAGTTTCTTGTTCAGTGTGAAACATCTTTGTCAGCTTCCAGGCTCACAGTTCAATGATTACTCTCTACTGGCCTATTGACAAAATGTTCATAGAATCACAGAATATACTTTGTTGGAAAGGACCCATCAGGATCATCAATGTCAACTCCTGGCCCTGCACAGGACACCCCAAGAATTACAGTGTGTGTCTGAGAGCATTCTTTCAGGTTTGATGCTGCGACCACTTCCCTGGGGATCCTGTTCAAGTACTCAATCACCCTCTGGGTGAAAAACCATTTCCTGATACCTAACCTAAACCTCCCCTGATTCAGCTTCATGCTATTTGCTTAAGTCCTCTTGCTGGTCACAATAGTGAAGAGATCGATACTTGCTCTTCCACTTACCCTGGTGAGAAAGTTGTAACTGCAATGAGGTCTCTCCTCAGTCTCCTCTTCTCCAGGCTAAACAAACCAAGTGACCTCAGCTGCTTCTCATAAGGCAGACTCCTCCAGACCCTTCACCAGCCTCTTTAGGAAGATTATAATAGGCATCAAAATATAGAGATGTAAAATTGGCAAAATAAAAGGTTGGCAAAATGCATAGGTGAAAGTTCAGAAGGTGTTAAAAATTTGGTCCCTGAAAAATTAAGGGTTTTTTTTAAGTTATCAAATTTAACTCTTTTTTTTTCTTAAATCCTCATTTAAGAGTCATAATTGTGGCTTACCTTGAACTGTGCCTGTCACTCCTCTGATTCATCATACTTCCTTTTCTAGCAATGATAGTTCTCGCATAACTACTTCAGCTTCAATTATTTTGCCAACATTTCTGAACAAGTTTTGAAATAACAAAAAAGGCTATAGTAGAGTAATCTTACAAATAACTGTCTATAAATAGCTGTTAAGAGAGTGATAGTCTCAGATGAAATTTAGTATCTTGATGTAAGATATATGTTCAATATATCTCCACCCCCTTCTGTAGGAGTCTCATTGCTCACTTAAGGTTTTAGTATTATACTTCTTAGATAATAATATAATATTTTATATGTATAGTAATAATTAATGGATAAAAATAATATTATTGGATTATTAAAACATATAGAAGATATAGACAGTATAGACAATTTACTATCCATGTGTTCTTATGTTTCTACATTAATTACAATGATAACAAAAAAAAATAGTAGTGACTCAGAAATAATAACTTTTAGAAGTTGAGACATTCTGACCTACAAATGCTAAATCCAAAGGAAGCTGAATTTTTTACACTTAGCTACTAATTGTGTCAGGTCAATAAGCCTGAATTATTGTTAGCCATGTTTTGAAGAACTTGAAGCCTGTTTCACATGGGATCATTTACCAATATTAGGACACTTGATGTTAGTGAAAAGTTCATACGCTATTAAGAGTCACATCTGGGATTATATTCTTTTATCAATCAATAGTTGGTTTTAAGATTTGAAATCACAGCATCTGCAAGGTGTCACCCTAATTTCCTAAATAACATAATGAGACAGTGTGTTAGCGACACTGACAATGCAGCAATAATCTGTGGTCTTTGTTCACAACACTATATATAAAAAAATTTGTCCTTCAGTGTTATAATTCCATTACGTGCACATTGGTTCATAGTTACTGTGATGGGTAGGGTAGGACACTATCCAGTCTTGGGATTTGTGTCTTTAACAGAGGTCAGAAACTAAGATATATTTTAAAAGAACTTTGAAAGTCCCTGCAAATTTGAATCCAAGGGATCTCTGACCTTCTACTTGATGTTTCTTCCTTGTCCTATCCTCTCACAGAAAAAGGTCTAGGATGGAGAATGTTAATATCAGTTAAAGTTATCTTCTCAAGAAAGCACAGGGGAGGAAAAGCAGTAAATCCCTATGTTCCTTCTAAGTTAGTGGCTTATAACGGATATTTTGGAACAGAAAACCAGAGATGAAATAGATTGATTAGGCTAGAGCTTGGACAACATATTGCTATTTCAAGTCTGTTTGGAAGCAGAGACACAACTTTGAGAAAAGTGCTTTGAAGGCAAGGGTATGAGAGACATCTACTCAGATACTTTTAGTCTCTCAACATGAAGTAAATCCTCTTACAAAACCACACAAGTTTGCCTGTATCAACCACGACTTAAGCAACACTTTTTTTTCCACTGACCTGAAAGACCAAAGTTTAGCAAAGCAGGTTCATATCTAGCCTTGCAGTTTAGCTATGTGAATGTCTATCCTGATCTGGAAAACTGCAGAGATGTTAGCCAGTTGCCAAACTTTGCTCCTTCATTGAAGTTAAATATTAAGTTTCTTTTCGTGTTCTGACCTTAGAACTTTTCACAATTTTATCTCAAAACTTGAAATATCCACTGATTTTTCTAACACTGTAGCTGCCAGGATGGAAAAGGTTAAAAAAACTATAACTCATTCATTAAAAAAAAAAAAAAAAAAAAAAAAATCAGAATCCAAATACTATTACCCATCATTTCTCTCAAAATATGTGTTCAAACCAATCTCATAACAGCAGAGAACCCCAGTCATGACTTACTTTTACAGGTTACATCAAAAGTCCTGCAGTTTATTACTGTCTGTAGTCTGTATTCTATTCACATACAGTTCCCATTCCTGTTCACTCCACCAGTTACTTACATCAACTTACTTTAATCTGTTGTTCGGATTAATGGACAATTCCTGATATAGTAACTTCCCTGAATGCCTGGAGCTTTAAACACTTCTATTTTTTAAGGAAGCCATAATACTAGGCAGAATAAAGAAGAGATCTGTTGCTCTGTTTCATGTGCTCAGTATATACAGATGGGACAAGATTTCACTTGTAACACTGACTACAGCAAAATAAAACTGTATTTTTGCCAGATAGCTGCTGTCCTAGAGAAAAGGGTTACTGAGACCACAAATCTAATATAGCTGTACCAAATAAGCAGAAATTTGCTTCAAAGTGGCATTTTGTGTTCTTTATTTGCATGTAAATATTTTATTCTGCTGGTATCAGAAATATTTGCAGTATATGAATTTCCTAAGCAAAATAACACAATGTGAATATTTATTTAATGTGTTGTCACTCTGCGCACTGAAGCAGAGCATAATGGGTTAAAGTAATAAACACACTAGACCGGAATAGTGTAACTGATTCCACATTCTAAACAAATTTGTACAGTTCCATGCTTCATAAATCAATTCCATCCATTCCTTTTTCAACTCTGAAATCTATTCTTAATTTCAAATGGTGCATTCTGAGTTCCATATTTCATAACCTTTCTACAGAAGTTATTCTCTCTCTATGTCCATCTTCTGTATTACTTGGCCGTTACAGTTTTCTTAGATTTGTCTGCTAGTTGAATTGTTATTCACACAATAATCTCACAGACCTCTTATTTTTTAAACTCTTTAGGAAGAAATAATTAAGAATAATCAATATTGAAGTTTTGAATGTCATTGGTTATCTTCGATTGAACATGTGATGCATGTTGTCTATTTTGTTCCAGAACTGAATCAGCATAACTTCTCTATTTTGGTTCAAATAATTTTGTTTACAAATGTCTATGAATATACTTCATTTAAATGAACTCTTTGAGGGAACAATCTGCTAGTAAACCCTTGTATGATAATACTCAGAGAAGGGAATACAGAAAGTTATGATTAAAGAAGAGGAGAATTTTACTTAAAATTTTGAGTATGCATTCATTGTGGTATTTTTATCATTTGCTGTGTTCTAGTTTCAGCTAATGAAAAGAGATAAGTCTGTATAGCAGAATTTTTTGCTGGAGATTTCTGCTAACATGACAATCCATCAAGACTACAAGTTTCCATTGTCACTTGTTAAGTCACCTTTCAAGTAATATACATACTATTGTCCAAAAGTATATGCAATATATATGTATGGCCAGGCTTCATGAACGCAGATTTGGGAAGGGCTCTATCCATGTGGGTGTGCCCTTCCAGCCTGCACAGTGGATTTTTTAGGTCAGGCACAGCATGCGCAGAACTGGCCCCACCCTTTAACTCCTAAGGTTTGTCTGCCACGGCTGAGCAAGCTTGGACGGTGACAGTGAAGTCCTCAGGACTAGTACCTACAGCCGCCGGTATTGCCAGGAGGTCTCCCATCCAAGTACTAACTGGGGCTGACCCTGCTTAGCTTTTGAGATCTGGTGGGATCGGGTGTCAGGGAGGCATTTAACTACATTATATGCAATAAACACCACCAATAAAAAGCTCCATTCCAGTCTGTGCAAATGTATTCTGAAACAGGTAATATCACATCCCAAGGCAATTCTATATTTAGCATAATAAATATTATAAGAATCCAAGGTCATTAAGAACAGTAATTTAAATAGCATTAATCCTCAGTTTAAAAGTCATCATATTTTGAATGTAATGTATCCTGGTATATTAAATTCTGACCTGAGATGTAGGAAAAGAAGGCAGTGAGCATACATGCAACAATAAAAATATCTGGAAGTACTTCTGCTCTTCATTGACACAAAGAAGCTGCTGGAAAATGTACAGATGCACAAATGAGGCAAACCATAGTCTGTAGAAAATGCAGTTAGACAGCTGGCATTGACAAGGGCCTGATACCAGTGACTACAGTGTCAGGTCACTGAGGTAAATGAGAATTATTTGCTGTTGCCTTTCCCTTATTAAAAAAAAAAAAAAAAAAGAAAAAAAAAAAAAAAAAAAAACAAAAAAAAAAAAAAGAGAGAGAGAGAGAAAGGGAAAAAAAGAAGGTTCTTTTGCCATCAGCTGACAGTACAATGTTGTGATATAGAGGTCCTCAACATTTTCAGAGCCATACGGACATAGGTATGAGAAAAGCGGATCTGTTTTTTCACAGGATAGGTAACATTTGTCTTAGTGATTTCTGACATTACAGACATTATATAACAAGATACCTTGTCACAAAAAGAATAAACACCAACCAACAAAAAAAAAAAAAAAAAAAAAAAAAAGAAAGTCACATTTCTTTGAAATCCAGTTCAAACACTCTTCATTAAAAGCAGTTGAAAGACTAGATAAAAAGTATTTAGGCAACACCTTTACCTGGAGCAGTCAACATTTGATTAGGGCACTGTGTTTCAAGAAAGCCGTGTCCTAGCTGGAAGAATTTCAGAGAGGAATGAGGAAGACCAGTAATCTAAAAATCATGATTATGAGGAAAGACAGAAGGAACTGTTACTGTTTAGCCTAAAGAAGAATATGCAGAAGGAGAATGTAGCAATAGTTATCAAATAGGCAATTTATGCACACACCAAAAAAAAAAAAAGGAATCCCTTCTCTGCCTCTCAGTTTGGAATAAGACTAGAAAAACTTGGAATAAAACACAGCTAAAGCGACTTATTTCAGACTTTAAAAAAATATAAAATATTATTTTTTTAAAAAGTAATCTCTGAAAGATTCTGGATTATCTGTTATTAGAGACTTTTATGAACAGACTTGGCCAACAGTGTTAGGAATAACAACTGCAGAGGCAGAGGCCAATTTACTTCAAAGAGGAATCTGACCCTATAGGAAAACTCTTTTGGATCATCTGTGATACAAATAGTCTCTCTCTCTCCCTTTCTCAAAATCAATTGTTCACTTTGCTTCAGGTATACAGTGATTTTAACAAAATCCACCACAACTAGAATGAGGTGTAGAGGAATTTTCTATCAGTTGGAAGCTCATTTTTCTTATTATTTTGTTGAATCAGGATATGTAAAAAGACAGGATTGTACTCTGTATTCTGCTGGATTTGTTTTTCAGAATTCAGTGGGATAATATATGGTGATGCAGACATTTCAAGGACTTCTGCTTTGATGTCTACTCATAGTAAAGACTGGAAGGCTAGATTTTAGGTGTCATAACTTTAGAAGTCTAAAATTGCATAAGCACACAATAATCAATTAAAGCTCCTTTCAATTCTATTGGACAGAAACAAATATTACATGGAACAATCCCTCCTGTTGAAACCAAAATGTCTAAATATCTAGAACAGACCAGGCAAGTTTTCCTGCAAAAGTGACCACATATCTATTTGACTGTTGGGAATTCCAAGATAACCATCCCATATTTAAGCTAGAATTTTCTATCAACTGTAGGTTTCTTTCTCAAAGGAATTTTTTTGCCATTCACCATTGTGTGGTCTTTGTGTGGTGGTCAAATGATTCACACATGTGGTGGCCTACAAAACCCCAGCTGTTAGGGCAGGACTGTGACTGCATGTTGTTATGTGCGCAGAACAGGAAGAAGGGGATCTGCTCCAAATCTACCATAGAATCATAGGATCATAGAATCATGATATCATTTAGGTTGGAAAAGACCTCTCAGACCATGGAGTCTGACTCTTAACACTACCAAGTGCACCACTAAACCATGTCCCTAAGCTCCACATCTACATGCCTTTTAAATACCTCCACACATGGTGACTCCACTGGTTCCCTGTGCAGCCTATTCCTGATGCTTGACCACCCTGTCAGTAAAGAATTTTTTCCTAATATCCTACCTAAACCTTCAATGGTGCTACTTGAGGACATGTCCTTTTGTCCTGTCACTTGCTATTTCAGTGAAGAGACTGACCCCCACCTGGCTACAACCACCATTCAGGTAGTTGTAGAGAGCAATAAGGTCTCCCCTGAGTCTCCTTTTCTCCAGGCTAAACAACCCCAGCTCCCTCAGCTGTTCCTCATCAGACTTTTGCTCCAGACCCTCCACCAGCTTCAATGCCCCTTGTTGGACATGATCCAGTATTTCAATGTGTCTTTTGTAACCGTGTTACAGAGGAGAGCTGCCACCAGCCAGGTTACCCAATGTATTAACCAGGAGAAAAGTAATTTTGTTGAATAGAGTAAAAGAAATAGAAAAACAGAGGGAGCCATTCAGAAAAATGGCATGAAGGGTCACCAGGTCAGGGAGGTTCAATAGAAGAACCCACAGTGCCATTTGGCTGGTCCCCTGCTGCAGCATCCCAGTCAAGGCTGCCTCCCCTTGGGCACATTCCTGTTGGGCACCAGCAGCAGCCCATCGCCCAACAGGAATGGGGTGTACATGCAAACCCACAACAGAGAGGGTAGCAGATGTCACCAGCCAGTGGCAGTGGGGGGCTGCCTGGGACCTGCGGGGTGCTGGGGAAGGGTTGGGGATGAGTAGGTGATTTACAGGGGCTGGGAGATATATAGCTGTTTATTAATGCTGTGTAAGTGTCTCATATCATGATTTATCTGCTATATTACCAATATTGATCCTGAATGTAAAGTTCACCATGGGTTAATTATGTGTCATTAATAAATTAATAAAATGCTTCGATTCTGATTCTGGCCTAAGCTCTATGAACTCACTATTTTTTTTCCTAGTGTCTGCCTTTCCTGGGAAAGGATGCTTAGCAACCAGCTACAATTAGCAGTGGATTACCTGTACACAGTGCAAATAATAAAGGCAAACACTGATTGGCAGGAATGGTGAGAACTTTAGAATGTTTCAAATTTTATACTGGAATAACGAGAAGCCTCATAAAGTAGCATGAAATACTTGGGCTAACCAAAGAATTTACCTTCACTTTTGTCTCATCAGTATTCACAAGACTATTATACTTCGTATTTTTTATTAATATAAATCATTAATCCCCAACATTGAAATCAACACATACTATTATTAGGAATAGAACTATACTTTTGTCATAGATATGTATACTGATGAATTTTCTGTTGTATTTCCCAAACTTTTTCATCTCCAGTTTTTAAGATAATTTCTCTCAGGAGATGACTTTTGTTTCATCCTGTTATTCTTACTGCTCATCTAGACCTAGGCAGGGGAAAGAGGAAGGGAAATATATGACATTTTTCTTCTTTCCTGAATGAAAAGCAGACATGTTCAAAGATTTAACTGGTAATTGAAGAAGAAACATAC
Organism: Hafferia zeledoni; assembly: GCA_035583235.1. Lineage (NCBI taxonomy): Eukaryota > Metazoa > Chordata > Aves > Passeriformes > Thamnophilidae > Hafferia > Hafferia zeledoni. The sequence goes on along the minus strand of JAWWEV010000115.1, from coordinate 78,139,044 downwards.
TTTCCCACATTCCAAAGGAAAAAATACAATGCTTCATTTGTTATAACTACTTTCATTTAACACCCCACCCCCACTCCTCAAAAAACAAAAACAAAAACAAAAACAAAACAAACAAACAAACAAAAAACAAACCAAAGAAATGAAAACAAGTAGAACAACTGATACTTTGCCAAACTATGTTTTCAGCCAGACTGGAAGTAAATGGTTAAAGGCAGAATTAAGTCCCTAAACACATTTGAATTTCTAGCTGTGATATATATCAGCCATATATTAAGAGTCTATTTAGATGTGCATAATCTGCATACATATACATATACACCCAGAGGTATATACACAGACACCCTGGAAATAAAGGCAGGGGAGAAAGACTTCTAATTTCAGAGGAAGCATATTTAACAAATAAGTGAATAAATTAATAACACTCAATATTTATGGAAAAAAAAATGGAAAATACCTCTATGTGCAACACTTCCCTTACCTCTTATTTTTCCTAGCCTAAGAGGTGTTGGTTAAGGGGTGCTGTAGATCATATGAACTGATCTTTAGAAAAACCACAATGAAGTCATATTCTAGAGACCTGCTGTACAGTAATGCATTCTTTGTTGAAGGATGGACATCATAATGTTTCTAAATAATTAGGCTGTGCAGCATTGCGGTATAAAAGCTTAAAACAAACAAACAAACAAAACAACAACAAAAAACCCCCAAACCAAACAGCTCCCTGACCCCTGCCTAGTATAAGCAAACTTTCCAGCTTTGTCACCGCCATGTGTTCTACACTCATGACTCAGGACCCTGAATTATAAGAGTAGTTTAAAGATCTTCCTTATCTTAAGCTTTTATATAAGTTGTCATCCATTAACAACAGTAAAGGAGGATTAAGGGGTTTTTATTTGCCTTGTAGCTTTCAAACCTATAACTCTAACATTTCCATACCAAACATTGTCATTTAATGTAAAGTAATAAACTTCAGTGCTGGAACATTCTTTCGGGCTTTTCCTTTTAAATATAACTTAAATACTATCATGAAAACTGATATTTTTGGAACAATTTTTGAACTGGACTAAAAGAGGACACATGATTTTTGTGGAAAAGTATGTGAGTCATGAGTTTTATGCTCCAGAAAGGCACAAGCACAGCTCAGAAGAAAAAAGACTGACTGACTACTTGTCTGGTCCTAGGCCTGGGACAATATAGCCTACCAGGCTATCACCAGGATTTATCAATTTAGAACCATGCTAATGAGGCAATTTTTGATTGACATGAACTCAATGATCTTTATAAAAATGTTTGCTGCATATAAATTACATTTTTGGGTGAATCTATATGGAGTACATACCATAAATCAGATAACATATACCATATATATGTGACAGATCGCATGCATGCATATATCTGTATAGAGCATACAGTATTTGCATACAGGTCCTCATGGAACTGGGTATAAATCTAATCTCTTGATGGAAAGAAAGTGACTAATTTATAAAATTTTCAAACATGTTGTGCCGTTCTTACCAACCTTAGAACTTCTGGTACTGAATAAGCTGATCATCACACAGAAAATCCAATTTTCTAAGATGATATCTCTGTTACTTAGAGCATATAGAAATAATCTAGTTGGGACAGTGAGATTGAATGCACTCTCAGCATATCAATGTATCAAGACAAAAACTCCCACTGTGGTAAACTGCATAAAGAAGCAACTTCTTGTATGCATGCCACCAATCAAAGATCACCCTAAATTATGGGATACCATCTGCAACCACAAGTTCCCCTGAATAAGCCTCTGTGGATACCTGGAGCTTGGACTGTAAAATAAGCCACAAAAATGGGAACTATTGTCCAGATGTTATCTCACACCTAAGGAAAGGTAAATAGAGCTAGGGGAATAGAGTGTATTACTGATAGTGGATACAAAGCATGCAAAATTTAAAATTTATGGACCACAGAGAAAGCCAACTAGGAAATGTGCAACTCAGCAGCTGTGCTGAAATTTTCCCAGCTTCAACTGACTAAAAAGTAATTCCAGCAAGGGGAGACCATGACTACTGACTCATGGCTCACCAACCCAAGAAACTCAGAGAAAGACTGAGCATGTGGACCAATTAGCATTAGAAGTGAGGGAATAATTTAACCAATAGAGTAAGAGAACTGTATAGTCAAAGAGCATTAATTCCTGTTTTTTGAGATGTATAGTGAAAAGTTTTGAATACCTTAGGATTCTCACCACCAAGAATCCCAGGGTGAAAAAGGACCAGTGAGCAGCCACTGAATCCTTGGGTGGTGACTATCTTCTACTTACTCTCTCTGTCTCTTTCTCTCCCTTCTTTTCTATTTCTTTCTGTCTGTCCCCCTCACATTCATTGTATAATAAAATCCATATTATTGACTTCAGCATATGCACCTTAATATGGACAGAGGCATCTCTCAATAATTGGATCATAACAAGAGCAAATGACATAACTAGGAAAAAAATCCAACAAGGGTTTAGAAATATTCACATTACTCTTCAGAAAACATGTTTTCACCTTGCGGTAAGAGGAAGAGATAAAAAAAAAAATGTTCAGCCTGGGTGGGATCTAAGTCCTCATCTAAAGGCTATTTTCAGAATCTCTTGCAAAAATCTAGAAAATTAATCTATAAAACTCTGGAATGATTATTGATATTGCTTCAGTAATGTATTATATCATCTAAGTCTTTCAATTAGTCTTTTCAAACATAGTTTATCTCCCCCAAGTTTATCTTAGGGGGCAAATATAAACATATTTTATCTACTAAGTGACTGAGCTATTTAAAAGAGGTGTACAAGTCTTACTGGGTAAGACTATATAGAAATAATATAATACATAACAAATATATAAACTAAGCTTATACTCACCCAGCATCCTTTGACAGTACATTCTTTGGATAATAATGTGGTCTTGAAATCAAGGTTGTCTTTGTTTGTTCTGAACACATGAAATAACAGCTTACACAAAGACCTAGCTACAAGCAGACAGAGGCTATTCAAACATATTCAAAGCCAAGTTTTCATGGGTACTACAATAAACATAATTAAAAAATAAAACTAATTTAGTAGCATGAGCTTGAAGAAATAATCTTAATGGCAAGTAACAATTTTTTGTTTAATTGTTGACTTTTGGTTTATTTACTGTAACTGATCTCTTTTCTCATTATAGGTGGGTTTTGTTTGTTTGTTTTAGGGAGAGGTTTCCTTTTTTCATCCCAAATATGGTGTTCTACAGTATCTCTTACTTTGAATTCCTCATTTCATCAGCAGGTTTCCCTATTCCATTAAATACTTTAGACAACTCAGACCAAACTTTCAGTTAAAGGTGACCTTATCAACATATTCTTGCTTTCACTTATTTAGTTATAATCAAAACCTGTTCTGACACATGAAAGATGTTCTCATTATGCAAAAAAATGTCTGGACTGGCATAATAATTTGAAAGACATCCAACAGCTTTACCTCATTGCCAACACTGAAATACCTCTTCTCACCACCTTACAGCTTAATGCTGTGTATTCTAAAGTTCAGTGGAAATACCCACAATGGATTTTAGTCTTTCTGGTTTTATCAGTTTCTACATCATCCTATTGATAAATCTGTAGCACATAAATCAACTGATAGTTTCATTATGTGTTATTTTCTTCTAAAAATGAATAAGTAAACCCACAAAAGTAAAGATGAAGAGACCTATATTTTTTGAGAATAAAGACAATTTTTAAAATTCAGATTTTTCATTTTGCAGCTCAAGTTAAATTTCAGTTCCTGATGGTCCACAGACATTTTCTGGGTAGGTATCCTAGTTTATCACTGTGTGGGTGTGACCAAAGCTGTGTATTCTAAACCCTCTATGTAATTTCCTGTGAACTGTTAACAATGGACCATTTGCAGCAGCTGCCCAGGGTACACTTGACCCCTCAGGCTGAAAGCTGGGTGTTAAAGAAGCCTGTGAGACAGGAGCTTTGAAAACTCCCCTCCAGGGAGTCATTAGCACCTTCACACCCAGCCTGAGTGGGCTATGTCTGCTAATGGGCCAGCAACGATTGCAAAAATACCCCATGATTCACAGAGTTAGATCACCCATTGTGGAACCCCCTGCCCTGGGGGAGGTACTGGGCGTTCCCACCTGAACCTGAGGGTATATAATCTTGGGGTTTGGAGACCTCTGGTTGGATCCAGAGGAGGAGCAGAACCTCAACAGGACTGCAACTACCCCTCTTAACCAGACTGTGACCAACAGGTTTTTCTTTCCCTTCCTTTTACTTTGGACTCAGGGGAACCACTTGGGGCTCAGCACAGGGGCTAATGAACATCATTGTGTTTGTGCCCCAGGGTGTTGAGTTGCACTTCTAGGTTTAGTGGGTTAAACACAATTTCTCTTTGTTTCATTGCCTTTATTATTTTTATTACATTATTTTTAATTATTTTTATTAAATTGTAACTCTGACATTAAATCTCTCTTGAGTTGGGTTCATTTCTGCTCCTAGTTTGCCTTTAAACCAACACAGTAGGTTGTTTGAAGTTTTCTGAGTGAGATTTTACTAATTTTCAAAGGAAAAATTCTTTACCTCAGTATTTTGAATTTAAAGATGTTCAGATATCTGTCTACAAGAGCATGATTTTAATACATTATTATCACCTTTATAAATAAACAGTCTTTTCCAGAAGGCATGTCAATAGACCCTTGTAATATCTTTGGTTATACTTCAGTTCTCTAAACAGTACACAAATAACTGGGAGCAAATATTCAGAGACATTTGAATGTGTAATTGCTACTGAGTATCAAGTCTGAATGTATATTGCTGGTAGTTCAGTGATGCTATGCCATGTCCAGTGAGATAAAATTAGCCTTGTCTGATTACAATGTCAAGCTTTTTAAAGGATCAAAATTGACTTCTATCTCATTTTGAGATCAAATATTGCAATTTTGCACCCAGAATGTGTTTCTTTTTCACATTCTCTCAGTTATGAGATTTAATATTTTAACATATAATTCAACATGAGGGAAAGGAAAAATAAAATCTTACTGAATTTACAATGACAGTAAGTGGCAGCCAGAACTTATATACTCAAAAGTGATGCCCTGGAGATTTAAAGACGTTGTCCTGCAAGACCAGGTAGAAGTAAGTAAAACCAGCAATAATATATCTCTCTGGAAACTTTGTCTGAAGTTGAAGAATTACAGAATTGTTATGATTGGAAAGGACCTCTGGAGATCATGATGATCTTGTTAAATCAAGACATGTAGCATTAGCAGGAATAAATATGTCTCTTTTGTCACTTTCTGTTCATTATGTTCCAGCCCTCAAAAATATTTTTTTCATGTACCAATTTCCTTTTTTCAGTGAGTTGAGAAGATTAAGCCTCACAAAAATTGCTATTAGAAAGAACAAAGACAGTCTTCTGCAATTTCACAGAAATCTGTAGATTTTACAATTTCTAAAGAGATATTGAAATTAATAGAATTTCTTGTATGCTGGTATAATTAATTCAAAAGTTGATGTGAATGACAGTATTTCTATAAGAGGGAAAATAAAATAATCAGCAGTATATTCCTTCTCATAGCACATGAGAAATTTAACATCTCACACCACTATATTATATACAAAGGTGTTAAACATATACCAGAAACACAGAATCTCTGTAACTGCAAACTCTAAATTTAAATATGCATAACTTTCTTCCACTCTAGCTTTGAAATTACTGTTTCTCTTGTTGCATTTTTGTTTTCTGTATTTTACCCCTCACAAAGCCCAGAAAAAAATTGGAAATTCAGGAATTTTTAATATGTTAGAACAAATTCTTTGATTTCCAATGAAGACATATGAAAAGCTATGAAATTGTAACTATTAATTTACTGATAAATTTAATTATATATGAGCTTGCACTTCCCAGTGCTTATACAACATTTCTTCAGAGATGGGACATAGCTTCAGGTAGATTGACAGGTAATTTCAAAATGATCCTCTAAGATCCCCTACAAATGTGTTTGTATGTTCTCTATAACAAACATAACACTGACTTAGTTTTCTAAGCTCAAAACAATGAATAAGGAACAAAACTCCTTCTAATATATTTTTTAAACTATTTCTAGGAAATTACAAATCATGTTCTTGCCACTTTTTGTTGTTTTTTTTTTTCCTTCTCTTTTCTCATAATTATGTTCTTTCAAATATGGTTCTATAAGCATATACCTATAGAGTGGGTTGACCCTGGCTGGATGCCACAAAAGCCACTCTCACTCCCCTCTACAATTGGAGAGAGGAGAGAAAATATGATGAAGGGTTCATGACTTGAGAAAATTTCTGGGAGAGATCACTCACTGATTACTGTCATGAGCAGAACAGACACAAAATGGAGATATTAATTAAATATATTTGTAGCAAAATCAGAGCAGGACAATAAGCAGTAAAATAAATCTGAAAAACAACTTCCCCCACTCCTCCCTCCTTCCCAGTGACACAGGGAGGCAGGGAATGGTCAGTTCATAACAGATTGTTTCTGCCACTGCTCAGAGAGAGTCCTTCCCCTACTTCACTGTGAATGCCCTCGCACACCCACAGTTCAGGAACTGCTGCACTGTGGGTTACTTTTCCACAGGGTTCAGTCCTTCAAGCAAAAGCTGCTCCAAAGTGGGTCACCCACAAGGCCATAAGTCCTGCCAGGAAAGCCTGCTTCAGCATGGGCTCCTTCTTCCATGGGTCAGCAGGTTCCTGTTAGGATCCTGCTCCAACATGGGCCTCATAAAGGGTCAAAGACTCCTTTGAGTATCTGCCTGCTCTGGCGGGGTCTCCTTCACGGGCTGCAGGTGGATCTCTGTGGACCTTCAGAGGCTGCAGAGGCACAGCCTTCTTCAGCATGGTCTTCATCGCAGGCTGCAGGGGAAACTCAGCTCCAGTGCTCGGAGCACCTTCTCTCGCTCCTTCTCCATTGAACTTTATGACTACGTTGTTCACATGTTCTCCCTCCACTCCTCTCTGGCAATTTTCACCTGTGCAATAACTTTTTTTTCCTCCTTAAACATGTTGTCATGGAGGCCTTACTATTATTTCTGATTGGCTTGGCTTTGGCCAGAGGCAGGAAGCTCGTCCTGGAGCCAGCTGGCATTGCTTGTGTAGGACATGGGGGAAGATTCTGGCAGCTTCTCACAGAAGCCACCCCTGTAGCCCCCCTGCTACAAAAACCTGGCTTCATGAGCCCAATGCAACCTACAACTGCAGTTCAGGCCCAAAAATGTGTAAAGGTTCTTCATCTTGGCAATGATATTGAAAGCGTATTTTATCCAGCACTAGAAGTTTTTCTAAAGTGAAACAGAACAGTTGTGTTTATCAGACACATGGCTCCATGCAGTAAGTCCTCAGGGAGTCACTCAGCATAAGCTCACAGCAAGTATTTTATGGTAACAGAGCAGTCTTAAAACAAACAAAAGCCAAGCAACCAACAAAATAAACCACCAAAATCTTACTCTTGGGCCCTTTAGGAAATAAGTGTATGATCTATTGTTTATACCAGGATCAAACTTCCTGATTTTGGATGACATCCGGAGAGTTCATTTAGTATGTGACAAAACCTAAAGCTATAAAAGCTATTTGCTAGCAACAAGTTTTGTACTTATCAACCTTAGTGTGAGATTTAACTGTGTCAGTGAAAACTGCTGGTCAGAAAACATTTAAATGCTTTAAAAATTAAGGCAAAAAAAAGTTCATTTTAATATTTTCTTTTAATACTCTATGTAAAGTTTTTGAACAAAAAGTTATATAAAATTAAAGTAGGAATTAAGATGTCTCAGGATATTGAACAATTTAGTGGCTAGAGCATTCACAAGCAATGAGAGTGATCCATCATTTTATCTCAGCTTTTACAGGTAGCATGTTGGATATTTTCCTTTGCAATTGAAATATTTCCTCAAACCACATTTTTCATCCCCCCCAAACCAAACCAAAGCAAACCAAAACAAAAACAACAAAACCAAACAAACAAAAAAGGGAGTATTTGAAGGTGGATAAAAAGACAGTTTTTAAAATTTTGTTAACATGTACAATTGCATCAAAAAATTGAAATATCCCGTCTAAGGTCAAAAGCGATTATTTCAAAACTACCGTGTGTTGAATCAAGATACCTAATTGGACATGTTGTCATATAAATGTACCTACTATCTGCCATATGTTTGCCATTTGTAGCAGTAAGTTTCACTGGAAGTACTAAAGACTGGAGTGCACAATATCATTATAGGTTTATACCACATAAGGCAAGACACAATTCCTGGCAAGATATGCATAAGGATTTCCCAGGACTTCCCAGGGTGAAATATATATTGTTTGACTAATACTTAATTTGGATAGTTATAAATATTCGGTAAATCATTTATTATATCTTTTCATATTTCTAACACACTATTATCAAAAACTATTCTAGAACACATTGCCAGCAATAACAACTTACAACTTATTTTTTAAGGAATTCCACGAATTTTTGATGTGAAATGGAACCAGACACCTTACCACAAGAGTGATATATCTATCACTCTAAAGCTTGACTAAACACTTTGCTCAAAAGCTAAGAAAAAGTTTATGGTCTATGAAGACAGGAGTGTGAACTCAGAAAACTAAAAAAAAAAGCAGTTTCTTTTTGACGTGTAGAAAAATTCTACACAACAGCCATGTCAGTCTTCATTTATTTTACTTTTTGGATGAAAACTCTGTTTATAAAATTTTCATTTAAAATAAGTCTTTAAAGGTCCTACAAAAAAGAAAAATTATTTTAAAAAATAAAAGAGTACTAGCCAGCATATGTTACATTATTTGCACCAGAAATCTGGTTCGAAATAATTTATTTATTTGGTCAGAAACACTGATGAAACAAAAACAACAGGGGGGGGGAAAAAAGTGATAAATATCCAAACCCAACAATTTTCCGTCATAATAGAACTTTTATTGTTGGCAGTTTTTCTGCCCCAATTTATGTGACATAATCTGCTTTCGATTTTCTGCTTGATATGGGTCATACAGTTGCACATGGGTCCTTGTCTTCTCCAGAAACCTAACCACTAGGCTATGCTGTTGCTCTGAAAATATAGATAGTCATTAAGTGCAAAAGAGTGAGTTTGACATCAACCTACCTAGTAACTAAGGCTCTCAGCTATGAGAGTGCAGTTCCAATGACAATTTAGTATGTTGCTACATCATATCAAGCAATTCCAGCAGAATAAGCTACTATGGTGAAAAAATATTTCATAGTCTAATTGTCAGCACATATAGCTTTGATACGTAGACCAACATATCCATTTAATGGACATCCACTGAAAATAAAACATGCAGTCTACAAAAGATCTTGATATCTTTCAGCTGGAATTGAGTTCTGCCTGAGATGTATTTAAAGGACAATAACTTATCTTGTGTACATAACATATTTTTAAAGGTTGATATTGCATAATTCATAACTTGATTCTAAAAGGTGCTGAACATTCTGAGTCAATTCAACAAACTCCTTAATAGATGTAAAGTTTAAAATTAGATCTCTCATATATTTCCAGGAGAAAAAACAGTGACTTTTCTACTTTTCTGACTTTCACTTATCAACGTGTTGGAAGTGATATGCCATTGGTCTTGAAGACTTTGTAAAACTTTCCCTAAAAGTGAAATTGCTCCTATCTCAACCTTAGATGGCATATTTTTGAGAAATAGGAGGTTTTTTCCTTTTCTTTTTACAAAGTTTGGAATTATTTTACTTTATGAAAGTCTTCTATGCATGATAAATCCAATTCCAAAAAATTATTACACTCTGAATATATGACTTATTCTTTACTTTGACAACTCCAGCATTTTTCTATTTCATTGATTTGGGCAACATAATTAACCCTTTTGAAGGAAGGAATGCACAAACCTTAGTATAATAATAGCAAGAGACCTGAAAACTCAACCATATAAACAATAAGACAAGCTCAGTTCAAACTAAAATTTTGGAAAGCAGTTAAGGAAAAGACAAAACCTTCAACACTTTAGTATATTTTCATAAACACTATGCTGAATAAAGCCACTGGATAACTGAAGGCAGATTTTTTAATCTTAGATGTGTATGCTACTTTCCATGAGAGGTATCACTGAAGGCCGTCAAAAGCCATCTTTGATAGGCTGATAAGATCAACAGGTTTTTCAGTCATGTTTTTGTTAAACAGAGAAAAAAACCAAAAAACAAAAAACTACATCTCTCTGAGGAATGACAAATGCAGAAATACTTTGCAGATGTAAGAAGCATGTTTAGTGAGGTTTCTATACTACACATGCAGGTTTCTATAGGACTGTCCGTAAATGTAGAGTATTCCTCATAGAATCATAGAATAGTTTATTTTGGAAAAGAACATTAAGGTTATTGAGTTCAGTCGTTAACCCTGCATTGCCAAGGCCACAACTAAATCCTGTCCCTAAATGCGACATCTATCCATTCCTTAAATACCTTCAGGGATGGTGACTCAATCACTTCCCTGACCAGCCTGTTCCAATGCTTCACAAACCTCTTGGTGAGGAAATTTTTCCTTGCATCCAATGTGAACCTTCCCTGGTGCAACATTAGGCTTTTTCCTCTTGTTCGGTTACTTGCTATTTGGAAAAAGATAATCATGCTATGCACACTTGAAAGGAAAAACATCAGTGGATAAAGCCAGCAGACATCTAAAAAAGCAGTTTTGAACTAACCAGCAGCCAAAACATAAGGTTTAGTTCACAACAGAACTATGGAAATATCAGTCTTGACAACTAAAGTGAGGAAAATTCCTTATGTTTTATTTCTTAATACTATGTTGATGTTAAACTTCCTGTAACAAACATATCTCACAAAATGAATGAAATTGAGTCCTAGCAGACTTAGGGTTCACATACTCCATCTCAGCCAGATCCAGCAGACCAAATAACTTACCAAGTCATAGAATAATACTTGTAATATCTTGTTCTCAGTAGTTTAGTACTTTGTTAAAAGTTTAGTTTCTTGCACTGAGCAAGGAATGAGCCCATGGCCGGGAATGTAACGAGGTTAGAAATCAACTTCTAAGTTCAGCAGTAATACTCAGCAATCTAAATGGTATGTAGAACTTTGTCAGATACCTTTGGGTAAGCAGTGAAGGTTACCTCACAGGCCAGTGATTGTCTAGATTAGCAAACTCCTAGGGCTTGATACCTTGACACCTCCAGGACATCCAAGGATGACTATCTAAAGACTACCATGAGCAATGGAGATCAAGTCAATAAAGTAGATGCCAAACAAAGAGTAATTCTGTTCATCTTAAGGTTCATCATTGGGTCCAGATCAACTATCTGTAAATAGATATTTGGATGTAGCTGGATGTCCCTTAAATATTATCATAGCTCCTGAAGAAGTTAGTCCTGAGCTGAACTCCTTTTGGCACTGGCTGAATTCCAGATGGGCTTACTAGGCAAAAGTCTGACATGGGAAGCAATGAAGAGAAACAAGGCTGAACCATGAGGTAATGTGAGAAACAGATGCCAACAGGAAAGTTGGAACTGAGTAGGATAGACTGACAATGAACAAAACAGTTGAGATGGGTGAAACAGAGAGACACCAAAGGGATTAAGAGTTTGTGAGTAAAGAATTGCAACTGGCTAAGGCAAAAGGTTAGGAAAGGGCTTAAATTTCAAAGAAAGGAAAGGTAATGGCTGAATAAGACAGCTGAGGCAGGTAGTAATGGGGAGGAAATAAAAGTTGTAGCTGAGAGATTGAAAGGATAGCTTGTGCATCAATAAAACTCAGGAGGTAAAGTATGAAATGATGCCCTAAGTTGAAAATCTTAGCAATTTTTCTATTTCTGTCTTTTCAGCAAACATCTATGAAATATGTTTGGCAAAGTGTCACAGACTCCTGAAGTGCTGGCATCTGCACTGGGGACTATTCCCACCTGCTGCCATAACTTACTCCATTACATGAAGTGTCAGAGGTCTGTGACATCCATCCAAAACTTCAAATCAAGCTGCCAGATATTATTGCATGACAGTTTTTTGCTTTTCCAGTTTGCCTTTTTCTAAATGGAAATTGTACACAAAACTATCGTCCTCTCCAATCTCCTCAAAACACTATGAAGCTGCAAAACCTAGCCAGAATTCTGCATGTTGATTTTTCATTTTCTTTATACAAGTATAAGCAATTAATTTAAGCTAAGCTTCTCAGAGGTGGTTAGTGGTTACTCATTTTCTAGTCTGCATAATGTGGATGAATTTACAAGCACCTAGAAGCTGTAGAGTATTTTGAAGACCAAATATTCTGAAAGATGAATCTCAAGCACCTTTTCTGTTTTAATACATTCTTTGACACACTGTTACTTCCAATCTTCTCTTTGTCTCAATTCATGAAGAGTAAAAATGTCCTCCTTGTTAAAGAATGTTGTGAAATTGCATCAATGCATTAAGGACCTTTGTCTGTGATGTGTCAGGCAGTTTCATAGTTTGCTATAGCTCCAAAGGTGCTCCTAATACCCAAGAGCATGAGTTGGGGAGTGTTCATGCCACAGCAGCAGTGGTGACATCTGGTGAATGTATCATCTACAAGGCTTCTGTGAACTAAGAGCAGAGTGGCACCAGTAGGGCTTGTGTGGCTCACATGTGTGTACTGTGGTTACTCTTAACTGTGTGACTCCCAGAGCTGACTAGAAAGCCATAAATGAAGGGGTAAGTGGGGGAAAAGTCGTAAGATCACCTTGCATATGTCAGACAGATGTTGATACTACCTCAGGAGCTGAAAGGCAGGAATCAATCAGGTGGGTCTGAAAATTGATGTGTGATGGAGTGGGTCTGAATTCACTCACGTCTGTGATAAGATGGGTATTGCAGTGAGGACTGACATAGGAGAAGAAATGAGCAATTCTGTCTTTGGAATAGGTTTTGTAGTAAATATGCAGTGAATCAAATTTGGGCCTGTATATTCAGCATCAAGCGAAGAAAGCAAAATATTGAACACTTTTCATTAAGTGAGTAACATCCATGTGTGCGTGAATGAGTCAGGTTCCTATGCAAAAATAGCATGTGCTCATGTAAATAAAAACTGTAGTGAGTGCATAATGGTTGATAAGAAGCTAAGATTTGTACACACAGCAAAGGTTCTCAGTCTAACACATGTGCACATAATATATATCACTGTACATTCATCTGTTATGATCTTTATCCTGTTTATAAAGTTAATCCAGGATTTAAGACTCTGGATGAAATTTATCTGATCAGCTAGATTTATATGAATCCATCACATAGAAATCTAAATATAAACTTGCTGCTAAGACACTTCCTAATTAGTGGAGAGAGAAAGAAACATTTGATGCTATCTAGAATCTGATGTACATCCATATATTAGGGAGAGCATCTTAAAGCTACTTTATTCCATGGCTTTGACTATAAAACAGACTGAATGACTTCTCCAAATATAAGCAATGTAGACTTCTAAGATTAAATAATATGAATCCCATGGTAAATGTTTATTTTATGCTACAAATTCTTACCAATAAAAACATACACTGTAAAATAGATCACAGGTAATGTTATAGAAAGAAATACACACTATAATAAATCTAGGTTAAGCATCTAAAATTTTTACTTACTCCACTGTGGAAGATAAAAGAGACCAAAAACCCCTACTTTTGTGAAATTTCTATTTCTGCTCTGCAAAATGTTGTTTGCACAGCAGGGCCGCTGAACAGCATGAAGTGCTAGAGCCACTGTGTTCAGGTACAAATTGTCTAGTAGCTATAGAGACTAGTGTACCATGGTTAGAAGTCATACATTAAACTAAGCTAGACATTTCAATAGGATGAAATGGTAAAGAGCCAAGATT
>JAWWEV010000115.1:78113852-78125110 GCA_035583235.1 Hafferia zeledoni | reverse complement strand
TAAAATAGCTTATTTTCCACAAACAAGTTAGGCAAGTTTTTGCCCAGTATGAACTGGCTTGCCTCCAACGTTGTCAACAATTACCTTTGCTGCTATTAGAATAAAAAATCTTCTCTTAGCAGTTATTTTTGCAATGTTTTCGGTTATCAACTGAAAAAAAAAAAAAATCAAACGAAAATACATAATTAGAGCTTGAAATGTATATTCTGTTTTCATAAATTATAATATTAGAAAAATTAAAATCTACAGTGAAGTGAAATTAACAATTGAAATGATTATTCATTGGTTAGCAGGATGTTGAAAAAACAACACACAGAGAAAAAGTACATTTCCAACATGCAATTGTCTAGTTAGTCAGAACAATTCATTATTTTCCCCAAAATCAATATTACAAATGCTCAATATTTTCTTCTGTAAACCAAAATTAGATATTAGTCAGATGTGTGTACCAAGCAGAAATGACTTGTAGCTCTAAAAATTATGCTTGCTCAAAATCTGATTGTAAAATTGATTGTAAGCATGGAATTTGACATTTTATCAATTATATCACATTACTGCATGTGCCAGGAAGGGTTCCTGGCATATGGTGTTATATAGGCAAACTATATATGGAGTGACAACATAAGCAAGTTATGTCTGATTTCTTCAAGTGTAGCTATAATTTTCAATTCCAGACATGATGATGGAAGCAAAACTCAAAGTATTTTCCATTTTAATTTAAATTGTTGATGATGACATAATGTATGGCTTGGTTACTTTTAATATCCTTGCAAGTGTTCAGAAACATATGTGGCATGCATAAAGATGAATAGGTTTTACTCTGTGAATTATTGGATTCATAAATAATACAGGAAGATTTTGGAGAAGGTAATGGACATTCTGGCCAAATCTAGTATGAAATGTTTTCCCTTCTCTTTTCTCTGATTTAATTTAAAGATGAAATTTAGTAATAAAATTAAGAGCATATATAGCATTAGGCAGCAACAACAGTGGTTGAATAGAAGTGCAGCTCTACTGGAAAATTAACCCCTCTCTTGTGCTCGGTGTCAACACTTTAAAATTTCACATGGGAAATGCTTTTAACACATTTTTATGCTCATCTTAACTATGTAGCAGAGTATCTGAGGTATTATTATGACAGACAAATACACTAAATACATCATGCCATATTTAAACGTAAGTAGGCATCTATAAGATGATTGATTTAAAGCTGGCATGGATGTTTAAAATCAGACAGTTGAAGTCCTCTGGAACATAAAGGTGTAACTTATTGTCTCTGTGGCTATGCATGGTACCCAGTAAGACTTAAAGAAATTTATACATATGGTGAAAGAAAGTGAACTAGCGAAACATTTTAGTTTCTATACATTTTTTTGGCACCTATTAAGCATTACACATTTTCTTTTATAGCTGCTAGTGTTTTTTAGCTAGTTATTTGCAAGCTTTTTGTGCAGCAACCAATATAAAAATGCCATTCTACATACTTAGTGAACAAACATAGACTTAATATACTATAGTTATGACATACAGGAGTTGTGTCCCATCTGGAATGACACAGCTTCACAGGGAAATTGGTCATTGAGAAGATGATGTTTAAGCACTAGATGCATCCTGTAGTGAAAAAACTGTCATTGATGTCAGAGTGTTGTGTGAGGTCTATTGGACTTGATTATATCAGTGACTTTATAGGGATGTACACTGGTGCTGAATTCCATAGGATTCATACAGCACTGTCATGGTTACCTTTCACAGGCGCCTTTGTACTGATGACATTATCATGACTGCCTGACTATCTCTCTTTGTTTCTGTTTTCTAAATATAGGGCCAATTTTACTTGTATTTGATGGACTCACACACATAGCAGTATTCTCAAATATGTCTGCTTAAGTTTTCCATCTGTATTATAGTACACCTTCAAACAAGCTATCACTCAACAAACCACACAAAAGTATTTGAATGATCTCAACAGTATCCCTCTGAAGTTTATTTATCTCATATTTGCTGTTCTTCAACTTCTACATTATTCAGTCAAGCAACACTAAGAAAATGTTTCAGTCTCAGAGTCTCATTTTCCTTCCACCTTCACTTCCCTGCCCACCACACACACCCCTATACCTCTGGCTTACTAATTGGTTCAATTTCTAGAGGGTCTGTTTTGAAGACTGGAGGGATTTTTCTCTGCTGCTCAGATAGGTTCCTTTTATCCATTCCCTTTTCCGTTTTCTCAACCAAATACTTTAATACAGATAATATAGGTGAAAATATCTTAAAAACAAAACAAAACAAAACAAAAAAACCCCCAAAACCCAAAAAACAGCAAATAACAAAAAAAACCCAAACAACCAAATCAAAACAAAAAGAAACTACAAAACCACAACTGAGATATTCTTTCTTTGATGAGTCAGTGTCCTTAGGAGATAAGTCCAAAAAAGATGGGGGGGGGGGGAAATAAAAGGAAAACATTAAAAACATTTTAAATATTTTTTTTAAATAATTGTAATTAATTTCCCTCACCCCTTCTCCAAACATGCTCATCTAGGTATATCTATTTATTTATTTGAGCAAAGATAGGGAAAATCAACAGTGTCAGCAGTATTTGAACCACACTTGGCAGCAAAAAGACCTATGACTATTTGGATATACATGAGGAGAACCTTTTACGATCATTTTCCCTCCTGTCTGAGTCTTGCTTTTGGTGCAGTGTGCCAGCTGGATGTGGTGACACAAGTTGGCTCTGATTATTGATGAATTGATTACACAAGTATATTTATTGTGAAATGTCTAAAAATTTCAATAGCTATACCTACAGGTCTTTTAGATTATTTTTTTTTAGTTAATTTTTTTGTTTAATTGTAGGAACTAAAAGTTAATTACAGTCTTTGTGGAAATTTTTCTTTGTTTTTTTTTATCTTTTTAGGTAAAAGTACATGTGAGTACTTCATTGAGGTAGTGTGTAGGAAGACAGAATGTGGGAGAAGACCCAGGTTTTATAAAGTAGCAGGAACATTACAAGCATTGGGTCGACAAGGATGTGGACGTTACAAGCCCCCAGGCTCCTAATATTAATGTTCTGCACAAGATCTACAGTGGCTCGGACTCAAATGCCCCTTAAATGGACACTTTGGCAGTATAATAAAAGTGCGTCATAAACATCTCTTCCCCATTGGTTTTTTTCCCTTAATCATTCCCTGTCCAAGCTTCTTCTTCCCATAATCCCCTAGGGTTTCTTTCCCACCATTTCTCCCCATTGGCTAAAGTTCTGTATCCTCATTGGTTCTTATACCTGTTCTCTGATTGGGTGTTATCCTTGTTCTAACATTGTTTGTTGTTAAGTTCCACCCCTGTAACCCACTGGTCTCTTTTCAATCCTTCATTTGCATGCCTTCCGACCAATGGGAAGCTTAGCTCCACCCCTTGTTCTAGAAACTTCCCTGCTGAGCCCATAAAAGCGTGTGATTCCAATAAAGTGTGCTTCTTCTGCCACCGAGCCTCCTGGTGTCTGCACCTCTCTTCGGGGTGTGGCGGGGGATCGGTGTGAAGGGAGGCTTCCTTGGCTTTGAGGGGCTAGGGCTGATGCGCTGAGAGCTGAATCACTAGAGCAGATTAATCACGCAGAACTGAGCCCCTCAGAGCAGAATTGCTCACCAACATTTGGTGGTAAATCATCCACTGTTAACAGAAAATGAAATTTCTTTCAATATTTATTTAGACATCAGAATTAAATTGATATTTCACATGAGTTTGAAACACTGCAAAGAATTTACAAGTCTGTAAAAGCAAAGTTTCCAACATAGCTTTTGTGCTATTCACTAAGTCAGTCAGTATAGTCCATACAGTCTTTTAGAGAGCAGCAAGATCCACAATTTAGGAAAAAAAAAAAAAAAATCAAAGTACAAGGACCATTATGCTGGACATATGTATACCTTCAGACTGTATAGAAAAAAGTTTCATAAAATTTCCTATGACATGAAGTTGGTTTCACAGTCAATAGAGCTGAATGCATTAGAAATAAAAACAAAAATAAAACAAAACAAAACAAAACAAAAACCAAACAAAATCGAATTGTTGAGTGAACTACACTCAATCTTTAACCCACTTATAACTTACAGACAACATTCCTCCAAAATAAGTATTCTAATAAATCTTCTTGATTGATAATTATAGTTTCTAGTGTTAAACAGAAAAGTGTAATCAAGGTATTTGATTTATTGATTATTTCCTTTTGTAATCCTCATCTCACTTGGTAATTTTAAACTGGAATTACAAAATTTTCTCTTGGAGTAAGACAACCTCAAATCCTTATCTTTGAATAAGAGCAGAAGTAGTGAGAACATAAAAATGTGTCAAAAGTAGCTAAAAAGAAGCTAAACTTGTGAAGACTGACTAAAACAATAAAGTAAAAGCAAAAGAAAAACATAGAACATTAAAGACTGCAAATTCTGTAAGAGGTAATTTAGAAATTCACTTAATAATTCATCTGTAAAGAGGCATTTTTGGTTTTCCATTATTGTAAAACTTTTCTATCTGAAACCACAAATTAAATGTTTTTAATTTATCTCTACTAATTATCCTACTGGAATGCAACGTTATTTTTGTAATGGCATACATGTTATAAAATACTGAATCCTTACCTCACTGAATATGAAAAAATGGCAGATACATTTTGTTTCCAATCACTGGTTGCTAAGTGTGCTCAATAAACTATATTTTTAAAATTAATGTTATATGTAAGGCATAATGCTCCCCAATTCAGTGTCCCCACCAAGAGTCTCCCAAAACAGACACTGCTCACTTGCCCCCACCTTGACTTCCCTTCCTGCTGCTGGGATGGAGTTGAGAATTGGAGGCACAAAGGTGAAAATTATGGATTGAGGTAAGAACAATTTACTAGAAACAGCAGTGAGATAAGAAAATGAACTTTAACAGCAACCACATTAATAACAAAAGGTATAAGACAAAGAGGCAATTTACATTGAAAGGAAAAAGATACCTGACCACTTCACTCACCATGCTTTCTCCCCAGAGCAAGACCCTTACTCCTGATTGAATAACATAAGGGTCCAGCCATGTCACCTTCCCAGCTACTGTAAAAAAACTAACCCTCTCCTGGCCAAAACTAGGACAATTAATTATATTATTAATGAATATAATAATAAATTATAGTAATACCAAAGGGAGAATAATCAAGAAACTTATTGCCAGAGGAAAAATAAAAGAGATTAATTTATCTTTTATCTTATTAATAATGAACTAAAAAATATGAAATATAGTCCAGAGTCTTATCTACATTTTTCTTAAGAGATTTGTTCATCAGTCTTTCTCCTGTTTAGGTTTTTGGGGGTTTGTTTTGTTTTTTTTTTTTTTTAGCTTCTTTTTTTAACTGAACTGCTACAGAAGCAATCAAAGACAAGAACTTCTGCAGAGAAGCAAAGCAGAAGTGCCTCAAAGGGGACATTGCAACCAGATGTTTCCAAGGGGAAACAACTTTCTCTGACAGAAATTATGACTAAAGTGACATGCTTCTTATTCCTGCTGCTCTGTGGCCTGGGAGGAAAGCTGCAGAAAGAAACCATGTAGGTAGTGAGCAGAAGCAGACAAAATAAGGACTCGGGGACTGCCAAAATACTTCCCATACTGTTGGGGGGCTTTCCTACATTCATTGTTCTTAGAGTTTGATTCATTCTCTATCTCCACAGCCTCGTTATTCACTAACAGTAGCACTTGTCCATTTTATATGCTTTTTCCCATACTAGTGCTCTCTACATAGTTTGCACAACTTTTACCACAACTCTTTCCATTTAGCTGATCTCTTCACCACAAAAAAAAATCCAAAACTACAGATCATATAATTTTCACAGTAGTTTTGTCCTGTTTATTTAAGTTCTTTGGCAAAAGAATGGTCTTCCCTTTTTGTTCTTTTTCCTTTTTTTTTTTTTTTTTTTTTTTGATTTGGTTTGGTTTTTTGTTTGTCTGTTTAGTTTTGTTTTTCTTGTGAACTGCTTAGGTGTCAAATTCAGAGTTCACTGGATTTTATACAACATTCTGTATTCAGATTGTACTTGCGTATCATTTGTATCACATATATAAGGCATCATGTAGTTTTTCTTGACTTGTATACTAGTCACAAATACAAAAATTTTACAAAACCTAGCAAATAGTTTAATGAATTCAAACAGTTATTCAAGGCAAACATATTGAATCTAACTTTAAACACTATTGACATCTACATTTGAGCTAACCGCTCTGGGCTATAGTCAGGCAAGAGAAATTGATATGCCTTCTGCTGTGTAATTCATTTCAACCAAAACCAGGCATCTCATACAGGTCGTACCAATTGCACCTTAAATGTGCCTATTTCTCTACTTTGGCTAAAACGGGATGCTGAAGTGACTAACAGTTGCACTGTAGATAACTGAACTCAGATGAAGTACTTCATAGTCTTATCAATTTCCATGCTGACTACAATAGGCATGTGATTTCTGAAAGTTGTCTACAATGTTACTACTATTCTGTCATGTTATTTCCTGAAGAGTTCATGAAAACATTCCAAAGGTCTGTACTTTTATAGTAGTTGAGAGAATAATTCTTCCCCCCTTCCACCCATGAGATTCTAAACTCCAGTATCAAGAAATTTGCCCCTGGGTGAATTTTGTTCTTCAAGATGTATAAGAACATGTACAGATTCCTGAGTATCAGGAATATTCACCCATTGAAATGTGAACTCTTCAGCATTAAATATTTGATCAATATGAGAGTTTCAGAGGAGAAAGTAGTGTTAAAAGTTTATTCATTCTGTGCACTCTTTAGAGATGATTAACTGTCTTTATTATATTAAAGCAAACCCAAAGCCATCTGCCAAAGGCGATTGTGTCCAAGCACTGAAACCATTTCATGTGAAAACTCATTTTCAGACTCCTAATTATTTTTCATTATAGTGGCAGTGTGGAATAGATTGGAATTGGACAGTAATTGCCAGGTCTGAGCAGTGCGGACCACTGCAATGTATCAGTTTAGATGAAGTGTGACAAGGATACATCTAGCTACTATATAACTTCCATTAAGCCACTTCCCTGTCCCTGATCATGTAACACTTCATAGAATGTGGTCAGCACAAGGTCATAGTAATGGCTTTCTGTCTGACTTCAAGTATTTTGTACATGCAGAAGCTGTTAACCCCCTCTGTTAGCATCACTCTAACAATGTCCAGTTATTTCAGTTGTCAAGGATATTTACAGTATCCCTTCAGAGAGGATAGAAGGACTTTGAAAGGTTGTAGAACTTACATATATATATATATATATATATTAATGCTTCATGATGCTAAAATGTCCTGGAATTGAGAAACAAATTACACAGAAGGTAGTAAAATGGTTTTCTACAGTACTTCATGTGATAGGTCCTACAGCACAAATTAGAAAACATATGATCTTAGATTCAAGTTCCAAATCTATAGACATTTCATGCAGCAAAATTATTTTCTTTCATATTTCAGTTATTAATTAATTTCTCCCTGATTTCTCTCTCCTTCTCTTTCCCTTAGACTAGATCTAAGCATCTCTAAAGTAACTAATAATGTTCACACTGACTTTATTAATCTTTCAACCCTTTGCATTAATGAAAATATCTGAGATACAACTTTGCAGCCTTAGACTTTGCTTTCTAATTTTGGTTTACATGACTCTATTTTTGCTTCAGTTCATATTTAGAAAAGTGTGTTCTCAGCTTTGTGTATTTGTTTCTGAATAGTGTAATTATTGCTTAAGCAATAACATCCAACATTTGAGCAACAGCACTTAATGACCAGCTCAGAAAATATTCACACTTCAGTTTTTATCCCCACTATTGTAATTCAATGGAAGCATCTTTTGGCAGCAGCAGCATGACTAAGAATGCTGGCTGTCCCTTTCACCTAGGATGCCAAATTTTATAACTTTGATTCTGTGTCATATATTCAATCACATAAAGTATTTTTTTCAAAATGTGAGGCCAAACTTCATCTTATCTTTTCTTACATACCTAGTCTGTACTTCTCACGCAATGGAAGCATGTGTTTCAATCCTTTTGTAAAGTGAGGAAATTGTACTGTATTCAGAAATATATCATAAAGCTACCTTAGCTATTTCTCAGAGGCATTATATACTGTGCACATATACACACTGTTAGAATGATTGTGTTCTCACAGCTTAAGTCTTTACCATTTGCTAACTGAAGGGCTGTATAAAATGCCAGCTCAAGCTCAGAATGATTAAAAAGAATATTGATTTTTCTCTTCTGTGCATGGTAGTAATCTTCTGAAATTCCAAGGATGATAACATATCACTTTGTTTTCCAATGCCATTCACAGCATGGACATCTTTTTAAAAAAAAAGAGGAGGGGGAAAAGTATAATTGATGAAGTCATCTGTCATCAATGAACCTGCAAAATAGAAATTATTTTAAATGTTCTGAAATGGTAAGGAAAACATAAAAAGGCATTCTAAAATTGTGTAGTTTTGTTTTGTTTTATTTTTGAGAGTGGGGTTTTGTTTTGGTTTGGTTTGGTTTTTTGTTGGGGATTGTTTTGTTCTTTTGGTCCTTTTGGTAGTGTGGTTTGTTTTGGTTTTTTTTTTTTTTTGTGTGTGTGTGTGTGTGTTTTTGTTTTTTTTGTTCTTGCTTGTGTTTTTGTTTTTTTCTACAAGGTACTTCAGTTAGTTAATTTAACTATAGTTCTTTTTTCAGTCTTTCCTGTTGGAACGAGGAAGGATAGAAGTTGTAGGATTGGCCCGGACTTGACTGGCCCACAGACTTGCAACACTACAGTAGACCTTTTCCCTTCATCCTTGCACTTTAACAGCAATCTGCCACACGCTATGCTGGTGCCTCTGTTGTAATAGGTAAATGCATTGGCAGCAAAAGGTAAAATCATTCTAGGGTACCTCTTCATGTACCATGTTTTGGCTTTTTTTTTCTATTTTCTCCAAGGTACTTCAGTTAGTTAATGAAACTAGAGTTCTGTTTTCTGACTTTCCTTTTTTTTTTTTTTTTTTTCCTGGCAAAATTGCTAAGAAGCAATACAAAACCATAGCCTAAGAAGTTTTATGTGCAATTCTATGTGCATATAATCAAGAAGTTTATATGCAAGTCTAGACTTTTAAATATCAATCTACAAAATTGCAAACTTGGCATATAATTTGACTATTTTGCACATCACATCACATTCTGCCATTTTACAGCGAACGAGATCTGTGTAAGAGTCTACTCGTTCCCAGGTAAATTCTGACTGATTTTGAACTGTGCAGACCCTACCTCTGCTGCAAAAGAAGTCAGATTTGTAGAACCTATATCTGTGGCACCTGTAAACATTTTCTGAATCCAAAGCCACTGGATCAGTAAACTAAAAATATAGCTTGGCTCTGAGAAATGTTCTGCCAGATCCTAGGTCCTTCCAGTTTCCCCTCACCATGCTTTGGTCTATACTCTTAGAACTGTGATAATTAATATAATCAATACATGGAATGCTTGTATGTGTCCTTTATGTGAGAAAGACCACACTTCAGTTGGGAATGCATGGTTTTTTCACATGTATGTATTGATCAAGCAATAAATGAGGTCAGAACTCCATGTTGGGCAAATACAAAGAGAAGACCAGAAAGGGATGGCTTCTGTTTTTCTCCTCTCATATGTGATCTCATACACTTAACTTTCCAATACATCCACTTCCTGCAGAGCTCCAGGCACAGTTCATTCAAGCCATTACTTACAAGAGATGTTTAGACTTCAATAAACTATTTATCTCTTCTAATAACTTGAATAATGCAATAAAAAACATATCTCTTAAATTTTCAAACAACTTGATGACAAGCATATCAGGCAGGCTGGAGGATGAGATTAGAATTCAAAATGACAAGATTTAGAAAAAACATGATTTTATATGTTAGGCACAAATTCAAGGCGAAAAATAGCTGTGTGAAACTGCAGAAAGAGTCAGACTAACACAGGTTTATGAAGGTAAGATTAGTGAAAGGATGAAATGGATTATCTCAGGAAGTTGTGGAGTCACCATCATTGGATTCTTCAGAAATATCCATAAAGAGTGACAGAGGTATAATTGATCTGCCTATAGAGGCCTTTCCAGACCTACTTTTCTTTTCTCTGATTCTTACTTTGTACTGATGTGGTACAAGTCACCAAATACCCAAATGTGTAAGTGCTGCAATAAAAACTAGCTTGTGATTGTTAGGGCTCTTGCTGCCTTGAAAGAGCATGCCCGGTCATATCTCTTCTGTGCTCATGGCCAAAGGAGTGCAGGCACATAAATAATCATTTCTTAGGAATATTGTACTGCTAAAAAAGCACCCAACAACATACATCCCTGCCTCCTGATTCTTGTTTATCTTGGTCTGAGTGGAATAGTTCTGGCTTTTTAAAAGCAGTATAAATTAATTTTTAAGACTAAAATGGATCCTCAGTATTCATACTTTCCCATAAAACCTTGGAAACCTGTCTCAAGGACATTTTAATTGAAGCACGTAGTGATTGTCGTCTTCCAGAAGACAGGGTCAAAATGGTTGTGCAAATGAACAGGCAACTGTCCAGCAAGGATGGTGTATGGCAGCAAAGCCTAAATACAGTGTTGTGATTTTGTGGGCTCTCCCCAGCACTGTATACTGAGCTTCAGCATGTACAGAAAGCATGATCTGAGCCAAACACCCTTCTCTTTAATTTTTTTCCTCATATGCACTGTCACCATGTTTCTCTGGTTATGTAGCTCAGTGTATTCATTGAGGTGTACATCACAGACGTGTCTGACACTGAAATACAATTTAGACAAGCCAGTTCACACAGTTTGCCAGGATGTGGATAAAGACAACACAAATAAAAGCACCCGAGGAAATGGTGGCCTGATGAAATGTCACAGGGTGCATGAAATACAGGCCAGCTAGGGGCAACGATGATGGTAAGGAAGTGGACATGGGCACTTGTAGTGGACACAGGGACACATATAGCTGCTATGTGTCTTGGCTTAGATTGGCTGTTATTTTTGCCAAAATTTAAAAACAATATTTAAATGCAGCCAACACAATCTGACTGCTGTGTGTGCCCATTGCATCGGTGCTTGTACTTCAAAAAAGAATACTTGACCCATCAAACATGCATTCAGCTGTGACTACCAAAAGTAGAGTAGATACTGTGAAGGATGCCCAGCAAAGTCCAGTCATTATAGTTTACAGGATGTCTCTTTTTTTTTTTTTTTTTTTTTTTTTTTTTATTTTTAAATT
>JAWWEV010000115.1:78043676-78098715 GCA_035583235.1 Hafferia zeledoni | reverse complement strand
TGCAATAGTGGGTACTAATCTGTTCAGAAGTATTCTTGCAAGGATTTTACCAGCAATGGAGAGCAAAGTAATACCTCAGTAGTTTGAGCAGTCTGATTTTTGTCCTTTTTTCTTGTACAGGGTGATGATGACTGCATCATGGAGATCTGGTGGGAGTTCACCTTGTTCCCAGCAATGCACAACAAGCTCATCAGCATCACTCAGGTATGATGGACATCGTGAACATTTCTCTGTTGCACTAAGACATAGTCAATGAGGTGCCAGTGCTTGGATCAAGGATGCATCCAAGTTGTCTTCAGGCTGTCTTTTTATTGAAAGATAGTGTTGGTGATGGTGAGCTGCTGTTCTGCACAAGACTCTAGCAGGAGTCACCTGTTGTCGTTGCAGTTTAGGCCATCATTTCTAGTTCCCTCTCTGTGTGGAGCAAGCAGTGCTCTCCTTAGAAAAGGCTGCTTGGTCATTCAGCAGGCTGTCTCACGAGACTGTCATCTCCGGGATCAAGTCTCGAATTACCAATATCCTGAACCGCCTGCATGCAGGTTTGGGTCTGCAGCTTCCAGCACTTCCTATCACCTGCTGTTTTGACCTTCACCTGTCGCTACAGTGTTTTGCAATGCGGGTGAACCCTTCGAGCCTGCAGAATGGATTTTTGAGGTGAGGTATAGGGTGCGCAGAACTGACCCCACCCTTTACTCCTAAGGTTCATCTGCCAGGACCTAGCGAGCTTGGGTGGTGACAGCAAATACCTCAGGATGTAGGTTTGGTTAGAGTATCCTTCTCTTAGATTGATGGCATTACAGGGCTAAGCGAGCTCCATCTACCTGGGTTTGGGATTAGGGTTGTCCTTCTCCTAAGGTTGTTGCCGGGGGGCTAGTGAGGCCATCCTGCCCATGGACACACTTTGTGTGACCCTTCAGCTGTGACCTGTCTGTCATGGGAGACCCTACCAGAGGCACATACCACTGCCAGCATAGCACACAACCTCATGAGGGAATGCAAGCTTCTCCCCCGCGACAAGAGTGTGTCCCTGCAGAAGAATATACAATTTAGATAAGCAAAAAAGGTCATACAAATAGCACATCTATGCATATGTAGTCTTCCATTATGCTGCACATATATTCTTTACAGAAGAAGTGTGCAAAGTCCAAAGAAATCTGTTGGATTACTTCATATATTGGCAGGGCTTAAGAAAGCAACACAGACATGATCCTCTAGCACAGGCAGTTTGGAATGTCCAATCTTTCTTTTCAAATCTAGACAAGAAATGTAGAGTCCCCCCTGGGTCCTAATTATGTCTACGGGAGTCAAAAGTTTGAAGTCTACAATATAAAGTATAGCAAGTCTCTTTCCCTACTCCTTGCTCTGCCTTCTCAGCCTCCATATATTTAATATTGAAGTTTTTCCACCTCCTACAACCCATGTAACAAAATCTTCCTTCTCTATCCCCGATCCTGAGCCATTGCAAGCAAATCCAATTTCTTAAAGGAAGGATTTTATAGGAAGAAGTTAAATGAAATATTGCAAATTTTGTGATGACAAGGCATCAATATGTGCACACTAAGAGTAGAACTACAGATATTTAGAGATGTATGAGAAGAAATACATTACAAGAAACTTAGGTCTCAATTCCTCTCTTTTTAAAATAATTGGTAAAAAATATTTGTCTGATTACACTGGAAGAAAGATCAGGCCCTTAAATATGCTGCTGTAGTTCTTCTTAAGACTTCTAAAGCCTGTGCTATGTTCTCAAATCTTGTCTATCTACCTCAGGAATGAGAAGTGTATATTTTCATAGTGGTTGAGTGTATATTTCAATGATTTAAAAAGTGTTTTGCAAAGCTGTCTTTGTCACTCCGAGGCTGATATATTTATATGCACTTTTCCCTTCCAAATTTTGTTTAGATAGCTGTTAGGAAAAAAATCTGTCTGCACTACTACAACATGTTGTGTATCTAGACATAATTTTACTCTTGCCACAACCTCAAGAGTGTTTACTTAGAGGGTTACAAAATAATAACTTTTGTTTAAAGACTCAAACCTTGACATTAATTTGGGGAGTGACTGGAAATACTTCAGACAGAAAAGGCACAACCATAGCAAGAAATAAAAGGAAATCGAACAACCATCCCATACTTTAAAAAAAATTTGGAATATTCTTCTTGCATATTTTTTATTTTTTTATTATTTAAGGTAATCAATATTCATCTTTTTCCTTTTCAAACTGTACTTTAAACTTCCTTAAGAAGACCTATAGATCTTAATACCACTTTGATAATGCAAAGTAAATAAATTTTCAAAGCATAGTTCATTCAGTATCAATAAACAATTGTTCAAATCTGCTGTCTTTGTTCAATGTATTGGACAGTGTTGACTACACACAACAAATGATAGAAGAAGAACCAAAAGAAATGACTTGATCATTGTTTATTTTCTTGGTAATACAGTGTAACACAATTAACTTATTAGCAATTTAATTGGCTTAAAAGAAATGTGATATTTTCTAAAATTTGCTGGTGAACATGAGGTGCCTTTCCTAGATAATCTCTAGAAACTGAAAAATTATTGTACTTCACTTGGGAGCTTGATAGTTGCTACTATAAACACTTCTAACTACCCCACAAAGTCAGCACCCAGTATGTTCTAGGCTGTGTTTCCTTTTATATGCCTATAAAATTCAACACAAGGAAGCCATGTGATATATTTCCTTCTCTTCATATATTAATTTCAAAAATGTAGATCTAACTAGTAAGAATTTACAACAAGGTCATATTATGCTACCAAACAGATTAGTTCCTGTTGGGTAATTTTTCAAGAAAAATGAAAATCATCCAGGGAAAAAAAACTAACCACCTGTATTCACAAGGCCCCATTTTTTTTCCATAATTCTACAGATAGAGGATTTACTAAACAGAAATAAATATAGGAAGATTCCAGTTACATCCCTGCCTACTGCCATTCACGCCCTGGGCCTTTTCCATCTCTGATATGCACCATCTCATCTTTTTCCATTATTCTCCAGTTCCCTTCTGTTGTTTTGATAACAGTGAAGAAGTTCCATTTCTAATTGTGAGATGTAATCAGCAATTATAAAAGTATCCTTCTCTCTACCATTAAGCTAAAGGGCAGAGAAACATGATCCCAGCACCTTGGTCCACAGTTTAGAGTTTTGAGCTTTAGTAGTAGTAAGTATTCTTAGGCCAGGAAAATCTGTGGATTATATAGCATCTGATCTTCTAATAGTACAAGCACAGTATAAATGACTGTGAGTTTGAGCAAAATACTTCATTATTATGATCCTTTCCAAACCAGTGATTGAAAGTTTTCAAAAGCTTTGGAGAGATTTTGGTGGAGGGAACAAGATACACCAGAGTAAGAAAATATCTTACTGTCCTTAGAGACTTTCTCATTAAAAAGGATTCCTAAGGGGATAAAATCTGGTACCTCACTTTCTGCTTCTACCTCCTCTGGAGTCCATCAAGCCAGAGTGGACATTTAAATACAATAGATGGAGTTTTCTTTCCTGTCTACATAGCTCTCTGGGTCCCCCCCCCCCCCCATCTCTTTTGTTTTCTTTCTTTTCTATCCTTTAATAAATAAAAGTGAAAGCTAACCAATGAATTTTGAACATAATAACAGAGTTTGTTTCAATCTTTAATCTTCTTTTGGGCACATATGCAATCAAGTCAGAGGTGAATTTTGCCACTATTAATGAAAACAAGCTGAAGCCCATATCTTTTTTCTAAGTTAATTTTCAACATGTCTAACGTGGTTTTGCAGTTATTTGTTCAACTGTCAATAGAATTTTTTTTCCTCTGGCTCAACTGCAACTTATCTGGACTAAACAAGTATTAAAAAAAAAAAAAAAAAAAAAAAAAAAAAAAAAAAAGGCATTTTAAAAGCACAAAAAAAAATCCCAGGGAAAAAAATTTTCATTCTTCTTTCACTATTTTGAATTTTGATAGGTGGTGTGAGGTTAAGAAATAATAAATTTAAAAATACTTCTCCAAAAAACAATACTTGGGGGATATTGTGCTGTTCAAGAACAATATGTAGCAAAAAGCTAGGATTTTTTTCTGCTGCTAAGAAATATGAAATGCATTCTTGCAACTATCAAATACACCAACTGAGAATATCCATTGTTGCTCTTCCAAGTCCTCAATTTTACTCCTAGTGGTCTAGGAGGCAATCATAATTTTGAAACATGAGTTCAATTCTAGTTTCCCTGCTATTATATTGACAGAAGAACAATAAAAAAACCTGTATTTGGAACCTGACATCGACCCCTGTGGTAGATTAAAAACATTTCCACTCATAGGTGCCCCCATAGACAAATAAAATAAAACTGAGGAAATGTTAAAAACAACATACTTATATTTCTTCACATGTGCAAGAGTTGCTCTGACTTTCTGGAAAAAGCAATTAGTTATTCACTGAAATGTTCGTTGGGTTGTACTCACTGATAAATACAACCTTCCACCACATGCATTGTCACCTAAAACAGCCTACCACAAAATACGACCAAGCTATTACAGCAGAAAAAGGAGAGATGCTGCTTCTGGCTTTTGGGGTTTTTCCCTCTGTTTTGTTTGTTTGTTTGTGTTTTTCTTTTGGATTTGTTGTTTGTTTGTTTCTGTGGTTTTGGTTATGGTAGGGTTTTTTTGTACTTGCTCCATACTGTATAACTCAGCCCATGTTGCTCACCAACTTGGATTTTTTGATAGTATAAGCCTTAGTATTCAATACAGAAGTGGAAATCATTGGGAAAAAGTACATATCTTGAATACAGGAAATTCTGGATTGACTTCAGAGTACCAGAATTCACAAAATATTTTTTTTCAGATCTACCTGAACAAGTGACTTAAAATAGTTATTTCAAGAGCTGTGAATTAGGTCTTTAAGTGTAATTTTTTAGATAATTTCTGTCTATTTATAGTTTTCAAATGTATGACTTGTTTAACATTATTTCATGTTTTACTTTACACCCCAGTCCAAGTCTGGTAGAACATTTACTGATGTGACCATTTCATTTTTTAATTTTTAGAAGAAAAGTTGATATTACATGTTTGGTGTTTCAGATAGGCTCAATGATTAATTAGATTTCAGTTTGTTTGGGACAGAGGTTTAAGCCACTTTTTTGAACAATTCCAGTCTTTTCTCTATTTAACACTTAGTTGGCTGTTCTAGTTGAACTTAGTTTTCCATTCCCTTTTCTAAAACATATAATTTTCAGAAATTTAAAAAAATTCCAAATTTTTTCTGATTATACTAACCACTCGGAGCCACTCATTGACCTGATGGATCTTCCTATCAATATTATTCCTTGATACTGGAAGGATCAAGGAAATTCCCACCAGTGCTCCTGTTCACTCTACCAATGATCCCAGGGACCTGAAGTCAATATATCTAATGTCAAATCCTGTCAAAAGTGTAAAAATGAAGTTACTGATACTGAATATTTACAAGAAAAAAGGAATTCAGTCTTTTACCTTGGCTTTCAGGTATTTCTGATGAAATGAAAAGTTCACGTGAGATACTAAGAGAGTGAACATCATTCACATTGCTGAATAGGCTTTGTACAAAAGTATATGAAATTTATCAAACCATAATTTAAGCCTAGGAATCACAGTTTAACAATCATTCAATTAGTTTGTCTTTAGTTATTGATTTAGTTAATTCACCATTTACATTTAATATTTTAATGGTATTTAATATTAAATATTCTTTATTCATACATAATACTGGCAAATTCATTCTAAGAGAAAGAATTCAAACTGCAATGGAAATTTTGTCAAGTCCTTTGTTACTTGAGATGGAAACCAAACACACACGCACACACATACATTCTCAACATAGTTTTATGCTGAGATCCAAAATGAAGAGATGACGATATTAAGTTTTTGACTGCACTGGACAATAATTACTTTCTTTCTAGTAAGTTGCATAATTTTTCCAATAACCTTACATGGCTCTTTACCTTAGCAAGATATTTTCCAAGCTTTCATTAAAAATATTCATTTTTGTTTTACAGCAGTCTTACTGTTCTCTTTTAATAGCAAAAGTAACTTTATCTTGCGTGCAAGATTTTGAAGCAATTTTAGCATTAAGCATTACTGAAACATATGGCCCAATGTTTATCTTCTCTTATGCAACATCAGTTTTACATAAAGCTTGTTTTCCTGAAGCTGTTAATCTTATGACGCAATATTTTTACTCTAACAACTTGGGAGTGGGAAACCATTTTAACATGAATCTGCATAATGACCGGCAGCCACTGCTACTTTGCTGCTTACCAAATCATTAGGCTGGCACTTTAGGATCAGCCTGGGACAAGAGCTTGTCGTTCTGGGTTGCCATTAATGATGAGGAGTCTGCTGAAAACAAGGGTTGTGTTTTCAGCCCGTCAAACATATGTACACTCTGTAACAGAACTGGTAGGAGTCTTACCTCCACTACATCAATGAACGAGACAAGGTCACAACCTGTCTATTACGATTGCTTTCCAGAAACTTGAATAATTCCCTATAATTTTAAAACAAAAATGATAAATTACTGGCCATATATTTATTTCCTGTGGTTGAATTGCATTTATGCTTGAGTTTCATTTTGTACTTGAATTAGAAAAGTTTGTAAGATAAAATCCTTAATTTTCTAGTCATTGCTAATCAAAGCTGAAATGGCAAAATCTTTTAACTATGGACAGAAAAAAAAAAAGATGGTCATAGCATGCCATTTTCTTATTCAAATTAACACTAAGCCTATCATACAGGCAGTTTTATTCTTGTGTTGGGTTTTTTAACTGTCAGCTATACTCTGTATGAAGAGATCCAATTTTGGAGATTCTTTAAAAGGCAAGGTTACAAACTGAAGCTGAAAATTAATATGCCATTTATACTATATTGCCTCTAAATTTGTTAAACAATTTTAAAACTGTAAAGTCATTTTTATTTGAAGTACATTGGAGCATATATCAAAATTGGAATTGCTGTTTTAAAAGTCAAACCATAACCACACCATCTTTGGTAAAATGTGTGTTCAGAGAGCAGCTATCCACTTTCCTAGAGATCTACAGTTCATGAAATATCTCTAAGCTTTATTCAGCTGTTCCTTAAAAAAATTTGGGATATTAATCAAAAGATAAAACTAACCAGATTAATTTTTGTTTGGTTGGATTGTATTTTCAAAAAGCTGTAGATATACTTTGTTTTTCATTCTCTGTTTTGTCTCAGATTTCAAATACCATTATATGAACATTTGAAATAGTTCTTTCTCTTTTTCTTACATCTAAGTACTGTACAAATGTCAGAGACAGCTTTGCTATTTAAATGTGGTCAGTGTTTATTACTCCATACACATAGTGAAAGTAACAATTAATCATAATATTGAGCATCTTTGGGAGATTCCAAAGGAATCTGAAAAACCCAATGAATAATACTGTCATCTTCTGTATATGGGAATTGGAGGCAAAGAGGGGAAAAGAATTTGTCCAAGATCTCACAGTAAATCAGTAAGAGTGATAACTAGAACAAAGGTTTCCTGACTCATATCTCTACTTTAACCAGATGACCTTGACCATGTAAGCAAGTAGTTTGAGACACACATATTTAAAATAAATATTTTCTATAAGCAGAATGTTTTTTATAAAAAATTATGAAATTTAAACAAGTATCAAACAATTATTTTTTAATTTTTTAAGTGGATAGATTCACTGCAAAAAAATGAAAATAAAAGTATGGAAAAAGATATGCTCATTTTTACAGATTTTCTTCTCAATAATGATCATTCTATAGGTGTAAAACAAAAGGGGTCTCCTATCTTTAGCCTTTAACTTATAGCTGTGTTAGACTGCATGACAAATGGAGTCAGGTGGATGACTACATATTCGACAAGATAAATTTATTCATAGGTAATATAAGAACTTTTGAAAGAATATATTTGAAAACACAATAGTACTGCTTTTAACAATATCTACTCATTGCCTCAAACCCCATGCAGCAATGAATTTCTTTCTCCTTTCACTTGAGGCCCATTTGTAAGAAATGTGGTGGCACAAACCTCTTTCAATTTTTCTTCATGATTGGTCCTTTGGGATACGGAATTAAGTACATGAAGCTTTATTGTTGATTTAATTCTAGAATTTCCCATGTAGTTTTCCCCTGGAGTCCAGATACTGACCCAGACTGAAAACTTCATAGTTCTGTGACTAAATTTCCTTTAAAAAAATATTTTTTTCCCATAAATATTTGACAATATTTTTGGATCCAAATATAAGTGAAAATATTTCTAAAGAACATAAAGTTCCTTGGAAGAGTAAGGAACAATTAATTAGGGTATTTAGCTTTTTGCAAAAAAACATTGTGCAAACTGCTTTGGATGCAGTGGAAAAGTTTTCACTGATTTTACTGGACTTTTAAAAGCATGTGGCTAAGTTTTGTTGTTGCACATCAGTTTTGGTTCTGCTTTCACTCCTTCATGTTTCATTTTAACGCTTTTTTTGGCAATTATTTTAGAAGAGTAGGTATAATCTTTTAACTTTTTAGTTATCCAGGAAAATTGGAATCCCATCTTCCTTGACCTTCCAAGAAGTTATTAAGAAGAAGGGGAAAAAAAAAAAAAAAAAGTCAGAACATAAAATTTAAGAAGTGCAATTAAGACTGTGTGTTTTGTCATTTTTAATTAAGCAAAAAATGCTCTGTCATTTTTGGGTTTGAATGTTGCTTCATATCTCAGTGCAGTTGATTTACCCTGCACCTGTTTTTTTAAATACAGGGAAACATACCAAGTCATTTCAGAGAACCAAATGGTAAAAGAAGAGAAGGAATGCACTGGTCTTGTAGATGTATAGTATCACTGAATTTATGGCAACATATCTAACTTAACCTATGGCAACACTTCAACCAGAATTAAAAATAAATTAAATTACTGATGTAAGGAAACACAATTGCAATATCTACTAATTTATGTAGAAGACATTTTAGTTGCTGGGCTAAATTTTCAAAAGTTCCTAAATGTAATAGAAGACTATGTGTAGAGTTGAGTGTGTTCCAGCTGGTGGTGATCTAGGTTAAGAGATGACCACAGCCTACTCACAGCTCCTCATTACCATCCCAAACACATGCTGCCTGCTGCAGATTGACACTTGCACTATCTGAAAGTAAATCTACAGATGCAGCTGCTTCCCACACCCAGCTTACCTTTAACTGTGTCATTTGTTTTCTTTTCACTAAGTTTTGACAGAACCAACTGTGGCGATGAGCATACTAGGATGTGTCTTAAAACCACAACTGAATGAGTGCTTTTCATTAGTTTATTTAAATATCTGTTTAGTTAATTTAGTGCAGAATACTGTACAGACTTCTTTATTTTAATGTGCACCTTTGAAGTGTTGACTGAATGGCTTTATACCAAATGGGCCTTTTATATGCTTTATATGTAATGGGACTTATGCCAGTGAAGAAGTACCATATGGGCTGTTGGACTCACAGATTATGTGTTTGGCTAAAAGTACTGATCCAGCATTACTGTAAAACGAATAAGCATGTCTCAGAGACAATTGATCCCATTCAAAGAAATAAAGCATTATTATTATTTGGAGGTGTTTTCTTGAATTCCCATGTTGGATGACATGCATTCCACCATTAAGGTGCTAAAGCTTAATAAATCATCCGTTCTCCTGTGGAGGCTTTCAACAGGATTAAATTTTAATTCTTTTCCTGAAAACACAGGGAACACTTAATAGGATCTTTATGCTACAAACCTAAAGCTGAGGTACATTCAAGGCACTTAAATTGGATGAGCTGTATCTCACTCCTAAAATTTACTACTATATGTTCATTTAAATAATGTGCAAAAATCCTGAATGTTCACTATACAGTGACATAGAAAAAGCTGATATGAAGTGATAAACATACTCAGTGTTAATACTCCTGCCCTTTAGGCTAAACAGGATCTAAAACTAGAAATCCTTTTCTGTGGGAAGTCGCC
Organism: Hafferia zeledoni; assembly: GCA_035583235.1. Classification (NCBI taxonomy): domain Eukaryota; kingdom Metazoa; phylum Chordata; class Aves; order Passeriformes; family Thamnophilidae; genus Hafferia; species Hafferia zeledoni. The sequence goes on along the minus strand of JAWWEV010000115.1, from coordinate 78,088,734 downwards.
AAACTTAATTTTTTAAATTAACACAAGGATAGACGCAGTTTAAACTAGACTGTGATGTTGTGGTGTTTCTCATAATTTTTTTTAATAGTGAGTAAAGAATTCATCTGAAAAATACATTTATCCTCACTTCAAGGGAACAGGCCTATAAGTCTCTTTACAAGGCAGCAACTTTTCTTAGCAGTGAAAACTTGTTGTTAATTCCTTGATGTCTCAGACATTCCTGAAGAATGCAAATGCAGGAGTTACACGAAGTCATATGCAAAAAACAAAACAAACAAACAAACAAACAAACCCCCAAAAAACAAAGGTATAAAAAGTAGGCAGGCAGGGGACAGGCTGGGATTTCTAGGTCAGTAAGTGATTTTGAGAATCTGATTTAAAGAATTTAGCAAAGTGAAGGGCATGGTGAGCTCTGGTTGCTGTTTACAAATATAGAGAGGTAAACATGGGGGAGGGACAACAGAGGTTCCAGACTGAGCCGGGTCAAAAATCTGCTGAGCCTCCTTTAATGCAGAGGCTTAGCAAATCATAGGAAATCAGCTGTCAGCAGTTAAAAGTTAAAGATTTTCCTGAGACTACACCTGGGCCATCATATTAAAATATATGTCTGCACATGACTAGGAACAAGTAAATCTCATGCAGCATTTATGAGAGACAATCCAGCTGAGACATATACTTGTATGAGAAACTGTAAAAGTTTAATTCAGCTGAAGTTGACCTGAGCACTATTTGCCTCATTTTGACTGTAAGGGGTTATATATTCATCTTAAAGAAAGTTGAGTGGCTTGCCAGCCTTGGCTCTAGGCTTCTCAGTTTGGGCCAACAGCTTGAAAGAAATTGTTTGGGGAGGCAGTTCACAAAATTGTTCCTTCCCAGTAGGATGAACAGATGGAGAATCAGTCAAGCCATTGGAGTGACATGATTATGCAGCCCCTGTTTACTCAGATAATATGTTGTTAGATGATAACATGACAGCCTGATATAGACAGATGTAGTGCAAGCACTGTGCTTTTATCAAACTATTTGTATGAGATTTTATTTTTAACATGAAAATTATACTAAAACATAAAAATATTGCCTTTGCCAGTAGTGAGATATTCTGTTGCCAAGACAAAAGGCTAAAATGAAAATTATGTGGCAATCTAGCACTTTCTCATAGTGAAATGTGGCATCATTTCAGAATACCCTAATGACCTTTGAAACATTAGTTATTTGTGCACTAATTGGACTTTCATCTATATACAGTGCAGCTTTGTTTTACTCCACCACTCATGTCTAGTGGAAATAGACTACACCTCTGTAAATAAATTGCAGAAGTTTAAGGAAAGTCATGCTACATTCTTTATACATTTCTTTACAGTATGTAAACCACGATTGTCATTCTGCTTAGTTAACCTTGGTGTCTGTAGGGTTATTCTAAAATGGCCCTCTTCTCACCTGTTCTCTAGAGCCTGATGTTTTTTTCTTTTTTCATGCCTGGGGCACTTGCTGCTGCTTTGTATTAACTTTGCTCACCCACTGTGAAAAGTTTAAGCAAAACTGTTTAAAAAGTAAGATTCTCATTTTCATTGCTATGCAAATGATATCAAAGTCAAACCTTGGATAACCTCAGCATAAGTCAGAAGTCTCCCCTTTTCAGGGTGATTCACTAGTGGAGTCACAGAGGCCATGAGCTCTCCCTCTGCCTCCGGTGACCACCTGCTCTTGTCCATATGGAGAAAGTAGGTTTGTTTTATGCTAGAGCAATACAAACTTGATATTGTCTTTAACCACACTAAAAAAGAAGAGTTAATGTTGAGTAACTACAATTTCTGACTAATCAGGAAGATGAATTTATATTATGAAGCATGTCTCATATGGCCCTCTGGCTGTTAAAATGTCTTAAGTCATGTAATTTTTTAAAATCTTTTCTCCAATGACAAGCTTGCAGTGTTTTGTCAAGATGCTCAGTTTATCCAGCTAGGATGACAGTTCCCTCACAAAATCCATTATAAGCACAAATAAGAGACTAAGAGGAACTGGGATTGCCAAGATGGAATGCAACCAAGAGCTGTAATGTTATGTAAGGAATTATGGTCTACAATTGGAACAGAGTGGATTAAAATCCTTTCTGATGTGATTCCTTCAATATCAGTGGAGTTACACCTGTAATAACATTCTAAGAAGAGAGCAGTTTGCCTCAAGTTTACACAAGTTGTGTACATTTCCTCAATTGATTCTGAATTAAAATCAGTGAGTTTTTAATGAACAACCAAATAGCAGATTTTCATTCAATGTCATCTGGTGCCATAGCTACTTAGGAATTTGTGAGGCATTTCTAACTTATTAAACTTACTGAAAACTAACATGAATCATTTTGATTTTTGCAAGCTTATTCCTGTATAGCTGGAAAGGGTTGCTACCTATATAATTTTTCAGAGATCCTTTCTCAGATCATAGATTTTTATTCTTTATGACCAAAAGATCTGAAACATATCCAAAATCAGAAGTGAGTTGCAGTTGCAGTATCCTCTGAGTTCATGTTTTATGACAAAAATCCTAGTAGAACAAAGTGTTATATTATTTTCCCTGAACAAGTAATTTAAAAGAAGTTCAGTTGTTCGTGGATAAGAATGGTAACCATGCCACAGATATTGAAAAACTTGTCTTCACTCTACTGCTCAGTAAATCAAGCAGTGGTAAGCAATCTAAAAAGGAAAACAAACAGTTTGTCCATGCACACTGAAAGTGCAGCGTAAGCACCAAGCTGGTAAATTCTAGTGTCATTAATCTTTTTCTACAGTGTTCCCTGTCACCATCTCTGTGTTGGTGACACATACTCAAGTCTGCATTGAGAATGAGGAGCCACTTTGCATTGTTTTGAAATCTGTATAGCTTTGTGGTTGTAAAAATTCTCTTTTTGTGGTTGTAAAAAGTCAAACTCACTGTATGATAACAGCTCACCTATTTAACTAGGAGAATGTTTTTCACTCCTCCACCAACCAAAGTATTGGTAATTTCCTTTTTGTCTGCCTCAAAAAATATGACTTTATACAAACTTACATTAAGGTTTGGCACATCTTCAAGTGAGACTTTATGAGAACAAAGGTACATCTGTTTTATTTTCATTTACTGAATGCATAGTCTGGTGCATACCTTCTGGGTCGTAAACCTTTGTTTCTAGTTGCTGCCAACTAAAAGTAATACAAATTGAAGTGCTTAATATCGAACTCTTTATTAGCAAAATGACATGCAAATAATGCATTAATTACAAAATGTAGTCTTTTCTTCAACCCTCTATTTGGCTGTTTCACTCTATAAGCATGACCCATTCTGCTTTCCCCAGTGGACGGGTAAAGTAAATATCACCTCAAAAAAACACTAGCACAAAATGTGTTACAGTCCTATAATTATACCAAATGGTGGATTATCTATGTAGAGGACTGTAAGGGTGAGTGTAAGTGCATCCCTTAAGGAAAGTTGTTTGGGGTTCTACCTTAAAGAGAACAGAGCTACTGGAGTATGTGTGGTAGTTTGTAGCCAATGAGAGGCTGTGGTGTATGCAAGGTGAATTGGTTAACCAATAATGTGGTAGCATGTTGGATGTGAGAGTGCATAAAAGGTGTGGATGTTACTGCGTGAGAGGTAGACCTACTGATGTAATAGGAACCTCTAGAAGCTAACTACTTCTACTACAAACTGTGAAGAGCTGTCTGTTAATCTATCTTGAATAAACTCCCTAAGTTATGAGCCTTCTGATCAAGCCTTCTGATGTCTGCGGTGCCTGAGCTCTTCTGACCATCAGTCCACAGCCCAGCTCGGTATAAGGGGCTCCCCCTAGAGAGGACTAAATTTCTTCCATTGTAATGTGCTGTCAGAGCTAACATCATTCAAAAAAAAAAAATTGAGGACAATTATTGCAATAGATGAACCATAGGATAGAAATTATATTATGCTTATTGTTGGATAGGTAACCTATGCCAGTATTGAGTCTTGAAGAAGTACCAATTATTACTATTATTATTACTACTATTATTATTATTACATCTAAAAATTTATACTAAAAAAATTTAAAACAAAGCATCCAGATTTTTGAAAAATGAAAACCAATCATATCCTTATGAACTAAGTCCATTCAATCATTGAAGACAGTAGAGGGACTTTTTCTTTCTCACGAGATATATTCCAGCTTCATTGTGGAAGAGAACTAGTTACAAGTGTAGCATCATCTGTCCATTGCTGCAAAAACACATTGTCCTGGAAACAGAAGCATGTGTTGGCAGTGGGTAAATCCAAAAATTCTGAGCTTATGGGGAGATATCACATCTGCACTCAGCCTATCACCAGAGACCCCTCTGCCCCACCAGTACATCAAATGGGTGAAATTAAGTTAATGATAGATATTCTACAAGTAAAACTATATCCAGAGAACATTAACAGGATCAGCAACAAAGTCATTCTTACTCTTTTTTTGGTAAGTGATTCTTTGCCTTTGAATTCATACCATGAAAGGTTTCTTTATAAATATATCTATATCTCTATCATCTATATCACCTATAGATATAGGTATATACTTATATCTATCTCTATATCTATCTATCTATCTATCAAATTAGATTTGTTGTCTTCATGAATGTGTGACAAAAAATACTTAGACTGCGAACCTTTAAAAACAAAATCAGGTGGAGGTTATACTGTCTTTTATATCTTTAATATATCTTTAATGTATCTTAGATAAGTAGAAATGCAGTCAAGAAAGAGAACATGGTTGGAATATGACATAGCAGTTAACCAAGTAATATCAAATTAAAACCTCAGATTACCTGCATTACCAATCTCTCTAAATATTTTCTACCAAAAGGGCCATAATACATTCCCTTTTTAAACTTCTATTTTGTTTAAAAATAGTGAAATAGTAATGCAGTAAGGATGGAGGTAAAAATACCCCCAAAAAATTCAGTCTATCATCATTTAATTCAAATTACATATGTATCTTTTCATTAAAAGTAATGCAAATATTAACTATATGGAAATACTTTACACAGACACATCCTAGCAAAATTCCTATTTGTTTTATATGGAAATATGACACATCTTCAGAGCAATGCAAAACAGGAAGTAGATCTTCATTAAAAGTATCAAGAGTTCATAGAGTTAAATATAACAGCTCTCTTTTTGTTAATCATTGTGAAAACATAAAAATTATAGTTAACAGGAACAGGCTAGACCTAGTCTGAAGTAAAACTCCCAGTGCAGGGGTTGTCTTATGGAGTTCAGAACACTGAATCACAAAGAGGCCACCAGAGAAGCCAAAGATAAATTTTTAATTTTTTCTTAACCACTACTGTAGTTAACATTGAAAGTTAAAATTAAAATAAATTCCTTATTTTTGAACTGAATTTAAACAGTGATTGTTGTGCACTGTAATCTTCATTTCTTTAACATGGTAAACAACAGGGAGTAAAATGAACTGAGTAGACCACATGCCATAAAATGTATTGTTAGGGAATTAGGACATATATCTTTGGTTAGATGCAAGATAGTATTTTAAAATGGCATTCTTTAACAAAACAATACAAAACAAACAAAAAAAAGGTGTAATAACTGCTGTTAGAGAAATGTTTCAATGAGGGTAAGTTATAACGGTTTGTTGTACTTTGTGACATCTTTTTGTAGAACACAATTCCAAAGAATGAAGTAAATTTTTCTTTATTATGACATTCTTTTTTCTCCTCAGAAGCGATCTTGTGGTGTGAAAGTTAAACTAATATCATGCATTGTAAACTGTATCACACCATTGGTAGAGCTCGGTACCAAAGCCAAAGTGCGTGATCGAAACCAGTGCAGCCAAAGAGTTATGTCTGTTTTGACTGCATACTTGTCTTGTAGCCAGGTGCAAAGTCTGCTCACGTATTCATGTATGCTTTGGTCCTATTCTAGTGCATACAAACTGATTTATTTAATGTCTGGGTGTGGAGGAAGAGCTGGTTCACTGCTGAACCCCTGTACAATTGTAATATGCCCCCAAACACACTTACTCAGAAAATTCTATTTCCTTGAAACCTGAAAAAGATGACACTTTTGTTGTCCTGACACCTTTATCCCTCATACATGAATCCATAGACCATTTTTATTTTGTTTTGTGTTCAGACGCTCCATAATGAGTCTGAATCACTGCATTTAGTGGGGAGTCGAAGTCCATAGTTCAAGCTCTTAGCTGTACTAGTGATGGAGTCCTCATGCAAATTAACAAGAATTGACTAACATCTGAAAAGCTGAAGACTTGGTATGAGTCTAGTCTGGACCTGCAGACTACACCAGGACCTTTAGTTTAGTTCCCTACAAAATAAATCAAGTTTATGTACTCCATAAAGTGAATAGAAGTATGGATAGTGGAAATTTGTTCCAAAATTGCATTTCTGATCTGAAATGCTGCTTTCAATGTTGCTATTTCAACATGTCTGTATGTGAAATTCACCTTAAAAATTGAGAATTTATTTTAAAATCATATGAAATATTCCAGTAAAATGTATATTTGCATGTAACCAGGCAATTAACATCTCATAGGTATTACAACTGTGACTCCACAGTACTCCACCCTATATATTCAGTCTGTGGATTATATATAGAGACCATAAAAGGACTTGATTCTCTGAGTAGTCTGTATTTTTCAAGAGACAGACACTACATTGATTAAATTGGCTCATTCAATATGGCAGTTTCTGCAGCTGATAAAGTAGTCAGTAATAAATAAGTCTAACAGTACATGTCATGCTGACAAATCATACAGGAACTGTTATGTCTATATTTTCAATTGGAGTTGATTTATTCCTTAGTGATAATCTACAAAGATTTGTTACTTTAAGGTGATAAACAGGGAAAAATACTTACATTTTTCTTGAATAGGCAATAAGTTGAGACAGTAAGACTGGTAAAGTAGCATAAATAGTTGCTAGTTATGATCAGACTACATATCCCTTAGAGAAATCAAATCTCTAGAAGAAATGAATGCTGTAAGGTCAGTCTTCCAGAGTGAATGATGGCATAGTTTGGAAAGGCGTTAAGTTTAAAATGGAGTTAGGGATACCGAAAGATGGAAAGCTCAAGGCAAATCTCTCAGTGTAATGCGGCAATGAAAACAGTAAATGCTGTTCCTAGACTGCATTACATGAAAAATTAACTCTAAATCAACCAGAAAGCAGATCAGAAAATAGGACTCCTACGTGTTAAATGAGTTTTCCAACTACACGCTATTCTCAAACAAGTCTCCTTGAATCTTTATTCTTGGAATTAAATTCTGAGTCAGAGTACCAATGACTGAAGCCTCCAAGACTGCCAGACACTGAGCCGAAAAGGAGTTTATCTACATTTCCACACTACTGAAATAAATGTTTAAATATTCATAAACTGTAGAACAGTGTTAACAGAGAAAACATAGAACATCTCTTACATGCTCAGACTGTGTACCTCATAACTTCTGATAAGTGGAAGCTGTGGTTTCATGTTTCCTCAGGGAGAAGTCACACTGTGGTTAGCTGATAACTTTTTCCTAACACACAGCTAAAAATAGGATGTAACATCCTGTACTGTACTGTCAATTTAATGCCTAACAAGGATAATTATTATTTCACTTAAAATATTTGGCATGCTCAAATTGCATAGGTGAATTATTCTAAGGCAACCAAATTATTTCTTTCCCAGTAAATTCAAAATGGTTTTGATTACCTCTACTTGGATAAGGGAGACCATCACAGGAAAACTGTTTTTCTTTTTTTTCTCTCAATATATTAAATGACAGTTCCAAGGGTGATCATTGTCCTTGGAAGACACATCTTTTGAGAAACTAAGAGGAGCATCATCTACTTACAGCAGCAAAGATTATTACCCAAATTAATGATCATGAGAGTAATGAAATATAGCATTGTCTGTGTTAACAAAATTTAGTGGCTGAAAGAGAAGTAAGAAAAATAAAATTGGAAAGGACTAGAAATGTAAAAAAAAAATCAACATTGTTTTGCCATTCAGTATTGTAACAACTTTGAAAGGAATATGGCACATACTTTATCACGTGGAGATGTGGATTCAAAGTTTTTCTATTTAAGTGACAATTTAATGAATTTGGTATCAGCATTGTTTGGTGAAACTTTACGCCTACTACTGTGCAGTAAGTCTTTTTTAATAAAAATAGGTTTCCTGGCCTTAAAACCTGAAATCTACACTTACTACAAATTAGCAAGGCAGTAATGTTCTTGCAAGGCAAGAGGATTTGATTCTCATTTAATGAAAGCTTTTCAGTGTTATGATTTTTCTTTTTCTGTTATGATAAATCAGGGTAATGTTTTCTCCTAGCTCTGTATGTATTGATCATGATTGTTAGTAGCATTGGACCTACACCAGAAATGCCTATGTTACCTATAACGTGAAAAATAATGAATGATGTTTTTGTCCTGGAAGACTCAGTGTCTGTGAGGTTCATAGTTTTGAATGAGCTGCAATTCCTTCAACTCACCATCAGCTTAATACATTGAATTTAGGGAAATGGTAATCTATCCACCTGGGGAAAACAAAACAGTGCTTGCATGCCTTTAATCCTTGATCCTTCAGAGCCAACTCTTTATGATATGTTTTTTGGTAAAATCTAAATAGATACAAATCAAAAGTTCTTTAAGTATCATTCATGGAGTTTCTATTAATAAACGACCTTTGTAGAAATTGAATTTGATTTATCAGCTGCTGAACACTAAAGAATGTATGATTTGCTAATAAAAAAAAAAAAAAAAAAAGGAAAAAGAAAAAGTCTTAATTTAAGGATTAAGATGAGCAATATCCCCATCTATTTTACTTACTGGTGAAATGCATGCAATGATTTGTTAACAGAAAGATTTTTAATCCACAAGGTAACTGCTGATGAAAACTATTAAGCTTATGAGTGAAAAATGTATTGGTTTTGCATTTTTTGGTCACAGTTGAGAAGGCTGAAGTTCTGCATGTCTGACCATAAACTTGAGGTGTGAATATATGATGCAGACTACCCTTTCATTTTAAAACAAATGAACATGTGGGATTTTGTTCAGTTTTCAGCCCAAACTGCATGTTCTCAGGAAGCCCCAAGTGTTTCTTCTTTTCCCACTATCCTCTGGGAACAAATTTGATTGCTGATTTATTTCCATCCGTCATGAATATTTTTTGATAACTGTAAATGTTGACTCACAGCTGATGAAATCTCCAACTCAGCTAAATTGTATCCTCTGCTATTTATTTATTAATCTTTCTCTTTCAATTATTAATGATCTTACAATTGCACTAAGAAAAACAATTTAAAAAGTGATGGAAGCTCTATGATCAAGAGTATGACAAATAGTTGGACCCGTGAAACAAAACATCTCAGCAGGACAGTGTGATGGGAAATGAACATTATTTTTTGTTAATTTAAATCAAATCAAACTGTAGATATGCCAATAGCTACCACCAATATACAGGAGCAGAAGAAAAGAAGCAAATATTGCAGAACTCAAAAAAACCTGTTTTATTTGATAGGAACATATCTAATGAGCTATTAGATTTCTTTTTTTTTTTTAATTACAACCTCATTTTGACCTTATAAGACCATACTTCTCAATGCTTCAGATTCAATGCAGTTAATTAATTAACTTCAGTGAGTCAGTTGCATAGGAAATGAATACAGATTAGATATTTTAAAGGTATTCTGTAAGAATTCATTATACAATGCAAAGTACAACTAGAGTTAGTGGAATGTCCTGCAGAATTGAATAGAGATAAAATGAAGAGGGTTTTGCATAGATAAATGACTCAGTCTATAAAATTTATTGTGATATTCTTTGTGACAATTTTTAAGTCCCCCTTCAGGGTTTTAATTATAACTTTCAAAATTATAATTATAAACAGGATATTTGTGTCTATAAAAAGGTATAGGGCATTTTCATACAATTTTTACTATTACATACTTAGTCAAATGATGTTAAATAAATAACAGTTCATAAGATAGCATTGTCCCCCTTTATATGAGAGAATAATCTCATTTCTATTTGACAAGCTAAACTACAGGAAACAATTTAATTTAAGGCTTTTCAAAACCTGCAAGTCAGAGTTCTCAAACTATCCAACTATTCTCAGATAAATTTTACTGATGTGCTATTTCAAGGTGTTTGGCCATACAAAGGAACCTTGGGGCCTGTATGGACTGGTTGTGCCATGGCTAACATAACATGACCATGCAAAGAAATGTCATGAAAGAAATCTCAGACCAGGCACATAGTACTTTCCAGAAGCAGCCTTTTCAATACTCAGTGAATCTGACTGATATATCAATATTTGCATTAAAAAAATAAAAGTAAGCATAGATCATAACCAATATTTTTAATCCTTGAAACACTTGTAGAGGTATAACATTTTGCCTCATTCTACATCATAGATCACCAATGTTTCAAGGTTTTTGGTTTTTTTTTAAAACAAGTATGTGTATTAAACTAACAGAGGCTACAGAGCTTAAACATTTTGATAGAAGATACAAAAAACTCTCCTTCCATTCCCTCCTTTTCAATAAGACTTGAACTACTTCAGAAAAATGAGTTTAATGTTTTATTCTCATCCATTTTCAGATCAAGAAACACACTCCACTGAAAAATGTATGTTTGCAGAGGAAAGAACAAGCTCTGAGTATTTGATACCGTTGGGGCTCTCTAAACATGGTGTTTAATATAGGTACAAAGTTGTCTCTTTTTGATACATTTTAAAAGAAACTGTATCTTAATGTTAACAGAAGAGTACTTTATTAAATGAGAGTAGGAGGAATCCTCAAGACCAAGTCCTGCAGGAAAGTCACTTCAAGAGTTCCTACCATATGCAGTGGACAGCATTTAAAAGTATTCTAATCATACAGCTAGTGAGACTTATCAACTACAGATTAGACACATAGGAGTCTTTGACTGCATCAAATCAGAAAGCTTAATTTCCACAGAGATTAGTGGATGATTGACTTCTTAACAGAATAAAACTTCAGTGAGAACTCATATTTCCTGCAGCCTCTTCTCACTGCAAATTTTCCACTTTCTCCAATACCTTTAGTTAATATTCCCTAGTATTCCATATCATTCTAGTGAAAAAAGAGACAGCATTAGCTTTGGCAGGTGCTGTGTGTCTTTACTGGACATTGTGCCCTTATTGCTGATGAGCTGAATGAGCCCATTGGTTCTGAGATTCTGCAGCTATGTTAGGCTGCATTTGTGTACCCTCTGCAGGCTTGTCACAGACATCAGTCCTTCAGTCATTTGGAAAAAAGATTAATAGGGAAAACTAATAGACAAAAGTAGGCTGCATGACTGTATAAACTGCATTTTCTTAGGTGAAAATACATAACATTTGAGACACTTAAAGGGTTCTGATACTTCCAAAGATAGCTAAAAGGCACAATTTGAGAACTGCATTTTACAGAGTTATCTAAATTTTATGTAAGTCTCCACAAGGTCTTTGTTTAGGATCTGTGACTCAGCTGCTTCTAGGAATGTTCTCTAAGGCTTTTATGGATGTTAGGGAATTTCTCAATGATATTAATACTGCTTTACTTTCAGTCATGTCAGTAACTGGGGAAAAACTAATACTTGACAACCCTCACTAATACTTTATTTCTGTAAGGGCAGACTTTAAATTACTTAAAGGCCTGATTTTTTCCAGTACTCTATTTCCAGAACTGCCTGTCTTATCATGGAAAAAAATGGCAGCAATAGTCTATACACTTGCCTAAAAAGAATAAAATTAATATCAGTTAATTCTGGGCTATTGAAACTTTGTGGGAATGAGATTGATCATAGAATCACAGAATGTTTAACATTGGGAAAGACCTTAAGAATCATCAAGTCCAACTGTCAGCCTAGCACCACTATCATGTTCATCATTAAACCATGTCCTAAAGGCCATATCCACACATAAAAACAATGAGGCAGGCATGCATTTAAGGAGCCTTAATTTACAATGAGTTACTGATAAGACTTTTTTGATCAGATATAAATGTCTACAATGTGGATTCACAGGAAACAACTATGCATCATGCTGTTATTCAGATGATTACCCAAGTACAGTAGTTATGCAATGATAATCAGGGTTCAGCTAAATTTAGTGTAAATGAGTCTGGATTACTTCTTTCATCCACAACTGTAACAAGAAAATCACAGACAGAAGGTATTTCCTGTGCTGAATGAAAAGCACTTATTCTTCCTACCTTTAGGAGACTATTCATGGTTATGTCTATACCCATATAGTTTCTTGGCAACATTTTAAAATAGAGAAACAAACCCCCTAAAGTTTATATGCTACCTGACATTTATAAGTTTATTCTTTAATGTGAGCTTTTAAGGCCCTATTAAAGGAACATAGTTAAGAGAAAAATTTAATAGAATGGAAAAAAATGGAAGAGGTAATTACAAGTGGACAGTTGAAACAGAAGCAGTCTGGTGAAGTTGATCACCCTTCCAGGATTTAATTATTAGCAGAATAATTCTCATAGTGGCTGTTGTGGCTATAAGGAATCTAAAATACATCCCTGCATGTTTCTACCATGAAAGACAACGTTAAAACCCCTGACAGACTATGCATAAATAGAAGTCAAGGACTTAATGCAATTTTTCCCAAATTAGCTCCACTGTTGTCCTACACAGTTTATGATAAGTCTTTTCTTGATTTGCCGTCAACTAGATGGATCTGGTAGAAAAAAGACTGAAACATTAACAATAGATCAGGTCAGCTGTGTTCACCTTAGTCTTGAAAAACCCAAATCCAGAGATTCTCCAGCCTTTGTGGAAAACTTTTAACAGTGCTGCACCTTCACGTCTGCAACCCCATATGACTTCTCTAATGTTCAGTTTGAACATTCCAAGCTGTTGTGTCTGTTACTGCTTGCTATATTGTTTGCCACTTCTGAAAAATGTTTTCTTTCACTGCTCTTTCTTTCTTTTTTTTTTTTTTTTAATTTTTATTTTTTTATGTTGTGAATTTGTTTGGGGTTGTTGTTGTCGTTTTGTGGTTTTGGTAGTTTTCTTTTTTAATTTTCTGTTTGATAAAGCCAAACTTTAAGTAAGTTCTCCATGTGTTTCAAAATGGCTTATTCTTATATTTTGATTGCACAATAGCTCTTGCCGGTGAAAAATAGTACATCTCTTTACCTTGAAACATATTTAAAATGATCAATACAAGAGCACTAAATCTATACTAATCTACTATGTGAGATCTATTTCCTAACCTTGGAGTGAATAGCCAAGTGTGGCTACCTCTATAATATTAAACTTTGTGGTAAATATCAGGTGATTGTGATTGATTGTGATCTGTCTGGACCATGCTTCAACAGAGCTTGGAAACTGTTTGAGAATACTACTTAGGTTAACATCCCTAAAATCCTCTTCTCTGGGGCAGGAAAAAAAAAAAAAAAAAAAAAATCAGACCTGTCCTAAAATGGATTTTGAAGATCTGTTTAATCTTGGTTTATTTACACAGATACAGGCAAAACAATTTATTTCTGATTTTTTTATTTTTTTTTTTAATTTCTGGCAGCCATAAGAGAGAATGGAGCATAGGTGTTCTCTGTGTGATTTAATGTTAGCACTGGCTGTCAAGCTCTACTTGTGAGATCACGCATTTCAGAGGAAGAAGCTCAATTCTCAGATTAAGAATCATATGTTCTTTGTTCACGTTTTAGTTTTGTCATTCACTTTGAAGAAGTCACTTCATGAGTCCACATTTCATTTTCCCCACAGGTAAAATGCAGTTATTACTTGCACTCTTTAATTTCAGGCTCTACACAACTCTCACAGCACTGAGTGATAAAACCCCAATAGGGACACAAAAGATGTTGTACACTGAAAATTTGCACAGTACCAACAGCCAGCTCCAGAAATCCTTTTTTCTTTAATGGTTTTATTTTTACCATTGCATAAATAAACAACAATGATAACATTGCAATAACATTTGCAATTACCATGGGTGATTTTTCAATGGGATTTTTTTAATATGATAACTTCTGAGTCCCTGAGAAACAAAAAACCCCAAGTTTAGAAAAGAAAAAATATCTGTGTGCCACATAAGGACAACATCAGGTGAAACTTAAATCCTTCTCAAGAGAAGAAAGCAACAATAGAAAATTTGCAAGCATGTAAGAAAAAAAAAATCCTTTCAAACATATAGGAGTTATGTGAGTGGTAAAAAGATTATCTCATCACACTGACAAGGATCTTACCAAAGAATTTCAAGAAGCCAGAGCTTAAAAACTATCCTCAGTGGGTCTCCTTTTCTTTCTTACTGATGTTTAGCACCAAAAGAAAACCAAACCAGGGTATTCCTTATCAACTGCATGACATGCGTGTGCAGGGGAAGATTGCTAACAAGTTTTCTTTTTTTAGTGACTTTTGTGACTAGGTCTAGAGATGTGTCTGGGATACAATATTTTATGAACAGCATTTATAGGATGCTTTCAGCTTCCAAAGATGAACTTGAGGAATGAACATTAGCCAAATAATTTATATCTTGAAGAACAGGAAGTCTGATCCTGCGCCGAAACTTTAAACTTGATTTTGCGACTTCCACTTTTTGTCCTGTTTATTTTTCTGGTAGCTGGCCATAATTCCTCTCTCCCCAAAGTTTGTGGTAAGTCCAAGTAATATTACTCAGAGCTCCTAGGACCAAAGTAGTTCATAATAACACAGACATGGCATTATTAGAAACCAGTCATTTCTGAAGATCCAAAAAGACATAAAAAAATGTGCTTGTTCAGGAAATTAAACCTGGAAATTGAAAATAAATAACTCTGTGGATGAAATAATTGAATATGTGACTATTAAGATATGAAGAACATAATCTCATAAATTAAACCTACTGGAGAACAGAGATTAAAAGCAAACCAAATACAAGCAATATTAATGACATAAGATATGAAGATGAAGAAGGCTAATGTATTAGGATTAACTGATAAAACTACTGAAACCCTAAAAAATTAGAAAATTGAAAGCTAATAAAATCATATAGAACCTCAGTTTAAAGGCAAGGAATATTGTATGCTTTGACAGGGATGACATTGTCAAGACTTTTTTTTTTTTTTTTTCCATTTACTGAGCACAAAGAGGTATAAAAACCAGACAATGGTAGAAACTCAATAGAAAAAGCTAGAATGGTTTCATAACTGGTAATATTATACTAGATAGAATTATTGCAAGTGCTACCATACAACTGGTGAGTATGAAGAGTTGTTATTCATTCCAATGATGAGTATGGAGAGAAGACAAGTAAATCTTGCAGTCAAGTCTTGCATTTTCTATGGAATAATGGACAAACCAAATAAACTCATGATTTTTCCTATAAAATAGAAGATGGACATGAAAACAAACATATCTTCTATGTTGTCAACATCGACATTGAAATCATATAAGATTAATAGTGTCAGAGATTCCAGAGCCAGCTGAGAAAGAAAATCCATAAATTCATTAAGGAACCTGTGTTAGCTGTTGGAAGTCTATAAATTCATTGCGAAGCTTACAAAGCTAATGTTAAAAAAAAAAATAAAATTGAAAGACACATAAGGCTGTCAGTGTGTTCATTCTTTAGGAAGAATGGAAGGATCTTCAATACCACATCTACTTGACTCTTGTAAATTGAATGCATTATGTGTGTAACTCCAGTGCAACAAAGCAGGTTCATCACCTCATCTTCAATAGTTATGTGCTAAAAGAAATTGTAACATAAACCATTCACGTGAAGACTCCACTTCTAGAATATCCTGATAGCATCATAGGCAGATTATATGTGTTAATTAGGTTGTATAATACTTGTATCAGTAGAATTAGTGTTAAGCTGATTTCTTGCTTATGTATGATGTGGTCTTCATGCATACTGTCTAGTAATTTAAAGACATTGCTGAAAACACTCTGAAGGCAGTGCTCAGTCTATCATCATAATTTCAGTGAGGAAAACAAAACAAAAGAAACAAAACAAAAAGAACCCCAACCAAACCAAACAAAAAAATCCTACCCCATACCTCTTCCTTAGCAGATCAGCTGTAACGAAAAAGATAAAAAAAGAAAATTCTATTAAAAAGTTATCAGCCAGGAACTCTGCCATTACAGATCATTACAGGGGAAATATCAACCCTGGATATTTTTACAATGACTTTGCAGACTTTTCTATAATTTCTGGATTTATTCTGGTTTTTGGTTTGTTGGTTTATTTTTTTGTGAAAAAGGTAATTCGACCACCTTACTGGAAGCAAAAATTTGTTTGTGACTGAAACGTTGTAAACCCTGGAGTGACAGAAACATGGGGACTATATTATTTCTGCTTTTTATCTTAACTAGGTGTCCTACAGGGAAGAAGAAAAAAAAAAAAAAGAAAATCTGGATCCTCCACCTCTTATTCAAAATCATTTTCATCAAATTTTAAGGCTCTGTGGATCCAGGGTTTATGGAGCATTTTTGTCCCTCATGCAAAACTTTTTTTTTTTTTTTTTAAATCTGCTTTAGTCTAAATTCTTGTCTGTAAATGCAACTTAGATGTTGCCTTCATTATACTTCTAATATTTTACATGACTTTATATGAGAAAATACTGTAACAGGAAAGTCCTGTGATTTGTGCTGAGACTCTGGATATTTCTTGATGAGAATTGCTTGTCGATCTGGCAAGTGTCTACAACAACAGGGATTTTCCTTTTAGTTTATGAGTCTAAAACTGTGATCAGGTCTAAAGTCTCAAGCTGACTTTGCAATGGTTCAGGTATGGTGACATCTTTCACAGTCTCCTAGTCACAGAGAAAGAGACACTTGGAGAGAAAGAGAGTGAAGCAAGAGTTTCAACCCGGTGTTCCCAAATCCAGTGGCCATATTTATATGACAGTGGAAGACCTCCAACAGGCATGATCAGAAGATCAAATAAATAGTTTGGCAACTTACTTCATGAACAATATGTTCCCATAAAATGCTTTGCTTTTCAAAAATCTACATCTGCTAAAGTCTGAAAGTCTGTAGGTTTGGAGATTTTTTCTCATTTTGTTGTTGTTGTCATTTGGTTGGTTTGGGTTTGTTTTGGGGGATTTTTTTGGCTAGGTCTAATATTGTTGTGTCATGCTATCACTACTGCTGTTGAAATTGTTGTGTTGCAGAACCCATGAGCATAGACTATATTAGACGCAGAAGTACCATCAAGGTCTGCATGAGAGTGATCTGGCATACTTGAGGCAATGAGGCATAAGTGGAAACAGAAACTTCAATTGCCTGTATCACATCTCTGGGGTGTTGTGAGGCAAAGCACAGCTAAGCCATGACTCCAACACCTCAGATCTCAGGGGTATGCTATCTAATTATCTCATGGCAACCACGCCTCTAGGGCTCCCTTCCTGCTATTAGGAAATACTTTGATGGTGTGTGGAAAAAGATATTTTTGGAAGTGGAGGAAGAAGTTTTTTAAAAGAGAGAATTACTGTAATCAGTGCATTGTGTTGCTAAGTGGCAAAAGAGAGAAAAAAATGTTGTTGTAACCTCATTGGCTTTTGTAGATTTAAAGAAAAAAAATTGTTTCAGTGCCAACCTCTCTGCATTTCAGTGAAACTCACAATAAATTTTCCTGTAGAAGATTAAAAATGATTAGGTGTCATGAGAAACTGAACAAGCTGCTGTAGGCTAAGTTCATGAAGTAAGCTGTGTAACTAATTTAGAGCTTCCCAACTTTTCCTACACTCTTACCCTGCCACAACTATGAGGCAACTCACTCCTCTCCCCACAGTACAGTAGTTTCTGTACTATGCAAGATTTACTGCTGTAAGATGACATTATATTTTACCACACTAACAGTGCTTGTTACCTTCATCTTAACATCAACAGTTATGGTTTTGCTGTGGCAGAGGGATAAAATTATGAAAGCCCACACACATTTCTGGCAAAGTACATGTACAGAAACACTGATGCAGGGACGGAACAGGTTGGGACTAAAAGACATTATTATAGGAGCACAGCCTCCCCTTAAATGTGAGGAGAAGCAGATGGTGAGTATTGCTTGTTGTTTCTGCAAGGCTTCTGAGCAATGCCACACTAAAAGACCCAGGGTGCAGACTGCACCTAGATACCATATAGACACAGGCACTGTTCCAGCCACTTTACAGTGATAGTCCCTCGGTGCTTATTCTGCCAACCAGTGAAAAGTTTTGTTTCTTTCCCCATCACACACAGCAGAATCACTGGGAGAGAAAGTATGCCCTCAGCTCAGATGCTTCAGCAAAGTCCAGCATTCTGGGCCTAAAGACCTTTCTACTGACAGTTTGATAAGATGCAGACTTCCAACTGAGGTAAACTGAAGTAAAGATATTGCCTCTTTTCAGGTCAACTCTGCTTTAGGATGACAGAGGTGGAGCTGACAGTAACTTTAAATCACCTTTAAAGATGATACATCACATGTACATCACAGCTATTGTTCTCATTCTTGTAGCTACAATAATCATAAAAAATTACTGGAATGTTGCAAATTTTCATATTACCCATCCTTTCTCCCTACTCTACTTCTGTTAATGGTAATACAACTCATCTTTAGAAAGTCCAGATTGAAATCCAAATTTGGTACTGAGTTTTCACACTCTATCAGTTTCCTTCTTTGTTGGTATTCAGTAACACTGGACCTTCTTAATGAAATTTAGATTATTGCTTTAGTGATGAAATCATTAAATACTCTGCCTATTTATCCATTTATGCATGGCTGGATAGCCTACTACTGACCCCTTATAAAACAAGCACAAATCTCCGAGATACTGAGCTTTAAAAAAGCTATAGTCAGCAGATTCAAACAAAGCTTTTCCTCATTTGCTTCAGTATTCCTCTTCTAAAGTCAATTGATCCTAAGAGATCCAGTGACTACCTGTAAATTACATGCTGATGTAGCACCCTTAGCCCAGGAGTTTCTGAATCTGAAGAGAAGTCTAAACTTTCTTTGCCCACAGCTACAGAATATGCAGCTCAGATTCAAAACCTTGTTAGAGCATGGGACAGCCATGAGGCAAAATGCAGGAGGCCACTCGTTATCATGGAGCTAACCATGATATATGCTATGTAGAAGCTCTTGACATTCTTTTCTGTCATTTCCATGCTCAATAATAATGCATGACAAGATTTAGACTGGCACAAGTATATTGTCTGTCAAAGGCACTTCAAGATTTTATTTGACTGTTAGTCAGCTTGCATTACTCCAGGCTGTTTGATACACAGAGCACAAAACAGCTTAACACTGTTGCTATTAACGTGCAAACTGCACTGAAAACACTTCATTAAACAGCCTACTGCAGTGTAATTGTTTAATAATATTTTGATTAGGTTGTTTAGTAGACAATCCTTGTTGTAAAACATTTTCTTTCTGTCAAATGACTCTTTGGGAAAAGGTACTATGAAAATGTTCAAGATAGTCCTACTTTTTTAAAGATCGAGTCAGAAAAGTTCAATAATTCTTTTTTACTTTTGGTTACATTTTATGCTGTTTGGTTGTTTTTCTCCACAGTACTTATGAAATCCATTAAAATTAGTTGCTGTTAGGGAAGATCTATTCCAAATCATTAAGAAAGAAGTGCAAGCACAGACTTCTTCAAACACAGATAACAAATCATGCAGCTGAACTATTCAGCAATCTTGATCCAAATTCATTGTTCTTCTAATAATAACGTGCAGAGCATTTTCCAATCTCTTCAGGTGTGGCAGCTTCTCATAGAAGTTAATGCCTTCTTCAGGTTCTTAAAATCGGACAGAGTTCTTTCTGGGTTTTCTTTTCAATAGCTATTTGGATAGATATTGTCATGACATTCATAAAATAGTTGCCACTGTTTGCAATTTCTCAGAAGTTACAAGAAAGGTTATTCAAGCATGGAACAGAATAAGATACTCAGAAAAAACTTGTTTTGCAAGAAAGAACTGACAATCATGAGCTGGTCAGTACAGCAAAGGATTTAAGGTGATGTGACTGCCTCATGTAAAGTACACAAAAGATAAAAAGCAGATAAACCAGGCTGGCATATGAAAGAATGGATATACACTGGGAAACAATGGGCTAAGAATGAAAACATTCTTGAGCTTCAGTAAAGTATAGATTTGGGGTAGATGTCCAATAAGTCAATACATAAAAATAAACCAATGTGCCTTCCAAGAGTTAAAAATTTAAGGAGACAGTTGTATGACGTGCTGGATGTGACAGTAAGACCATGACCTTAATGGCCTAAAATGTTTTCTTCTGTTCTGTATTTCAACGAAAGTGAGTCCAAAGCATGTTCAGGCAGTATTAACTGTGGAGCTGTCAAGACTTTGTGCATAAAGCACTGAAACCAATTATCAGGAAACTGTATGGTCCTTTCACATCTAGAAATATTTTTTGTAGATCACACGTGGAATTTATTGTGGATTAAAGGTAGGAAGCTCACATTTCTATTGTGATATGTCTATTAAGTGACTTTTGACTTCTGTGGGTGACATTTGTCTCCACTTAAGAAGCATTAGCTTCAAAACCAGTGCTTTAAAAGCGAGTAAAACTTTACTCTGGAGTGTGGATATAGATAATAAAAATATCCCTTTTATTAAATAAGTACTCTCTAAACATTACTGCACTATCTTACTTTCTGCAGTATCTGGGGGACATATTGAAATTAGTGGACAGTGAAGTGCCAAGAGACTACCAGCTGTCCTCTCTCTGGCTCTAGCAGGGCTTCAGCTGCAGACTAGGTGGCTCAAACACTACACTGCCAGCAGGTAACTAGTCGATGTAGTTGGCTTCGATCCTTTACCTGTTCAGTCATCTAATGTTGAATCTTCTGGAGCTGTGGGTTGGCACAGTCTAATGGAAAAGTCCCTAATATGATATGACAGTATGGCTAGCATTAAAGGAAATATCCTTTTTTACTGCTCAAGCTGTAGTACCTCAACAGAGACTGCCATTTATATTTGCAAATATATATATTTGCTTCATTTTGAAGTGAAGCCACATACTAAGCTAATGGGGAAAATATACACTGGATTTTAGTTCATAGAAAAATTACACTGCAATATTTTACTTGCCAGCTACATAAAGCAAGACCTAGTTTTAATTGTTTCTCCATGAAGATACCTGCAAAGAGAGTATACTCCTATTCAGTGTTGTTCCCACTTGTAACAGTTTTGTCAGGAGATAAGGAAAACAAGTTCTTTTTATGTTGCAGCTTTCCCTATTCTCTATCAGAAGAGGACTGACAAAGCCAAAAATGTTACTTCTCCATAAAAAACCCAAATGACAGCACCAATATTTTATGAAATACCTGAAACAACAAGTAATATAAACATTATGCCATATTGTATCAATAAAAATTTTAAATTATCTAAAATGGCAGCTCTTTGTGAGTTTTTCAGATGCCATAGAAACAATTAATGTAGTAAAAATATCTAGTCACAGTGAATGGGGAGGATAATATCCTCATCTTTACTTGACAAAGGGTCACCTGGGGGATAGATGTCTGTAACCTTGGAGGTTGCAGTCTCTCAGATCTATGTTGGGACATTTAAATGCAATTGCATTTTACCAGGAGAAAACTAATTGTGTAATGATGTTCAGCTTTGACTACTCTGCTGTGCCACTTCTATTTTACTTCTAATTATGGTATTGCTTTTTCTTTTTGCTGACCTACCTGTTAGACCTTCCTCACAAACTTAACAAATATGAGAATTAATTTCACTTAATGCTGCTAAATTTTATTACATTTTTCATCTGCATCATAAGCACATTCCTTCAAGTAATTCAGTCTAGTGCAACAGATAATGAATACATGCACCAAATGTTCTAAAAATGCTTAGATTTTCCTAATCAGAAATTGAAAGACTAGGAAATATATCATACTGAAATGTAAATATATATTTTATATGTAAACATATATTAGAAGTTATATATAATTTCTTATATCTGTAATGTACGTTTTCATAATTTTTTACACATGCATATTATAAATAAACATTAGAGGAAATATTCAACCAAATCCATAAATGATATATCTTCTTTGATTCTCAAAATTTATGGAAACTGGCATAATTTTAACAAATAATATAGATGGTAATTACTCAGTTGATATTTGTTAAAGTGTTTTGGCTTTATAAATGGTCATAATTTAATGTATTTGATAAAAGGAATTTAAAAAGACCCTCCATTTTGGATAGTGTGAGGACTTGTTTCTTTTACTGTTCATTGAAAGTAAAAATTAAGTATCCTGTGTAAGAAATGAGAAGTAAAATTTCACTCAGCTTCAATTTCCCAAAAGTATCATCAGATTTCCACATTTAGACTCATTCCAAAATACATTTGTAGTGGTCCAAAAGGTTAAAAAAATGAGTAGCAGAGAAGTGTACAATTTATTGGTTTTGTAATCCAGAAGAGAGAAGTAAAAAAGAATCAATGGCTTTCTGCAAATATGAAAAATGGTACTGAAAATGGTACTGAAAGGTGAACCAGAACGCACCATACATCGATAAGGAGCAATTTGGCCAGATACTGGAAAAATTGCTTCTTATGAGGAAGATATTTAATCCTTGAAAAATTATTGCCAAGTAATGCTGCAGAATTTCTGTTCCTGGATGATTTTCTAAGGAACAGGTTGCTCAAACATTTGTTAGCAATTACTTTTGCAATGAGATGGAAACATTGATCTTTTGTAGTTCCTTCCTGTTGAATATTGTATAAGTTTCTTCATCCTTGCCTCCTATAGCTCTTTGCTTCTTCCCATGACTGATTTCTTCTTAGCTTAACTGGCTTGCCCTTTAAAACCAGGACACTTTCCAAAGATGAAAAAATATATATGACCATGTATAACAATGTATGCCACACTGGGAAAAAAAGTTAATGAATTTCAGTTAGAACTGCTATTTGTAGAGTAGCAGTACCATATAGCTTTGCATTTCTTCGTTACTATCTAATGATGTCTCTGTGTGGTTAGTCTAAAACACAATCTTTTGACAAGAAGAGCAAA
This sequence comes from Hafferia zeledoni, assembly GCA_035583235.1. Lineage (NCBI taxonomy): Eukaryota > Metazoa > Chordata > Aves > Passeriformes > Thamnophilidae > Hafferia > Hafferia zeledoni. The sequence continues at coordinate 78,065,759 of JAWWEV010000115.1, read as the reverse complement.
GTAGTCCAACGTACTTAGCCCAGCCTAGTGTATGTGCAATTCCCTCATACTATACACAGGAATTAATTGTAACAAAAAGTAACAGTGAAATTGCATAACTGAGTGATTGTCTATTTTTTTAGATTCAAACACTGGTTTAGAGAAGGAAGTATTGACTTTAAAAAAAAATAAAAAATATGGTCAATTCCTAATGAAAAAAAACAACCAAACAAACACCAAAAAAACACTACACGGTTCTGCATGTATGTTTATATGTCAAATTACATTTTTAAGACATTACACATTAAATATACAGAAATACAATTGCCCTAATAGATAAATTCATTCGATGTTTAATAAAATAAAATTCCTTCCTCATTTTCTTATTATAAATGGGCACCCTTTAAGACACCCGATATCTGTTGGCAGAATTTTATAGATGATATATTTTTGCTACTGAGCTTGCTGATAGTAAGCCCAGATTGTTTCACTCATTTTTAGAATTATTTCTGAGAGAAATTATAGAAAAGTTCATTGATTGGTTCTCCAAAGGAGGTTTCTGGCATATAGAGTTGAAATAGGCTTGGCTGTTACTCACCTACTCAAATAGTATATCGCATTGTTTTGAATAACTCAGCCACAATACAGAAAAGATGGACTTCTCCATGCAATTTAGAGAAGGTATTTGACTGTAGATATACCTCATATCACTATTCTTTCCTGCATTCTGAAGATTCGGAGTATTTTTTTGTTTGTTTTGGGTTGAGTTGATTTTTTAGAATTTTATTCTGAAATTTTAAATTTTGGCAGCTTCAATTCATATAAAATACTGAAACTTTTACTGGAATGGTATTGACAACTTTCATACCTGCAATGAAAATAGAGAACATAAAAATTCTGAGGAGCACTAGAATGTTTTTGTATGAATGCTTGTCCGTCTCCCGGAACAAAGTAAATTTTGTGTTTCACTATGCTGTGCATTATGAATGATCTTAAAAAAATAAGTATTTATACAAACATACATTCTTATTTATGCACTGACACTGCAGTCAAAAACACTTCATACAGAAAAGCAAACTATGTTGTCTATATAACACTGTTAACATAATGCCAGCTACATTGTCATCACAAAATTTACTGATAAAATTTATAGTATATGAAAGCTGAGTATCTGAAAAACATTCATGATCAAGGTCTGTATAGAAAGCCGTTAAGTTCAGTTCATCCTCATTCAGCCCAGGTACCACCCTAGTCGTTCAAAGGACATAGACATGAAGTGGAACTAGATAAATGGACTTAGCTGGAAGGGTACTTTAATATTATTGGCATGCAAGTGAATACAAAAACATTCTAGTGCTCCTCAGAATTTTTATGTTCTCTATTTTCATTGCAGGTATGAAAGTTGTCAGTATTATTCCAGTAAAAGTAGCCAGCAATGAGTCATTAGACAATGAGATTTAATTTTCCTCAGACACACATTTCTAAGGACATATATAATGCCTATTTTCAGATTGTAATATCAAAAATTATAGCCCTGCTGTCTCTGAAATCAGTGAAAAAAAAAGTAATTAATTTTTATAGAGTTGTAATATCAATGTGCTACCTACAACTTTGGGATTTCCTTTTGGAAAATAGTATTTTTAAAAAATCAAGGATAAATTTTTGTCTCTTGAGCAAAGTAATCCTTAAATCAAAATGTTCAGAAATGCATAGATAACAAAGTTCTATGGAATCTATGGAATCTCTTCAATAGAAACTGAGGAATCTCTTCTAGAAAGCTATTCAGTCCCCAAAAGCTTATGCAGTCTGGACACAGATCATACTGTGGGATTCCCCAAGATGTGAAGGACAAAATTTTAGTCTTGCTCCCGGTTTGGGGAAAGGGAAACATCTTAGAAGTTACAACACATGGGAACATAACTAAAACCTATAAAAGGCAGTAAATATTGACAGGACAAAAGAAACAGTGAAGAATGACCTTCTGGGTCATCTTTTTCAAAAGATTATACAAAAAAAATGAAATCCATAAATAATTTAAAGTACTTAAAAAAAAAAATTAAACTATTTCCCAGTATAAAGTCTTTTATTTCCTTCCTTTTAAATTTTCTGTAATTCAGGTACTGGCCCTTTTGCCCATATGGTTCTTTTTTGGCTGTTGTTGGACTGGTTCAAGTACTTCTGGCAGCTATGCATAGGGGTTGTATAGGTTTTAATGTTACACAACTTTGCTATCTCCCTCTCATTTTAATTTCTTTCTATGTCTCAATATCAACCCTACTACTCCTTTTGGTCTGTTTTATGAATTTTTCCTTCATTTTGAATTGACTCATATAAATGCTACATTTCCTACAGTGTGAAAAAATTACACTAGAGTTGCCAATATCTAGCCTTTCTACCAGCATTAAATCTTTTCCTTCTTAATGCCTCAGTAATTGCTGATGTTTTATATTAACATGAACATGAGTATTTATCTTAGCATAGCAAAAGAGGACTCAAAAGAGACTAACAGATAATTTACAGAGTAATACTGGTATCAAACTTTGATCTGTTGATCTGCAATAGAAGTAGCCTGGCTCTTAAAACAAGGCTTCTCACCTCATGAAAGCTGATCTGCCTCCGGCATTCAATCTAGTGAAATTAACTTTTGTTCAGTTGTACATTTTGCATTTCATTCACCAAGAAATTGTGGGGGTATGTAAAAATTGTACTACTTCATTTTCTTCTATAATTCTTTTTATCCCTACATTTTTTGATTTGATTTTTTTTTTCACTTTCACTAAGGCTGTCATATTTATCCAAATATGATTATACTCCTGTGTATACATAAAAAACATATGTCATCATTTATTGAGGGCACTCACCTATTTTTCATTTTTAAGGTAATTAACTTCACTGAATGCACCCAAAAACATGCACACTGCTCTCCCATGGTTCATAACCTTACGCTTTTATTTTTAAGAGTGAATATATCTCCCTTTAGAATTTTCAAATGGATTTGAAAGGTGAGAGACTTTCAGGAGCTTTCAGCCACATGAGGTAAATTCTGACAGTAGTGGTAGCGAACTGGGATGAGGAACACATTATAAAAAAATCTCCCTAGTTTTCTTGCATTGTAAAACAATAACAATAAAGTATAAACTCTAGCATCTACATTCTATTTGATCTCATTTCTTAGTGCTTTCAGAGCTTCTCTACTGTTCTGCAGCAGCATCCAGCATGCAGGACATTTCTCCTTACATTCATGAATGACATGGTACTGCTGTCAGATTTCCCAGTGTCTACCTGGATCATCTCATAATTGCAGGAATGTGAGTTGGAAGGGGATCTCTCCATTATACATACAGCCTGTTCTCTGGTTTGCATTCTGGAGAGATCTCAAAGAGGATGAGCTGCATCACTTTTCAGAAGATATATATCTCTAATGCCATCAATAGGTATTTGGTTAAAATACCAGCAAACCCCAAACTTGAAATGCAGCTAATGTGGATACAAAATTTAGCATAAACTCTTTTGTTTAGCCAACTTGTTCTGTATGTCATAAATTAACCACATTCTTAACCTCAGTCTATCTTCCGTGTTCACTGAATCTCCTGTGCTGTCAGACAGAGGTGAAGTTTGCAGTGCTGCAAGATTTTGGTTTTTTGGAGGTATTTTCTCAGCTTAATGGGAACTAATTACGTGAATATCAAGCAGGGACACAACAAAATGTGAGGATGGCACATTTCATAAAGAAAGACTTTCTTGGTAGGCTTTGATCTTATTGGGTATTACCTTGTTTTAAAGGACAGCACACCTTAAGGAAAGGAAGGCCTGAACCTAGACTGTTTACTTTCCAGATCTATTTTTCTTTTAAATTATTTTATTTCAAGTCATATTACTCTTTAAGAAGCTGAAGTCAGGGATATAATATGATTGCTCCTACAGGGAAAAAAAAATACAGGTGCTAAATAAAGGATAAACATTGCATGATCTTAGAAAAAGTGGTAGGAAAAGGAACCTGCCTAAAGAGAGACAGACTATCTTGAAACCTCAGACTTAAAAGAGTGATCCTGTAAAGAATGTGTGGAAACAGTAGTAATTAAACCAGCAAATATGACAAAGCAAGACTTGTGATTCCCTTAAGCAGTCTTTGAAGATCAAAACCACTGAGGAAAATGCCTCTGTTTTTCACCAAGCCAGGGGAGTAAATATTAACAAACAACGCACACCTACCTGTAGACAAACCATATTGTATCTTTCTCACAGCAGCGGAACACATTCAGCATGACATAGGCATTTCGGTTCATTTATTTATGTACAGTTTACTATCATTCATGACAGAAGTTTTTGTAATATTGCTCAGAGAAAATTCTACACTCAGGCTTTCCTTCATCACCTTCACAACAGAGGATTACAAATCTAGTGTGGATCTTTCAGAGGGATTTTCATGTTGAAGTCTGAATATTATCAAATTTATTGGACCCTCTGCTTTATGGGACCCATGTTTGTGCTTTATGATTTGCCCTGTCACTTTTTGTCATAGTGCCAAGAAGCCAGCTGCAGAAATGTCTAGGAATCCACCACACATTGTGAGTTGATCCCACATTCTCAGACACTAGGATAAAATATAGAATTATAATTCAAATATTGAAAAAAGCTCTCATTTACACAAGATAAACTGTTAATATTCCTCTCTCTTTTTTCCCCTTGATCTTGATATTAGCTAGGTGATGAGAGAACAGTACTAGACTCTCAAATTTCTCTATTACTGAATCATGGAACTGTTTTTTCATGATGCCTTGACAGTTTAGCAGTAATGGACGTTTTCACTGAGTAAGGACTGCAGAATTCAATCTGAATAAAAGAAATAAGCAAGGAATCTTAAGTGACAGATTTTGAAAAGAAGCCTAAAGAAGACAGCAGATCAATTGGATCTGGACTTCAATTTCTCTTGGATTTGTGTTTTTAATTCTCTCTAATAGTTTCTGAAAAACCTAGCCTGATACATTTCCATGAACAGACTTATAGAAAAAGTTTACATTGCTTTCTCTACATTTTAACTTGGATAACAAAGACAAACTTGAAGATAGTTGAAGGAATTCTTCACTTGGATTTCTTACACATATAAAGGATTTCAAATTGTGTTACATTTCCATGGTTCACCTTATTTTGCTCTATGTTTGGGCTTTCCTTTGGGTTTTTTGTTTGTTTGTTTGTTTGTTTGCTTTGTTTTGTTTGTATGTTTCTGTTTTGTTTGGTTGGTTGGTTTTTGCTTTCTTCTGATGATGACACATCTTTATTTAAAATAATTTGCTTTCTCATGAAGCTTTTCATCCAAAAATTTCCCTTTCTATAATCCTTTGTTCTTCAGAACTACAAAGTTTAAACAGTCTCTAAATTAAAGTAGGGACCATCTCCATATAAGTTAATGAAGTAAAAGAATATAACAAGGTCAGAACTTCTACATGGGATTTTTGTGGTTTTCTTTTACTCATTGATGGCCCTGAATCATTACAGAATTTGCTTTAGGCTATATTTCACAGGAGGCTACATTTCACAAAAGAAGTGAAAAAAACTAAGAAACAAAACAAAACAAAACAAAACAAAACAAAACAAAAAAAAGAGAAAGAAAAAATTGAGGACATAATTATAGATTAATAATTATGGCCTCTGTTTGTGACAAAAATTTCAGGATTAATATAGACATTGACAGTGGAAAAACCCAATCACTGAGAATAAATAATAAGGATGGAAATGGAGAGTATGCCCCCAGGAAGGGTAGAGTGTGGGATGCAAAATTCCTCAAGTCCTGAGTGAGTCACTGAACAATATTTGTCCTTTAGGGCAACAACATCTATAAGAATATTCATCACTGAAAAAGGAGGAACTCAGAGTTGAACTTATAGATTTTACATGTTAGAAAATAATTTGAAAAGCATTGTTTGAAAGTGTATGAAGGAATAAGTATTTCTACAAGGTCCCTGGAACTAAAACTTCTATGTGTCTTTCTTTAGAAGTGTAGATCCTGAAAGAAGAATGAAAGTAAAGAAATTCTTTACTATAGACAAGTACAGAGTAAGGTTTTTCTTGGAATATAGAATCTGCTTTTTGAGTGTATATATTGCTTATGTAGACTATGTACAAATCGCACAAGTGATGTATGAAGTTATACCTGAAAGGCAGAGCAATGAAATGGAAATCTAGTTGTGGTCAGGTTTTGCTAGAACTCCTCTAACTCTAATTTCTCTGTGAAGTAATTCTAAGCATGTTCTAGCCTGCAGCTAAATAAAGGACAAGGTAAGAATCAAGGAAAAGGACATGAGACAGGACCCTCATTTCAGAGTCTGGATTCTAATTTCAAAAATGTCAAAGCAAATGGAAAGGGATTTTTATTTAAATAGAACCGTGGCCTTGGCTGAAGATTTCATGGGGCAAAAGTAGGAACAGAATGCCAAATAACCAGGCAAGGAGGACAATATGGAAGGGGAAAAAAAAAAAAAAAGGCTTAAAAAAACCAAAGGCCAACAGTTCGTGTTACCAGAAGTTATTGCAATTTGCTGCATACTTTTTCCAACATTAGGTTATGATTTTTTCACAAGCATTTAATGAGCTTTCTAGCTGATAATCTGTAGATGTGTCAGGCCAGACTAAATGACCAAAGTGATCCCTTATGACATGAAGATCTGTTTTTAATAACCCTGTGGTGTTTTTAGACATTCTCAAATACTGAGCACTTGATCTGACACACTGTATATTACAGTGTAATAGAAGCAAGAAAATCAGACCACAAAGGTAATTTGGAAGGGCTGACCACCTACAGAGAGAATCGAGGGGGCAGATATATTAAGTGCATAGTTATTTTGTCCTCTCTCAAAGACCCTAGTACTCATTCATAGCAAGACATATCATGAGCACCTTTGCCCTGCTGCTGTAAAATTAACAGGGGACTGCAGTCAGACAATGCACAGCTTAGCTCAGGGTTTGAAAATTCAGGTCAGTAAGAATCTTCAGCTGAGACTCAAAAGATGTCATCTAAAATAATAGCAGAATAGAAACTAGAAGAAATAGAAGCAGTACTGGGATGCCCAAACTGAAATAGAAAAGTTTTGTTTTCAACACTTTCACTGTTTCTATGAGGACCTTTGAAAAACCTAACAACTTGACTTTGACAAATTATATGATAAAGACATATCTGAAAAACTTGAGCAATTGAATATCTCAATATAAATATATCTAGTGTATCTATAGGATATAGATATATTTAAAATACCTTAACACTGGTGAGTTGGTAGTGAAACAAGAAAAGAAAGATCCAAATGGGTGGAGACAAAAGAATATTTTGGTATACAGTTTACTAACAAATTATCAGGAATGTAAAAAAATATGCTTGCAATCGACATTTTTCAGTCTGCACAAATATGAGCTAAAGGGAAGATGGTTCAGTGAAGGAAAACATTCATAAATAAGTATTGTGAGATTTACATAATGAAATTTAAAATTTCTGAATAATGAGATCCTTATACTACTGTATTCATTTTCCCCAGGTATATGGAAAATTCCTATTGCTTGATATATATATATGTTTATAGTGGATTTAAGTAACTACAACAGGAGGACAAATGAAAAACAACTAACAAACTTTATTTCGCTTGCAATATTTGAGATCAGAAATGTCTCTCACTGCTCCACAATATAATTAGAGATCACTAAAATTATATAGGTGTAAGCAAAATAATTAACTCTACACTTTCCACTGGGATACACATGAACTAACTTTGGTTCCATTCTCCTGTCCAGGAACAAAACTGTGATGGGATGAGAGTTGAAAAATGTATTGAAAAATTCTGAGAATGCCTCACTACTGGATGTTTGACTCCAAGGCACCATTTTTTTGTCAGTTAGGTATACAGTCTTCAGGTCATTCACCTGCATGGGAAGGCATCATTGATATCAGTGTTTAATAGCAGAGGTAAGTAATATGTACTGATAAAACAAATATATATTTTCTGATTTACAGTTATATGGAGAAGCTGACAAGGGATGTTAAACTCTAAAGAAAGTTAAGTGTCATAGATCACTTGGATCAATCACAAGCATTTACATTTTCATAGGCTTCCTGACTAAGCAGACATCAGATTCATGATGTGCTTATTCATGTTGAAAAGTGCTGATTTCTGAGTGAGATTTAATATCATCTCTCAAATGAGACAGTTCTTGTGGCTGAAAACAGTGCTAAGTGGAGCTCTGGAAAATAATTGATTAAATTAAATGATTCTGAATAAAAAGATCAGGTATACAAATACTGTCTGATTTTTTTTTTTATTAGGAGCAATATAGAAAATAATATTTTGAAGTTATGTTGAAGTTTATAATTTTAACTTATTCCATATTTTTAAGCAAAATCAAAACTTTCTTTTTTGGGGTAACACAGATTTCTTTCCTTCTTTCTTTCTTTCTTTCTTTCTTTCTTTCTTTCTTTCTTTCTTTCTTTCTTTCTTTCTTTCTTTCTTAATTGTATCATTCTCTCAAGGCAATAAAGAATTATGCACAATATTTTTGAAGGTCACTAAAACTATTAAACATAAAAGCCTCTCACATACTTGTCTTCAGTTCCATAACACATATTTACTTTTCTTAAGTTCTTATACAATATGTTGATACAATAACAAAAATATTTGGATATGTTCAGGTGCTACTATAGAAATATAAGTTTCTTAAAAAAAATCTTTTCTTCACTTTTTTTCAGCTCAATACTTGAAAGTCTATTGCTAGAGCAAATATGGGGTTTCAGCATTTGATCTCAAAAGCTATTCTGAAATTGATTTTTGTCTTTATTAAACAACACAGGGGTGACTTAATTGGTTGTTTCAGAGAAAGTCAGACCCTCCCAAGTCAGTTTGTCTTCACTGACAGAACTAGGCAGAGTTATACAGAGCCTTTGGAACATAAAAATTCTGGTGCAATTTTTTTTTTTTTTTTAATTTAGGTTTGTTTTTTGGGGGGTTTTGGGGTTTTTTATTGATTGGTGGAAAAAAAGGAGGATAATGTAGCAGAAGATGAAAGCCATTTCATCTTGGGTTACAGTAAAGAAGAGCTGTGGATGTAGGTACTGCTGGCATTTTGGCTATTTTCCACTGTGAGTGAACTAAAAATTTCTTCTAATGTCAGGATTTTAATAGGATTTTGAGGGTATGCCAGAAATTGAGAATTAAGATCGCCAGGTAATTAGATTTCCACTGAAAGCAAAATAAGGATAGCTGACATTGTTCAGTCAGATGTAACTAACTCGTATTGAGAAAACTAATAGCACTGCAAGTTTCTGAAGTCTGAGCAATGGTCTCAGTTTATGCATGTGATATATGGATTCAGCTGGAAATTTCCAATCACACACGAAAACTTGGTATTTCTTCCACTTCGTGCTACTGGCATCGCAGCAGCTGCATTGTGGATGAGATTTAAAGTTTTAGTTCTACATTAAAAGAATAATACAATGAGATCATAATAGATGCAGACTGAATTACCACTGCAGGACAAATTATTCTGTTTCTGCTGACCACTGGAAGCACTAAATAAGTAGAAAGTAAACTGATGAAAGACAAACCTAAATCCTGGTGGTATTAATTGGGGAGGTTTCTTTTACTTCTTAGAAACTGTATTTCTTCAGAACAAACACAAACAAGCTTACATTTTGTATGACGTGAAAGACAAAAGTGTGAATAATCTGATCAGATTAATATTCAGGAACTTGTTGATCTTTACTTTACAAATGTGGATCTGCTTGAGAAACACAAGAGAATCAGTACACACCTGCTAAAATGAATCACTGTACTGTGCATGTATTTGCAGATAGTTATTTGACATGTTGCCTCAATGAGATATAAATAAGACAGATAACCTAATTAGATTTTTTCCACACATAGTGATAAAAGCTGAGCTTTTTCCTTTGCACCTGGCTTTGAGTTGTTACAATTGCACTCAAATCATGTTTTCAAATTTTGCCTCGTAACCACGAGGACTAGAACTTCAACTTTTACATAGAAGCTTGAATTAGCATCTAATTTATTGACTCCAGAATGTATATTAAAAAAAAAAAAAAAAAAAAGCCGTAAAAAAAAAAGAGCAACAAGATCTGTGAAACAAATAAAACACAGAGTGTAACCATTTTAGAATGCATGAGACACTTCATGACTGTAAGGTAGGTAGACAGTCAGGTAGTGTAGCCTCACCAAGATTTCCACTGTTTGATCTTAGTAAATTATTGCTAAAATAATTGCTATTAACATTTGTTAGTATTTTGATGTCTGAGGGATTTAAATCCTGTAAAGAAAGAGGTGAAACTACACCATGCAGTATAGTGCAAGTTGGTTTGCAGAACCACAGTCTCCCTCTAGGCAAATTAGCCCATCAGAAGCAAGCCAGGATGATTTAGACAAACTGATACAGTCATGCAGACTTGAGTGATTCTCAGGGCTTGTACACGGAGGACCATGTAATAAAGGGATGCTTAATGGGGTGGCTGAACAACATTCATCTTGATGTCTTTATGGGTGTGTCTGCATAAATCCTTTAATCTCAATTAAGACTGTTATGAAGTGAATCTCACAATTGTTTCCACTTGCCATTCTTTGGTTTAAACTGCTTTAAAAAATGTAAATAACTGCAGCCTTTGTTATTTATTTATGTCATTTTCTATGTCTCATTTTATTTTATTTAGTAGCTCTACTTCATTTTGCCACACCATGGTGAAAGAATTGTTCACAATAACTGCTACAGTTTAAACTTAGATTCTATATTAATTGTTCCCAGTAGTCTAATATAAGAAAAGCTTTTCTCTGAGTTCAGCGCTGTGGTTCACCAAGGCTAATTTGTCCTTCTGTTGCTGTAAACCACTGGCAGTGCGTGGTGATCTTTTGGTGGGTTGCCATTCCTTCCAGTGGGCAGACGCTGAGACATATTCTACTGTTTCCTAACTGAAAACAGTTTCATTCAGTGGATCTTTGCCTAGCTACTAACTATGGTAATAATAGATTAAGAATAGTAGTGACGTGCTTGAAAAAAATAATTTAAAATTTAATTTGGTGCTTTCAGAACATTTTACGTTCTAAGTGAAGACCTCAGTTCAGACATTCAGAAAGGGGAGTAAAACTTTTCTTCTCTTACTCAGGAGCCCAAAAATAATTACAATCATCCAAAATATATCTGCTTGTTGTCCCTGAGGTACTGAACTCTACCTACAAGAGAACATATTAAAAACCTTATTATGAGGTGATCAAAACTGGATGGCTTTCAGTTTCTTGTTGCTACTTCTTCACAACAAATCAGAAAAAAAATTATTTAGTCTGAATATCATGCATTCTTGAACCTTCAGCTGGAAAGAGTTTATTTTACTTGGGAAAAATGTAGGAAAAAAACCCTTTATTTTATATTTTCTTGCTATTACTGTTCTCTAATTCATCTGCTAAGATAGAAAAAATAACTTATTTATTTATAATTTATTCCTAACCTCTGTTCTATGCACTCTTGTCTGAGCTCTACTGCCCTTTGCTTAGGTCTTATCTTTGCACAGTGCCCTACTGGGGAAACATAACACAAGGAGCCTCTGACATTTTCACCATTGTTTTGTGACACATAAGCATTTGCAATATCCATAAGAGAATATTTTGTTGCCCATGGCATACTGTGAGTCTAGGGGTTATTTTGTTCTGTCAGTTGCTCTTTATTCTTTAGCTCCATGATGTGCAGGAGATCCCCAGAAATTATTGCTCTTCTAAAACTATGTTAGTGTAAAAGCACTTACAACAAACTGGACAGCAAAATGCTCTATTAGCTCCAAGTATGCACACCAGGGTTCCTTGAGCAATCCAACTTGCTGAAATTAAAGGTCAAGAGATCACAACTGTAACTTTAAGCAACCCTGGGGAAGGCAACAATCTTCCACCTTTGTTGTATTATGCAAGCTGTCCATGATCACAGAGAAACAGCTATGACATCACACGATCTTTTCAGAGCTAGAAGCACCTGCCATTAAGAACAGAAGAATTCACAAAGCCCTCCTTTCATAAGGGAAGCTAGCTGGCAGTTTGGCGTGCTAGTCTTTGGTTAATATGTGCACGGTAATCTCAGCAGAAGACAATATTATGGATACTTAAATTGTGTACTGAATTATTTTCCTGCATTCAGATTGTTGGAAGAGAAAGTAGTGATTAATTTTTTTGGAAAAAAATAACATCCAGAACACTGAAAAAATTTTGGTTGTCTTTAAACCAACATCTCTTAGAGAGCAGTCACTGGACTAAAAGTAATAACAGAGAAAAGTAAAAGGCAAAAAGTTGTATTAGCTATCATTTGGGAATCAGTAATGCAAAAGTGAAAATATGCTCAAAATATGTGTTGTGACTTTCCTAATCCTGTCTGATTATAGAGTATTCACCCTGGCTTCTAATGAGGGATAGTGAGACATGAATATGCACAACCTGCCCAACACTGCTAAGAATAATCAACACCAGTTGCTGAGACCTTTAGGCTAAATCCATGCTATATGTAATGCAGTTAGATCTCAAAGCAGCACATACTCTTGTGCAGTGTTACATTGTTGTCTATATTAGCATTTTCATTTTAATCAGAACTGCAGTTTTCACTCAGTTCTCATGATAATCCTACTTACTGCGTGTTATTGCACATATAAATTAGCATGGGCTCAGAGATCACAACCCAGGTTCATTTCTGATGAAATTAAACCAGAAAATATGATCCATGAGTGCACCTAATTGCTCTCTGTCTGCTAATAGACATCAGTCCCTGGAAATGGACTAGAGTAAAATGAAATTAAATCTACCTAAGTGTGTACTGTATATATATCAATTCTCCAGCATTAACTGCTTTGTGCAACACTTGCTCCTGTTGTACTGCTAATGCAGACACAAGGTTTGCATTTACTATACCTCCATACGGTCTGCAGTGTCCTATGGTTTTCTTTACAAACTAATGGCAGGTGAGGCTCCAACTACTTACAGATCTCATCAGCTTTGCTGCGTGAAGAAATCAGGGCTCATTTGTTTATCCACCTGTGTGAGAGACAGAATTGTTAATGGTTAATGACTCAAATAATCAGCCATTTGCAAATGCAACAGGGTGCTTTGCTGAGGCCACATTTGCACCCTCCAAGGGGAAGGAGGAGGTTTTTTTGTGTGTGATGCCAAAACTGCTGATCCACATAAGACACAGGGGGCATGCACCCACCAGGGGATGACCATGATAAACCAACCTTTGTTTTGCAATAACCTGGCTTTTGAACCAGATGGAAAAGAAGGCCAATAAGAAATAGACCCTGTCAAGGTGGGATAGTGCTTTTTATCATGCCAATGTTCTGCCTTACACAACTTTCTCAAGTGTAAACTCCCCTCTGGGAAAGCTATCTAGACATTCACAGGTAGGCCTGAAGGTATTGATCCCTTCTGATATGGCATAACTGCCTCAGCTTCACTGGCAAGAAAAACAGCATCCTTGTCTTAGAAGGGGTCATAAACCATCAAAGAGCCCTCCAAGTGCCTCCAGACTCAATTCTGGGGCCTTCCACCAGATGATCCATAGTGTTGGAACTGACAGTGTAAAACTTCCCCCCCAGGGGAGGTACCTGGGTGTTCCCTCCTGAACCTGAATGTATATTAACCCATTGAACTATGTGTTTTGTGGGCTTCCCTCACCTGTGATGGATCAAGACTGCAACCATCACTTTGACCAACAGTCACTGAAACAGCAACAACCAAGTTTCATTGCTGGATCCACAAGTAGTGATATCTTTCCTCTCCAGTATGTACTCTGAGCCTTTCTTTCTCTTTCCTTCTTATATATTTTCTTAAGTGATATGTTTGTACTTTTATATTTTTGTGTTTCTATAGATAATAACTAAAATGGCTACATACCTTCTTTCTGTTGCAATGAAATTGTTCTAAAATAAACCTGACATATATATACATACATGTGTATATTATAGTGAGAGATATATATAAACACTGGTCGTTCAGTGTTGCTTCACTTTAAGCTGCCCCAAGGGATCTATGGACAAGAACCTCAGTTATCCTTGCCTTCAGGGGTGTCTCACAACAACCTGGTATTATGCATATCATAGCACTCAATGTGAATGGAAAAGACAGTGGTGCACCTGGCTGGACATCACAAACTGCACAACCTTAAGAACATACCCAAAAAGCTTTGCAGGTCAAGAATTTCTCCCCTAATGTTCTCCAAAACACTGAAAAATTTTCTTAAGTTTAAGCTTATCTACAGTATTTGAAATTATGTATGACAATGGGTCATACCTGTGCTTGAAATGTAGTGTGGAAAACCTCTAGTTTGTGGTGAAGCATTTAAATTTTATATAGTATGCTCTGAAGAATATATGTTACACAGAGCTTCCACGACATCATATTTTTTTGTTGTTGTTGTTGCACAGAGTATTGTGATCTAAATGAGCACTCAAACCCAGCAGAAAAAAAAAAAACTATATTAGAGACTAGGTTTTGGTGGAGATGACTCAATCTCAAATTATTCAGGAATAACTAATACAAGTACTAGAGCACACAGTATACGACTTAATGTATTAAGAAAGTTCTTTAGAGCTGCATATGGCGCATGGTAATGGAAGAATTATGCAATATACTGTTAAGGTCAAAGGTGTGAACTGCAGGTTGATTTCGCATGGCAGGCTTTCTCAGCACTGAAACAATGCAGGCCCTGTTTATATGTCCAACAAACATATATAAAGGAAGTGTTTGTTAAGTGACATCTGAGAAGCTCTAGTATCAAATGAAATTTATTACAGAGGTGTTCAGTGTCAAATTATTCCCATGTGTCCACTGCCCCAGTAGATCTGATTTTCATCTTTTCAGCTATCTATCATACTGTCTGTCCATGCAAGACCATAGACTAGGTCAGTTTGTAGACATCAAAAAATGCTAGTAAATGGAGCTTATTAGAGTAAGAAAGAGAAGTTGTTCTTCTTTCAGTGACTGGACTGAAAGAAACCCAGGCGGTTTTTGCGCTTTTAAAAAAATTATTTATTTAACACTACAGAATTGCTGTATTCAACTTGACTTAATACTCTTATTTCCTCCTTCTAGCTCTACTCTTCCAGAAAAAAGCAAGGATATTATTTCAGACCATATGGGCATCACTCCCACTGTTCTTTTCATTTCTTAATTTTACAAACAGTAGTGTAATTTTTAAGACTTTTTCAGGATGTTATTTGAGGCATTAAACTTCTTAATGTGAACATGTGCTTTTTAAATGTATGCAGCTCCTAGGAAAACAAGGAAGAGAAGAGATTAACTGATTCTCCTGTAATGCCCATTTCTTTTGATGAGAAACCAGGTCCAATATCTTCACCTGAAAATAAGTATCAGTCCTGGCCTTATCTTTGCTTCTGCAGAGAAGTATCAGTGAGGTGCTGGGAATATTAACAGAGATGCTGTAACAGACAAGGAGTG
Source organism: Hafferia zeledoni (assembly GCA_035583235.1). Classification (NCBI taxonomy): domain Eukaryota; kingdom Metazoa; phylum Chordata; class Aves; order Passeriformes; family Thamnophilidae; genus Hafferia; species Hafferia zeledoni. The sequence continues at coordinate 78,050,316 of JAWWEV010000115.1, read as the reverse complement.
GGAAACAGAGAAAAGGACATGGTAAAATGGTGAGAACAGAGATAACAACAAAATCAGAATGCCGTGCACAAAACCGAAATAAAATGAAAGCCAATGAAGGCAAAAGCCGAACTAGTACTACGCCTATTAAACCTGCACTCCATCACTGTCATACAGAAAAAATTACACAAAAGAGAGCTTACTGGTTGAAATACAACTGGTTTTTCATTTGCCAAGAAAATTATGATTTTAGCCAAAAAATACTCAAATTAACTCATGATGCTATACTGCTTTTTCAGATTAGAATGTGTCTTTAATTTATATGGGAAAAAGATCAGCGTGCCTATATTTGTGATTTAGTTTGGGTGAGGAATACATAATTGAAGGAAAACTTATTGCCAACAATTTCCATGTTTTAGCTATCATCACAATGCTTCACAGTCCAAGTACATTGCAGCAGATTCTGCCTTGGACTAGAAATGTGTCTGGTGTGGACACTTGATGCTTATTTTTTATTATTTGCTAATGTAGACTTCGGTGATAAAACTCTCATACTACATCTGAGAAAAATGACCTAAGTTATTGGTAGCTATACCTATATCAAAAAATGGCAAAGTCAGTTTTTTTTGAGCTCTTTTTCTCTTTCTTATCTTCAAGAAAATAAAATCTTCAATTAAGTACCAAGAATGACAAGGTCAGTTTGAGATAATATTTTGTTAGAAAATTTAATATAGAGAATTATGATGGAAACTTTTTCCATCTCAGTTGCAGCTGTTGCCATTCTGACACAGTCTAGTAGCTAATGAATGGTGTGTAGCATTTGCTCATTCAGGGAAAAAAGAGGAAATTCATTGCATGTTTAGAAAGGTATACAAATGAATTCAGAGAATATGTTATTTGGTGGCATATGGCAAGATTTTATTGTGGAAATAAGCTAATCAGAGAAAGATCTGTGGTATATGCGCACTATGCATCCAAACTTGAGAGCATTAAAACCAATTACAAAACATCATACATCCCCCGAGAACAAAGTTTTCATGCTATAAGTCCAAGGACTTGTGAAAAAAGTTTCCTAAACATCACATGAAAAAGTTGTAACAAAGTTATTTTCTGTAAGATACACACCTACAAAGGCCAATTCATAGTCCATGTCTCTAATTCACAATAGTTTTAATTCGTTCTTATTTTCATTACCCTCCCCTCAATAAAATGTTGTAAGTGCTGTACGCATGTATTTATACTAGTCAGTCATGTAACCTATAAAGTTAATGTAATTATCGACTTTAAATTTTTTTTGAAAAATGGAGGATAAACTTGAAACCCGAAAGAGAAGATAGTTCTGATTACACTAAGAGAAAAACTAACATCCAGACTGTCACTAAGGCTTCAGAATCTGGAACATTTGAGCAGAAAGAAACTGTGTTGATTGGACTGCTTGATCCATATCTTTCAGCCATAATTAATACCGTACTCGATTTTCACCCCACACAGTTTTCTGTGGCCAAGGAAATGGTGTCATAAACCATTCAGAGTGTGTGTCAATCTAATTACGTTCCGGACCAAAATTATAATGGAGTCCTATTTCCCAGTTGTTCGGGGGGGGTGGGGGGGGTGGTGGTGTTTGTTTTGTTGTTTGTTTTTTGTTTTGTTTGTTTTGTTTGTTTGTTTTTAAAGGGATGGCTAGTGAAACTTCTGCAGGTAAATCTGCAGAGCCATAGGCCTTGCCTATTGTAGATATATGTATTCCTTTGGTACGTCTTGATGATACAGACCAAAAAAAAAACCTCTCTATGTGCCAACAATGATGATATTGACTGAGACTAAAAATATAATTGGAAAAGATTCAAAAAATAACCAGGCAAATAAGGGCAGAATTTTAGGTAATATTTCCAAGACCAAAAGGAAATAACTCACTATGAAGTAAATGCATATGTGTATTTTCTTTGTTCAGATAATTATACTTTGTATATACATCAGTAGAAGATTAAATAATACTGTTAAAAATTAATAAAGTGAGATTTCTGGATAATAAACAGGACTGTGAAGAGATCTTCTTTCCATACCTACCTTTCACATGCACTTCTGCCATAACCTTGGGCAAAACATATTCCATTTACAATTGTTCAGTTTTTCTAGCCATAAAATAGAAATGATACTTTCTCACCTCATTGGAATGAGGTCATGGTCATCTTGATACTGTTTGTTGCACAAATTTCAGAAGACCAACAGCTATATAACTCAAGCAGTATTTCATTAAGGGGAACATGATACAGTTTTCCTGTGTGCATCTAACTGTGCAGATGAGAAAAATCACTGTATTGTCCCCACTTCTACTGCATAATTTCTCTTGTTCTATTTCCTTTTGAAGGAAGCCTTTGTTATTTTCTGTTAATCAGATTAGCAGATGAAAAGTTCAGGATACATTAACCTCAAATAAGATACTTGAATATATAATAAAAGTATGAATCTTTAAATGATTTTTTTCTCTAGGAAACATTTCTATGAAATTTTCTTTATTATTTTTTCCCTAAATTTCTCAGTTGCCAACATAATTACTTAAAGAGAAAATAGTTTAAACTTTGTATAAGAAAATATGATTCAAATACTCAAACCCTGCATAATTAAGCTGTCAATTGCTTTTGCATAAAGTATGATTTGCTGTCTTAGAGAAAAGTGGATTTAATAGAATGTAAATGTTTTCCATTGTACAAAAGATGAACTGGTACATGTCTACCTATCAAGGATTTTCCAAGAACGTATACTAGGTAAACAGTCTACTGCTGAATTCCACTCCACAGTTATTCACAAGTTTATAGCAACTTCAATCCATTATGCATTTTTCAACTCTGCCAGTAAAGGATTAGACATTCAAGTCAGTGCATATCACTTCACTGTTTTCATTATCAACTCTCTTCTCAAGTTTAGGTCAGTGTCAGTCAAAGGCATAAGTACTGCCAACCTGTGCATGTAAGCAGAGCTCTCTGTTATGATATTTTGAACATCAATACAAGTATCCCAAAGCATGTTTAAAGTTTCTCTATTCACACAGTACTCTTCTTATGGAGTAAGAGGGATAGAGTAAGAAAACAGTGAAAGGATCTAAAAGTTCTATGTTTTTGAGATTCATTTTCAAGAGTTTGAATGTTCTTGTGTAAGCCGTGGTGAACCTGGACTCCATTTCAACATGAACGATATAGATACCTGAAACAGATGTATCCTGGGCAATACAATGATAACCACTGCAATACACAAAAATTTTCATGGATCTTACAAAATTCTAAGTACCATGCTTTCACCTATTCTGAAAAAAACCCCAAAACAAAACAAAACAAAACAAACAAAAAAAAGAGAGCATTTAAGAAGCCATTTTAACAAATTAAATAATTGAAAATGTATTTGAAGCAAATGTTGAAAAATTGGTTTAATATGTTTCTGTCATTACAAGTCTTAATAAAGGGTAAAGTGCTGTTAAAATAAAACCGTTTGAGTTACTCTGCAAACTGAAGGAAGGCAATAGACATAACAACAGGTTGATAAGACATCTGAAAAATGTCTTCATGCGAAGCTAGGAAGAGTAAAGATAACCTTTTCAAACTGTGTAGTCCTGGTGTGTGAAGCAGGCATCAGCCATGACACCTTTAGCTTTGTATATTTATACAGGAATGTCATCCAACAACTAAAGAATGTTACATCTGGATAGCGCGTATTTACCTGGAAGAGAGAATAAAGCCAACCGCAATATAGGATGACACTATGAAATGGACGTGTATATGCTTAGATAGTGTTCATGTAACAAATAAGAGCTTTTGTAGACATTTATATCACCAGCCCTAACAGGCACACAATTTGGCCTTCCTTCTGTTTTAATCTCACAATGAGGGCACACCATCCATACAGCTTGCCTCAAAAATGCCACCATCCTCCAGAATCCCAGATGGACACATTTTAGAAAAGGTTGCCAGAGCCTCTCATAATAAAACAATATTGTAAAATAATGTCAGCAACCACAAAGCTGGTCAAAATTATTTCTGTTTACTTTTTCTTGACATCTGCATTCTCATGCATGAAAACAGCATTAAGTTGTGAGTTCAAACTACAACTACCTACTTCAAATGTAAATATAAGCACATTCAAGACTTAGAGCTGCAAATATTTTGCCTCTTATTTTGAGGAAATAGGCCAATAGATCTGGCTTCTAAACATACCTAAGTTGTCAATATTTTTGTCACAAATGGCTGACCAACAAGGAAAGTAAGAGGACAAAATATTTTGGAATATTTTACTGCCTCTGGCAAAAGAATCCAGTATGGTGTTGCAATCCAAAAGCAAAAGCAATATGCAGGTACTTTTCTTTGTGATTTGAGTCAAGTTAGCATAAAAACCACCATCATAATGGTCTATTATATATTGGACCAAGTTTTATGGGAATTGGAGACTTACTTCAGTGATAATGGTCAATGCATTGTACTTCTTTTTGCATTCTTCCAGATATAATTACTCTAGTATCACATCAAATGTCATTTTAATAGCTATTGAAATAGGCTGAAATTCACCTACTCCTTTACATAAACTGTAGTAAATAGAACTTCTGCTGTGAATATAGGTGAAGAAGGCATGTGACTGGCAATTTCAGTTGAAAAGTAGATATTGTGACTCAGAAGCAATGTGTGTGAAAAGCATTCACAGTATAGAGAATTGATATACATCTTCTACATAATTTTTGATCCCAAAACATACAATTTAGGAAACTTATAATGCTACACTTGGGATCCCAGTGTCATTCCTTTGTGTGTAATTAGAAAGAAACTAAAGGATTGTGAAAGAAAGAAAATCTAAACAAATGTAAAAAAATATGTATATTTGAAAAAAGCAGACACTTGAAAAGGAGGAAATTTATATGACAGTCCTCACTCCGCTGTTTTGGATCAATAGAATAGGTACAATCTTCTAAAAAGCACATAGCTGGAATATTTGAGTTGAGGAATGCAGAAAGGATTTTTCTGATCTAAAACTGGGTTCAAACCAGCTAAAAATTCTGTGAAGTGTTCATGTCTCCCCTAAATATTATTTTTTTTTAAGTATTACTACAAAAGTCTGAATTAATAAGACAGGCTTCCAGAACATTTTTATTTATAGCTGTCAAGCACTCTATAATTTGTCACGAATTTGAAAAAATCTGGGAATTTGAAAGCTTAAATAGTTTAGTTGGAGAACTAAGCAAAAGTATTTATGCTGAGAAAGCTAGATAACATATGAAGTGACAGAGGTGGTCAAGAATGAATATATTGTATTATTTAGAGACACATTAATTTCCATAGAAGTACAAGTGTTTTTCATCATGCAGGTATTTAATAATAATTTTTGGTCTTATTAAATATTTTTGGAGGGAGTGGGGAGGAGGATTTCTGAAGATACACATCGCATTTTTGTACTTGGGAGTACTGACTTAGAGATGATTCAAAACAAAATGCTTTCTTACAAGTACGTTATATATCTAAGAAAAAAAGTACCTTGTTGACCGCTATTTTACTTACTTAAGGCATTTACCAGAATTATAGTATAAAATAACAGGTATTTAAATAGAAGAAGAAAAATAAGTTGCATATGAACTATGGCTTTCTTTCATTTCCCACTCTTTTCAATTTTTATGCCAGGTTTGTTTGCCTGTCTAATTTTCCCCTTCAGATTTGGCAGACAGCAGACCTCTGTGATCTTTGCTCAGCTAAAGGTGGATAAAGAACTGAAACAAAAGAAATTGAGGATAGAATTATTTGTGGGCCATCTGACACAGCTGCTGCAAATATTATACACTTGCATTATGCTGTGCCCTTTTACATAAAAGAGAATTTTATTTGCCACCATTTGGAGCTGTTCTGATTTGTTATTCATACACAAATTATTTTAATCTTGTTAGCTTTGTTCATTTGTTTTTGGTAGCTTTGTTTCTTGTCAACAGCTCCTTAAGGACTTCAATTTTTTCAGCTAAAACATATTTTCTAAGATTTATTTGGCTGTAAAATGTAATGTGTTTTTTAAGCCTAATGTAAAACATGAATACTAAATTGCTTCTGTATTGTCATGTTCTGATTACCAGAGACTGACCTTAAGATGTCAGATTTCACTTTGCAGGTCAGTATATTAAGTCAAATTTTTTTGACTTCTTAAATTTTATTTGGAGGTAAAATTCTGCTACCGTTACTTAGAATAGATCAGACTCCTACTTTTTAATGTCTATTCATATAAAATTGTATTATTTAATATAATATCACTTAGCCATAATCAGTTGGAAATTACCTCAGTGCCTCATTGTGACTAACGAGTTAATGTTACTCTTAAAGAGACACCCTTAGGGCAGACAAGACTTTCTACCTATTAGAATAGTTCTAGATGAAGTTATTCAATCAAAGCTGGTTTTGTTTGATGCTTTTCCTAGTGAAAAGAACAACTTTCCTAGGAATTAGTTATCCTAATTCTATCCAAATATCTATCCAATCACACAAATGATTTTAGCTGTCCCTTTTCTTGAACTATAAATTAACTTAGTGTCCTAGTTTAGCAGGTGAGACCAGTTGGCACTGTGTGGTGGTGATCAAGGCTGTGTATTCTACCCCCTCTATTCATTTCCAAACAATGGACCATCTGCCAGAGGTGCCCAGGGAGT
>JAWWEV010000115.1:78007946-78035148 GCA_035583235.1 Hafferia zeledoni | reverse complement strand
CCACCGCCAGCATAGCTCTCAACCTCATGAGGGCACGCAAGCTTCTCCCCCATGACAAGGGGGTGTCCCCGGAGAAGCAAAAGCTTTACTAAAAATCCAGAAAACTACATTCATCACCTTCCGTTCATCCACTAAGTGGGTGGCTTTATCACAGCAGGATATAAAGTTAGTTCAACAGAACTTTCCTTTCCTGAACCCTGTGTTGACTATATCTAATGATTTCATTGTTCTTTTAATGCCTTTCAATACACATCAGTATAATCTTTTAATGCCTCAGTATAATCTTCACCATAATTTTCCCAGACTAACAGGTTATATTCCCCCTTGGTCTTCCCTTACCATTTTTGTAGATTGGAATAACTCTGGCCAGCTTCTAGTTAGCAGGGACTGTCCTTTGTTAGATAATTGGGGTCCTGCTACCTTCTTCAGTACTCTGGAATGAATTCTCTAGGGCTCCATGGTCTTGTGAACATCCTGCTAATGCAGGTGGCACCTAACCATTTCAATCATCTCAAATGAAAAGTTACTGATCGCACACTTGTGGTCCTCCAACTCAAGAGACAGGGCATCCCAAGGTCTATAACTATTATTAAAAACAGAGATTAGAAATGTACTGGATATATCAGATTTTTCTTTATTCATGTCAGTCAGACGACTATCTTCAATAAGTATCGGTCCAATGTTTTCTTCATATCTTCTCTTTCTATTAATGTTCTTAAAAAACCCTTCTTTTTATCTGAAACAACACTGGTCAGCTTCAACTCTACATGACATTTGCCTTTTTTTGTGTTCTCTCTGCATAAATGAACCATATTTCTGTACTCCACCTGCAAATAATCACTTCTTGAGATCATAACATTTATTTTTTCCTTTTGAGTTTCATGAGAAATTCCCTGTCCAGCCAAAGTGGTCTTTGTCTGACTTACAACACAGTAGAATTTTTGAAAGGTGGTTCAAATATATTACTTATAAATTTGGAAAACAAATCATTTGTTAGGGAAAAGAAAAAAAAAAGTTCCTTTAATTCATGCTCCTACTTTACAGAGATTCCTTTTCTTCCTAATGAGTCAAGAACATGCTTTATGCCACTTCATAAATTTTCTTGAACCTCTGAGCATGACTTTATCTTTTTAAAATTATGTCCCATCTATTGAGGATCAATTATATTTGAAGATACTGTGAGTATTCTGTGTATTTGAAAAAAATAATGCTAAACTCCCCATTGCTTTCAGCAACACAGGATACAGTTTTAAAGTATGGCAGGGTACTTGTTCTAAAGGAGAAGCAGGAAAGCAAACAATGTGGAGTATATATTTCTATTTAATGATGAAATTGCTAGAGACCTTAATGGTAGAGATTATAAACTACTTTCAAACTTTGAATTCTTTTTAATCAGAAAAAGCACTAGAAAATTTAACATATATGATAGAGTTTGATAAATATGATAGCTTAAAATTACATATTATTTTATTACTCAGGAATTTTGTTTTCTACATTTTCTCCTAATTACTACTACAACCAAGACCTTAGAATCTGAAAAATCTATGTTAATCTAAACTTTGCTGTCTCATCTAAGCATTTTACTGAATAGGATTACTTTAATTTTAAAATTAAGTGGTAATTTCTATGGAGTTTTAAAATATCAATATTAAATTATTATAGTGCTTGACTTAATTTCATTGGTGATAAATCCTTCTTTTCATTTTTTGTAACTACTGCTTCTTTAGGAGAAAAGTATGATAGGAAAGAGACAAGCCAATTTTGCTTGTGAGAAATAGTGCAGTGAATAAGTAAACAGCAGGTATAGGTAACTATTTTTCTGAAAATTATGAAAAAGGAACCACTGTGAGAAGCTAATCTGATATTAATTTATAAAGACAAAAGACAGGCAGTTAGGAGCTGTTAAACCCAGGTTCTATTCCATTAAATAATGGAACCCATAATAAAAAATATATAATTGTCTTGAAAATGTCAAGATAGCAAGAAGAATAGGTTTATAAAGAATATGAGTGAGGGAATTAGAGGGGAGAGGGGGAAGCTTTTATTTTTGTTTGTTAGTTACTCAATAAAATTATAAAATTGCTGTGATACAATGTGTTAACTTGAAAACAGTTCTGAGATGAATTTCAGAACAGGTGAAAACTTTTTGTGATATTTTAAACAAAACTAGCCAATGCATTTACTGTAGGGAAATAACCCTAAATTAGTGTGAGAATAAATTAAATGACCCAATTGCAGATGTTCTTCTATGAAAGAAAATATTGTGTCTTCAGGGCATACCTGAACTCCCATTGCAATCAATGGAAAGATTCCGGATGGAGAAGACTGAAATAATCACTTCTCAGTCTTCAGGTAAAATATTCTTTAAGTAATACATATTCTGATTTAAAACAGATTTGAAAGTTTGAGAATTCTGTTTTACTTCTCAGTTCCAAAAAAAAAAAAAAAAGAAAGAAAGAAGATAATACCTGTGTATTGATGTGTATTAACCTTTGTGTATGTAGACCACCATACAAATCATAAGAACATGTAGACAAACATGTATGCATGGCTTCTCAGGCTTTCAATACCATGGAATTTCTAGGTCTATTTGCCCTAGAGCCATCTCAAGAACAACTTCTGTTTCTAACAAGAAGTGAAAGAAAAAAAAAAAAAAGAGGTAGTCAAGAGCAAAATAAAGCCCTCAGTGTAAGAGTAAGATGTTAAGCTGAATAATACCTGTGAGAGGGATTTTAAAAATAAATAATCGGATTAAAAAAAAAAAATTAGTTGAAACTAAGCTTCAAAAAAGCATACTCTTTTGAGAGTTTGAGGTCTTTTCTTGTTTTTAAATTTTTAGAAAATACTTTGATTTTTGAACTTTAGGACAAGTTCATATAACATACTTGATGGTTTCCTTGGTTACAGAATTTTATATGTGACCAAAAAAATCTGATATGAGGAACTCTTTTCAAACTAATGGCTTAAGCAAAAAAGGAGACAGCCCTCAAAAATAAAAGATTAATTTGTTTTTTAGTGTAAAAGATACAAGACCATTTTCAAATAGAATTTGTGCTCAAAAAGTCAAATTGAGAGTCAAGTTTGTTACCAAAAATTAGCTTTTCATATAAAGAAACCAGACTTGAAAGCATCCCTGCTGGTTTTAAGCTGCTACAACATGCAACATTCAGATGAGACAGAAACAGGAGTGTCCACCTTTTAAATTCATCTACCCACAGTCAATCCATGGTTCATATACAACTTGTGTGAAAGATGAATGCTGTGGATTCCTCTTCCATTTAGCTCTCTGCTGGCAACAAATTTGTCAAAGGCAGTTGGTCTACTTTAAAGTTTTACCTTCTCTTCAGAAAATAAATTGGAAGTATTAAAACTTCAGATGCCACTGAAGTACTGTTGAACTCTGCTACTAGGCAGGAGGTAGGGGAGAGACATTATGTATTCAAGGCTGACATTTCTGCTAATGCCTGCAGTAGGTCTTGAACAAGGCATTAAAGTAGTTTGTACTAGGAAATAGACTTTATGAGGTTTAAAATACAATTATTCTATTTTCATATTATTTTTAGTGAATTAAGACTACATCATATAGTCTTTTTTCTTAAAAAACACAGTGATTAAATTCATTCAGTATTATATCCCTTGATACTGATGGAAAACTATGAATTGATTTCAATGGTGTGTTATCAGATCCTGTATTTTTTCAATGGGGGAAAAGAAAGGATAGTCATTATAATTATTTAGAATAATGATTTCTCTGGGAAAAAAGAATTCACTCTTTTTTTTTTTCTTTTTCTTTTTTTATTTTATTATTTTGGACTGCTGTTAAACCAAACCATTTCTAACTCCATTAGAATATGTGATCTACATTTCCATAATTCACTATTAGCAATCTAATTATATGCAAACACATTAACACCACACAAAATATGAATTACAGCAGCATAAAATAACATTCTATCAGGTATTATGGCTTCGTTGTCCCTTTTCCACTCACACTCATCAGGACTTCCATTCAAGGAAGCACAATAGAAAGTACGAAAAATACAGAAACTACACTAAAAGTGCATGAAGAAACATCAAAAAAGACCACAAATGCAATCAGAACTATTTTTCATTTCATGTCCAGTGAATGTTAAAAAAAGTGTAATCACCAAGGTGTTGAGGGCAAAGTGCAAAGTATTCTTCAGCAAAATATACATTTTAGAGAGTGTTTGTTCTCATTAGAAGACTAGTATTAATGGCTTTTGCCCTTAGGAAACACTTTTAAATGGAACATATATTATGAATAACATGCCATCTTCCAAAATCTAGCCATATTCTCTTCTTTATAAATCCTAAGAAATTCAGTGTTTAAAAACCCCCTGAGTAAAGGATATAGGTGATTCTATTCTAGAATTTAATTTAAAAATTAGGAATATACAAAAACTTGAGTACCAAAAATTAGACAAAGATGTCAATATTTAGAAACTTGAAGTGCCAAAAATAGAAACATTGAAAATAAAAATCATACTTACCTTCTGTTAAAACTGTTAGAGACCAGACCAGTGATTATGAGGTCAGAATCACCTTGTTGGGGTTGTGAATGTGTGTGTGGAGGGGGAAGGGAGGGGTTGAACCTCACAGAGGTGAGGCGGCCTCATATTCCTCATGGCAGCCCCTGGAGCCTGCATGGGTAAGCCACAGAACAGATGCCAGTAACAAACAGCCTGGGAAAACTATAACACATCACAGTTCTTGGAGCCCCTGACCCAGCTTAGATTGGCAGGGACAGTGGGAATGCTGCCCCTTACCCTGGCCTGGAACTCCAGAGTGGCCACAGCATCAGAGGTCCCCCCTGGGGAGTTTGGCCATAGGGACCAGAGCAGATAACACCAAAGGCATATGTCTGCCACATGTCACAGCCCTGCCATCTGGACATGTGAGAGCTGGTCTTCCACAGGGTTCAGTGGTAGCTATATGATCTGCCTCTCCCTCTTTCTTCTTTTCTCTTCTTCCTCTCTCTTCTCTTTCTTTGCTTCTTTTTTGATGCTTTGAGTAGCTTGGAGCTGGAGGGATTGGATTTTTATTTAAGTGTTGTGGATTAATATGTGCTGAGTTAGTATTGTGGTGGAACATTTTGTAGAGCTTGTGCAGTGCCCTTTTTGAACCTTTGCCAAGTTCCCTTATTTTCTCCCCTAAATTAATAAAGATACGTCTTGGGAACAAGTCTGTGGCTTATTCTCTTAAAGTTATCTCTAGGTATCAAAGAATCCTATATATATATATTAAAGTAATACTCCCAGCTAAGCCTATGAGCCCACAGCTCTGGAGCTGTGCTGTTACAAAAAACAAATAGAAAAAACAACCTCAACAAAATCCAACCAGACAAACAACTAAATAAACAAACCAGTAAGAGGTAATAACTTGAATGTGAAGCTTCTGAGTTTACAGTGCTGAAAGCAATATTCTAACTATTTTTGATCTCAGTGTAATTCCAGACAACTTTGTTAGTGGCAAATACATTTCAAAAATACTTCTTCTAGAAGCATGGAAATGTTTGAAAGTATAGAAGTGTCTGAAAATATTTCTTTACACAAGTGGTAACTATAGCTGTAATTTTTCTTAAAACTGATTCTTACAAATACGAAAAATTCCTCTGTAATCCATGCTTTGATGTGTAAAACTGTTCATGTGGGCACGTGTTTTCCCACAACAATCCCTTGGACAGAAGTCTGTACACCAGGAAACAGAGACATTTTAAATGGCACTTGGAGTTTTTGTGCTGACTTAGTGGAAATGGCTTTTGCTCAATGACAGAGAGTATACATGGGGAAAGGTATTTGAAATATTTTATTAAAAGTTTAGTGTTAAAAAAGAATGGAGAAGTTATATGCATTGTTTTGTTTTGCTGATGAGCAAATAATTAAGAAGCTGGTTATAAAACTACAGTTGTATCATACAGGTAAGGAAATATTCATGTGTGATAAAAATATGCTTAGTTATTAATAAGATGTGATCTACTTTACACTAACTAAAAATATCAATGAGAGAGTAAAGGTGATAGTTGTGGTGCTGTAGACTGAGCTATTTGATACTGTGTTCAAATACTGGAAATGAGATTTCAAGGACAGTATTAAGAAGAACTTCTAAAATTGCCTTCAGGTAATGTGCTTATATGCAAATAAGAGCCAATTAAAGAAGGCAAAATGTTTTTTTTTTTTCTCCAGTTCCTACCTTTACTCCTTCTCTCAATAAGTGGTTCATTAATCCTGCCTTCATCAGAAAAATAGAAATCAATATTCTTCCAGAACTGAATAGTGGAACACACCACATGAGATAGGGAATAACCTTGTTTACCATAATTCATACTTCAGTGAAGTCACTAGAACACTTTCCAATAATTTCACTGGATTCTTTACCAAATCTAAAATGTTAAAAAATGTGCCTACAAAAAAGTAATAGAAGAGCAGGGCCAAACTAGAACTTAATCTGGCTACTGCTATAAAAGACAATAAAGAAACTTTCGAAACATTAACAACAAAAGAAGGGATAGTTTTATATCCCACATTTATTGGATGCAGGGGTGTGAGACACTGAAATGGTTTATGGATTAAACATTATTAAAATCACTGAAGGACTTTTGTTCAGTGTAGCAAACTGCAAAGAAGTAACTGCTTACCAAAGCCAGGCCCTTGCTGAATATGCCTGCTAATTTAAACTGTGTTGGGAATTTGACATAAGGCAAAGGTGTACTAGTGGCCAACCATCCCAGGAGAAGAATATATACACCAGTGTGAAAGGCTGGAATACTAATGGCTCAGACAACCAAGGTGCACGCTGATGATGGCCTGCAAAATAACCATCCAGGTGCTGAGGGTATGCACAGCCCAACTCCATGGGCTACAGACTGGGTGTTGAACAAGATACTACAGAGAGAGGTAAATCATGTGAGGAGGAGTAGTGTTTCTTTGTCTTTACACAAGTAAGTCAGCTGTGATATCTCCCCTTCAGGGCCAACTCACACATAGTCTGAAGATCATAGAAGCATGGAATCAGCTGGGTTGGAAAAGACCTCTGAGATCATCAAGTCCAACCCTTGATCCACTACCACTGTAGTATTAATATCTGCTGATGGTCTGAGACTTCTGTGCTGACACATCACCTGTAACATCTTAGAAGGTATCAAGGACTCCTCAAATATCCCATGATCCAGTATTACATCATCCATTGTAAAACTCTCTGCCCCAGGGGAGATACCAGAGCCGTTCCCACCTAGCTTGAGCCCAGTAAAAGACAGCACAGACTTCACTCAGCACACAGTCTTCTCTCATCACTCTGGACTTCGTTCACCAACGCACTTCTTCCCTCACCACACGGGACTTCCTTTACCACCACAGACTTCTTTCACCACACAGGAGTTCCTTCACCACCACAGGGATTTTTTTCTCACCACCCTTGGTTTTCTTGACAGATCCATTGCTTTTACAAGACTGAGACTCTCACTACTGAAAAGACCACCAGAAGAGGATCAACAGGACACTGTTAGACTCCATGAAGTGGTGATTTTTTTCCCACTTAATTAGTTTCTCTGTCACCATCATTCTCTCTCTTTTTCTCTATCTTTCTCTCTTTTTCCTCTTTTTTTTTTTTTTTTTTTCTCTCTCTCCCTTACATTTATTGTTAAATAAAATCAAAGTACTATTGACTTTGGCATATGGTCTCCTTTGCACCTCAATTTGTCAAAGGCATTTCTCTAACAATTTTAAAGAATCTGATCATACCAATGGGGGAAACACAGTGACAAAGAATGAGGAAATGGCAGAAGTGCTTAATGCCTTCTTTGCCTCAGTCTTTAACAGTAAGGCCAGTTCTTTTCAGTTATGCAAACCCCTGAGCTGGGAGACAGAGATGGAGAGCAGAATTATGGGGGCATAATCCAAGGGGAAATGGTCAATGATCTGCTACACCACTTAGACACACATAGGTGTATGAGGCCAGATGGGATCCACCTGAGGATACTGAGGGAGCTGAGGGAAGTGCTCACCAAGACTCTTTTAATAGTTTACCCACAGCCCTAGTTAATCAGAGATGTCCCAGCTGACTGGAGGTTGGCAAATGTGATGCCCATCGACAAGAAGGGTTGGAAGGAGGATGTGCGGAGCTGCAGCTTTGTCAACCTGACCTCAGTACTGGAGAAGATCATGGAGCAGATCATCTGGAATGCCATCACACAGCACATACAGGACAAACAGGGAATCATGTCCTGTCAGCATGAGTTTATGAAAGGCAGGTGCTGTTTTGACTCCATTTCCCACAGCACTCTCCGGAGGAATTGGCTGCTCATGGCTTATATGGGTGCAATGTTCACTGGATAGAAAATTGGCTGGATGACCAGGCCCAGAAAGTAGTGGTAAATGGAGGTAAATCCAGCGGGTGGCTGGTCACCAAAGGTATTCCCAAGGTTCAGTATTGGGCTCAGTCCTTTTTAATAACTTTATCACTGATTTGGACAAGAGAGTCAAGCACATGCTCAGTTAGTTCACAGATGCCACCAAGTTTGGGCAGGACTGTTCACCTGCTGGAGGATATGAAGGTTCTACAGAGGGCTCTGGAGAGGATGAGTCAATGGGCTGAGGACAATTGTATGATGTTCAACAAGGCAAATTGCCAGGTCCTGCACTTTGGTAACAACAATCCCATGCAGCACTGCAGGCTTGGATTGACAGTTGGACTCCATGATCTTAAAGGTATTTTCAACTTAATGATTATATGATTATAAAAGTGACTGAAAAAATGCTTGGTGGGAAAAGACCTATTAATGCTAGTCAACAGCTGGCTGAACATGAACCAGCAGTGTGCCCAGGCAGCCTAGAAGGGCAATGGGATCATGACTTGAGTCAGTAGTATTGTGTCCAGCAGGACTGGGACAGTGATTGTCTCCCTGCAGTGGTAAGGTCCCATCTTGCATCTTGTGTTCGGTTTTGGGGCCCTCAGTGCAAGAAAGACATTGAGTTGCTGAAGTGAGTCCAGAGCAGCGCAACAGTACTCATGCAGGGTCTGGAGCACAAGTCTTCTGGGAGCAGCTGAGCAAGCCGGGGTTGTTTTGCCTGGAGAAAAGGAGGCTCAGGAGGAACCTTATCACTCTTTATAACCACCTGAAAGGAAGTTGTAGCAAAGTGGAATTTGGTCTGTTTTTCCAAGTAATAAGGATTAGAACAAGAGAAAATGCCCTCAAAGTTGTGCCAGGGAATGTTTAGAATGGATATTAGGAAAAACTCCTTCACCACTAGGGTTGGAAATCATTGGAATAGGCTATCCAGGGCAGTGGTAGAATCATCATCCTTAGAGGTATTTGAAAGATGTTTAGATGTGGCACTTAAAGACAGTTTAAATTTTCACATCACAGGTGTAAGAGGTCATTCAAGTGGTGTCTTGCAGTTGGACACACAAGTGCATTTTCATAGTTCTGTGAACTTCTATTGTCTCTTCTTAGTTATTGGGTTGAGTACTATGGATCCAGAAAAGTATATGTCTATTCATCTATTTTTAATCCTCATAACAAACTATAATAACAGCAAAGGATTTCAGCAAAGTAATCTCTATGTTTGTACTGCTTCCTGGGAAACTAACAGACTTATTCTTGTCAATGGGATCAGACCTTGCAAACAATTACTTGCAAAGTTTATGGAGTCCAGAATTTTCTTATTCTTACCTGTCTATACAACCCAGGACTAGGTGGATATTGATCCTGAATGGGATTTCTAGGTCTTAAGTACATCGTAAATAATAAAAAGGTAACAATAATGAGTTCACTTTACCAGATTGTGAGAGTTCATTCTGTAGCTAAGATGTTGTTTTATGTGAAACTAACTGCATTGAAGTTGAGTTGCCATATAAATAAATACAACTATCTTCAATACACTTTCTGAACTGTTTCTCCAGGAAATCACCCTGACAACTGGAGTTCTACTTGACATTAGATACTACAGCATAAGTAAAAAAAAAAAAAAAAAACAACCAACCAAACCAACAAAAAAACCCAAAACAAACCACACAAACCCACAAAAAAACCCCAAACACTTCAGTACTAGCATATCACTTCCCAAAGCATCTCATTTATGCTATGAGTGACAAAAAATGTAAGAGCTGCTTATTGGTGTTGACCCTCAGGTGTTTTTCAACAAGGTTTGCTACTTACATATAAATGTAACTCTTTATTTGTGAAAAAATATAACCAACTATAAGAGTTTTTTTGCAGTTTTCCATTACCAGTGTTGTTGTGGACTGTTTATTCCAGAGAAAGAAAACACTTCTGCTAAACAAGGACTTTAGAAAGAGGAGTACACCTTCCTGATGTTTGCATATTGCAACAAGTCAAGGTCTGAATGGATAAACTATGCAAGCTCTGTAGAAAGTAAGTTTCAATGTATTTCCATCTGTATACCACAGAAAATTAACAGAGGACCAAGAGATATGTGATCTTTAGCAAAGAATATTTTTTTTATGGCTTTCAACTCCCTTTTCTATATAAGTGGAGAAAGTTTACTCCCCTTTCTGTTTTGAAATGTGTCTCCTCATGATAAATGAATATGGCAATGGCACATAGGGATTTCTGATTATACAATTTGTCTTCAGTGCCACTAGATATAATTTCCTGTTGCAATCTTCCCCTCTTTTCTGTTATATCAAAAGTGCTAGGATTTTAAAAAAAGTGTTTTTCTCTGCAATAGCTTGAAGATATAAGTAAAATGAAATGCAGTGAGTACTTAAAATCTCATAAAACCTTGCTAATTTAAGTTTTCCAACATGTTTAATATTCAGCTCTGCACATACAGAGCTCAGGTGGGAAAAATGAAACTGAATGAAGCACAGAAAAGAACATCTTCAATGATACACACACTACACAGAATTACAATAAAAAAACCACTCCACAGATGAGAAAAATTAAAAGTCCTGAAACACCTACATATTATTAAATTCTGACAATAAATTTTAATTTATTTAATTTCATTTTATATAATGACCGCTGAGAAAAATGTGTCTTAAGCTAAAATTTCAAGAACTTTAAATCATGACAACTCCATACCAGTCATTAAAACACATAATGTGGAATGCTACATGTTATTTGATTACATTTTATTATTTATTTTGAAGTGCTTAATTTGCTTAAGAATTATATATTTAATATGTAACTTTATTTTATTTTTTATTTTATTTTATTTTTGTGAATTTTGTATTGAAAAGAGATATACTATAGAGGATCTAATGATTTCCTGGAAAATATCTTCTGGTATAGCAGTATTATTTCTTTTGCTGCTCTTAGTTTAATTGTCAAACTATTTGTCCTCTAGCTTTGGCTGCATATTTGTCCATTTTTGAAGGAAACCTTTCCTCTCTGGTCTTTTGTCACAGGGAAATTTAACTTGTATGGCCAGAAAGACCAAACCATACCACTCAGTGACACACAGCTTAAAACTTAATGAGCAGGACATACATCAAGCTCGTACCAAGGAAGCCCCATGCCCAAATGCTTACTAGTAGCACCAAGGGTACCTCTAGGAAAGGGGACACTTGCTTGCACCTTCCATGAAGATACTGACCTGGCTCCCTCATCTAGCAATGCCACCTCCACTACACCATCACAAATCTCTGGATGTTCCACTCCACCTCTGAGGAGCTATATTCCAACTGAGTGTTAATTTCTGTATAGATTGTCATCATAGACCACTAATGACCCTGTTAATCATGAAGCTGGGGACAATCCCTTTGGCTTTCACCATATATGAGACCAGTTAAAGGCTTTCGTTGGCCTCTGCTTTCTCAGTTAATCTGTGTTATATGATGGGTGAAGTCAGTCCAGCAAGAATCACACAACAAAGTTCCTCTATCATTTCTTTGTTTTCCATATGTGAGCAGGTCAGTCAGTCAGAACCAGGAATAGTAGAGGTTACCACTCTCTGAGCTGTGCTTTCAGATAGTCTTTGTCTACAGCTTTTCTACATGTTCATGACTGAGAAACATCAAGCCTAAGAGAAATATTAACAAGCTGAGAGATGAGATGAAAAGTGCATCCTAATATAGATCTAATTAAAAGGCAGATTTACATACACATCACCTCTCCCTCCAGAAGCTCCAGAAAGATTGCACTGCTAGCTTTACTGAGAACAGAACTTGATGTTGTGGACACTATAATAATTGCCTATCAGCCTGCTGCAACATATCAGTGATTGCCAGTTTGAGATAGTCAGTAATTATGTTTGAAGTTGATGCTGTCACAGATTGCTGCCAGCAAACAATGTACAAATTAAAATAGAGTTATTATTCAGCATATTGCACAGTATAAATTTTCCAGTATAATTCATTCACTAGAAGTGGCAGCTGTTATAGCTAGCCTTCTAAATATACAAAAAAATCCAGCTATTTGGAGACACATAGGCCTACCCCTCTCCTGGAGACCTTCTCTGAACAACAGCTGAAACACCTGGCAATTCATTACAAGATGAAATGAAGTTTGACACTTTCCCTTTCATATTCACAGAATCATAGAATTATTTAGGTTGGAAAAGACCTCTAAGATGGAGGCCAACCATTAACTTAACAGTGCCAAGTTCACCACTAAAACATATCCCCAGGTGTCATATCTACACATCTTTTAAATACCTTCAGGGATGGTGACAATCACTAACCTGAGCAGCCCATTCCAGTACTTGATAACCCATTCAATGAAGAAATTTTTCTTTATATTCAAACTAGTAAGTCTTAGAGTTTTGACTCTGAAAACAGATAGGTATATGAAAAACTTTTATTTGTGTAAGAAAAATCAAACTTTAACACCATTTGCCTATTCATTCATGCAGAGCTCATCTTTTCAGAAAAGAAGACAGAAATAGTAGGGATCATTGTAACATTCCCTGTACTGTTATTCCAATGAAAAGACACTTAAAAAAAGGAAAAAGTTCCAAAATCACAAGCTAACTGCACTAAGTATAACGCTTGCACAAAAAACTCAAGAGTATTGGCAACTAAATGCACACTAAGACATTTTATGCTTGAGATTCAGAGAACAGAAAAACAGAAAACTCTTAGAGACTGTTCACTCTTGTGCTTATAACTTGATTCATAGACTTGAGTCAATTAAACTTTCCATGTTTCCATTTGCACTTATTTAGAAGAGGGAGAATAACACTCATTCTCCTCAAAGCAGCATGAGATCTAGTACGGAAGACCTTGGACTATCTCAGATAAAAAGAAGTGTTTAAACGGAAGTGTGATCCTCCAATCTCCCTTTCCCTGATATTACAGCAATGTTACACCTTCAGCCTTCTGGAAAGAAAATCAAATGATTGTGTTGAGTGGGGGGTTTCTGGTTTTGTATGTGGTTTGTTTTTTTTTGTTTTGTTTTCTTTTTGCTTTGGTTTTTGCTGTTGTGGTTGGTTGGGTGTTTTTTTGTTTGTTTTTTGTTTTTTTTTCTTGTTTGTTTGTTTTTAGATTTGGGGATTTTTAAATGATCTCTATGACTTCATCAGACATAACAGCTTTTCCTCTGGCTTCCCATGGACCCTAAATTTCTTAGTTAGATTACTCCTCAGCACAATTTGCCTAATTGTGGACAAAGCAAACATTTTTCTAATTGGATTTTTAATTGTAGATTCTTCATATATGTGTATGTGCTCATCCCCAGAACACAGTGAAGTGAGCGATAATTGCTCTGTTTGTAGGTCTGTGTGTGTCAGTGTTATATTTGTGACCTGTCTGGATGTTTTCTCACAGTCTAATCATTGTTATAGAAAGCAAAACAGTGTTAAAAGTCAAGATCCAGAAATAGAAACTAAGTGCACAATCTTAGATTACCTCAGAGAGTCCATTTATTATATACTATTTGCTCATATGGGTGCATTCAGCAAATTTATAGCCATTTCACAGGAAACAAGTACATGATATGACCTTGAAAATACATTTAAAAAAAGCTCATTCCTCAGTTATTGCCTCAACTGGCACAGCATATGCATGGATATATATGTGTATAATGTGATTGTTTAATTTTGCTATTGATTATTATCCAGAGAGTTAGTTTCTTGGGATTTACTGTGGGAGCCCTGGTGTGTTTCTAAACACATCTATCTGGATCCTGTGTTCTATAAAGTGCCCTGGGGCATTACAGTGATATACCTGGCCTTGCAATAAACGCTCACATAACATTAAAGGAAACTGCCTAATTAACATTCACTTTTAGTGTATTCTGGTCAAACTCTGCTCGTGAGGCTGGATTAAAAGCTGACCCCACTTATCCCATCTGAAAAAAGTGGGATTTTGCTAAGCAAAGGCAGTTACAGACATACTCACTCACCACTGATGCAGAGCTGCATTTTTCTGTAATCAGAACTCAAATTTGCTCCATGGTAATTTGACAAAGTGTTACCTGACATGAACATAAACACAATTCATTTGAGATTCTGACACTTAATAACTTCAAGCAGTGTTCTGAAAGAAATTCTCCTAATTAATATTAAGTTAATCAAGATACCATCAATGATTCATGACTTCTCTTTCAGTATATATGCATAGGAATCCATGTAAGGACCTGCATTATACTGTAGTCAATGAGACAAAGCTGTATTTCTGTATGTATGCATGCAAATATACATGTATTATATATATGACACTAGAGTGGTGGATCCATGTTGTTGGTCCATTAATGTAGCAACTAACTTAAATGACCTAATTTGATTTTCTCATCACCCGTCTCCATATGCAATTATACTACAGATGAATTATTGGAAAGAAACCTTGCAGATTAAGCATAGTTAGAGTATGAAGTGTTGCATACTTTGTAATTAGTGCTAATATTTCAATAATTTTGTGCAATAAAACAGCCTTTGAAAAAAAAACAAAAAACCAAAACCAAAACCAAAAAAAACCCCAAACACAAACCCACAAAACTTAGAAATCTACTAAACCCACTTGCCGCACTTGGTATTTCTACATGGGTATGTATGTGCACATCCAAATGCATAAATGGCACCACTGGATAATGTTTTATGACATACAGTAAGTTCACACCAAGCTTCACTGAGACTCATAAACATCCTTTAGAAGACTCTAGGAAAAAAAAAAAAAAAAAAAAAAAGACTAACCAAAATGAAAGTGAATTGATTCTGTGCTTTGAATTCCTATCACAGAATTTCTGGTCGTACTTTAACCTTGAAATAGGTATTGATTGACATTTACCACAGGGGACTTCATTACTTTACACTTGTATATCTGAATGTAAAATGATGCTTTCCAAATACAGGCAGACATTATCTTCTATGCAGCAATACACTCACACATTTATCAATGGCATACTGGGGCACTCGTATTGACCTGATCCCCAGGTTGCCCAGAGTGGGTAGCTCTAGAGAATGTACTGGGGTTTTTTTAGGAATATTCTTCTTGATTTCTTTTTCATGGAATCTAGGATGTAGGTAAAAGAGGAGGAGTAGATGAGGTCACTTTAGGAGTTGTCACAGCATGTATCTCAGTTGATGCATAGACTGTGAATGCAAAATTGCTTTTAGGTTTTCTGGCCTAGGCTTGATGCTGAAACTTGTCTTCCTCTCTGTACTCCACTGCTACACTAAGGTCAGGTGAGATACTCACTCTGTCAATATATTCTTCAGTCAATGAACAAGCTTAAGGAACTTTAGTGTTTGAATCAATGTTCTTTCCATTAAAAAGGACATTGATTTCATTATGAAGAAATTTATTAACCTGTGAATAGTTTTTCCCCTCCAAAAGAGGGAGGTGATTGTGGGAATAAAGCTTTCTGCTTTGAAGTATTATAAGATAACATAGGGGTGACAAGATTTTTTTTAATATATTTATTTGTAAATATTTTAAGTACCTTTACCCTGCAAAAAGTAATTATCTTTTATTGAGAGATCAGAATGCAACTAACATTGAAGCAAACAAGATGAAAGCTAAAAGCTTGCCTCAGGATTTCTTATGTAGGCATGCTATTTCCAGAAAATATGTTTTAGTGTATTCAAAAGACTCATTTCTTACCAGAACTTGTATCTGGCTTACTTCACTTGGGGGGGTGGGGGGGGCAGAAATTGCAATCAAGTCTTTAAGACTACTTATATAAAAAGAATAAGCCAGGACAAATACTTCTAGGACAATGATCATGGAGTATAGATATTAAATTTATCAAAGAAGCAACCATGGCAAAATTCTACACTAATTTAATTCAATGTTTTTGCCAACCCAAGGTCACCAAAATAACCCAGAGAAAAGTCTGAATGATCTACAGATCCATTCTGTAGCAAGACAGAATGTAGAAGAGGGCCACACAGAAACCACTTTCTGTTAATTCTTCAAGTTTGAACTCACTTTTAAATTCCATTTCATCATCCTCCAATTATGGCTACGGTAATGATACCTCTCTTCAAAACTACTTAGAGCTGCAACCCAATATGGAGGCCTTTATATCTGGTCCTAAAGGGATAAATTGTCCACTGAACGAGTCAAACAAAAGAAAGCTTGCCAAGTATATATATATTTTTTTAAATGAATAAATAAGAAAAAGCTCTTTTTCATTTCAGTTGTAATTATTTCATGCATTAATTAAGAAACAAAATGATATTTAATACACTAAGTCTGTGTAACACATAGCAGGTGGATTCCTTCTGGTGAATCAAACAATCTATTCCAATGCTTTAAACACTTTCTCTGGGTATGCCATGAAAATTCTCTGAAGTAATCTCTTTCATCCAGGTGAGCTTTCCTCTTGTCTCAGAAGAGTGGATTGTACTTCAATAAATAGTAAGAAGATTTCTCCACAAAAAGAGCTTTTGCATGTAACAATATATTCTTGGCATTCACATATAAATGAAATCTAAAGAAGTGGCCTGTAAGTCCAAGTAATAATTTCTAGTAGCTGAGTGTCCTATGTTTTGCCTAATGTTCCACTATATTACCTATTTAATACATGGCCTATGAGTGCTGCAATACTCCTTGAGGAGAGACTGCCCAGGACATAAGGAGGCACAGTTCCACCTAATATAATTATTTTTATGTACTAAATTCAGATTCTTTAACTGTGTAGTCAAGGAAAATTTCACAGGAGATACTGCACATATACCAAAGAATACCTAAGGATCTATTGCCCTAGTGTCCAGCCATGTCAATTTATTGTACCTTTCTATGGAACTTTCTGAATCATAGAAACAAAATATAGTTTTGGTTGAAACGGACCTTAAAGACCATCTAGTTCCAACCCACCTTTCTCTAAACCAGGTTGCTCAGTGCCCCATCCAAGCTGGTCTTGACCACTTCCAGGGGTAGGGCACCCACAGCTTCTCTTGGCAACCTGTTCCAGTGCCTCATCACCCTTACAGTAAAGAACTTACTCCTAATATCATCTGCCATTTCTGATTTTCTTGCTTCTGTGATTCTATGATATCTGAACCATAGTTATACTAGATGTCCAATTTAGGCACTTAGACGTTTAGCATTAGATCATAGGAATACCTGTGTATATTATCAAGCTAGAGTTGTTATCGATCCAGTGTATACAACATAGCAGCATTTGTTGCATATTAACAGGATTCTGTGGTGCAAATCTGTATTGTCAAAAAGCTACAGGACAAATGATGTACTCCTGCGAATGGGTCAGTGAAGGTGATATGAGCTCTTCAATGAAATCCGCAGGGAACTTTTTTGCAGTGAGGGTCACAGCATTTGGCTATTGTTGTACATAACACAGCTATATAGCATTAGTACAGTGTAAAAACTATACATTACTCTTCACATCATTCAAGAAAAATTAAATTCTGAACAAAATACCATGAAATCTCTTCCTCTGTCTTACACACACTTGTGTTTGTCTACCTTGCTTTCACTAGCCTTCTCACTGGGAAAAAGAAAACACAATTAAAAGGTAAATGTGTTAATCTGAATCATGATTGTGCACATCAGGATTACTAAAGCATTCAGTGCTGATTAATTTTTCTATGCTTTGAATGACATTCAGAAATTACCATAGTTTATTTATTTATTTATTTGGGCAAACTGATATAAATTAACATGAATACACACTTATTTCTAATTCCTGTCTGCATAGTTACTTAGCACTCAAATGTTACCTAAATGTGCAAAAATAGAACTTCAATTTTTCTTTAATTCCTTGTCTCTCTTTGTAGTTATTTGTTGGAATATTTAATAGCCAATTAAAAATCTATTTCTCTGACAGTTAAAATCTATAATTCATCAGATGTAATACAATAATTGCCCGTTTATAATCTCAAACATTGCACATCATTGCATTGAGGAAATGATTCAGAATTGTTTTCCAATTATAAATAAACTTAATTGCTTGGAAAACATACTGTCTCTTACAATCTCATAGATGCTGGCATTAGGAGCTGAGATGACACTACTTAAAGTTTTGCAGCTCATAATTTAACAGTTTAAATGCACAGTTAAAACTTTATAGATATACATCAAGGCCAATGATGCCATTCATGCTCTGCAGATGCTGCATTTGAAGTTTAAATCAGGGATGTGGTGATGATCAGTTAGAGACAGTGATTTGCCTTGGGCCATGGTTTTCATTTCGTTGACAATCATGGAATTTCTTATTCTAGAATCTTCAGCAGACTAAAGGGATAGTAAGAAGTAGTTGATCGTTTCTTCTTTTTAGTGGTCATGTTCTAGATTCTTATTAGTCACCAGAAAAGTATTTGATTGTTCTCAACCTCTGGAGACTGAAGTCTTATATTACAGAATCACAGAATTGATTAAGTTGAAAAGACCTCTGAGATCCTAAAGTACAGCCTATGACCAGGCACCAGCATGTCAACTAAACCATAGCACTGAGTACCATGTCCAATTTTTCCTTAGACACCTCCAGGGATGGTGATTCCACCACCTCCCTGGGCAAGTCATTCCAATATCTAATCATTCTTTCTGTGAAAAAATTCTTCTTAATGTCCAGCCTAAACCTTCCCTTGTGCAGCTTAAGACTATGTCCTCTTGTCCTATTGTTGGTTGCCTGGGGAAAGAGGCCAACCCTCACCTGGCTACAACTTCCTCTCATGTAGCTGTAGATAGAGATAAGATCAACCCTCAGCCTTCTCCAGGCTAAAAAGATCCCAGTCCCTCAGCTGCTCCTCTGAGACATGCACTCCAGACCCTTCACCAGCCTCACTGCCCTTCTCAGACTACCTAAATAGTCCAACACTTTGGTGTCCTTCCTGAATTGAGGGGCCCAGAATTGCACACAGTACTCAAGGTGAGGACTAACCAGTGCCAAGTACATGGGAAGAATTCCTGTCCTGCTGAAAGACTTCCCTGGTCCTGCTGGCCATGCTAATCCTGATAAAAGCCAGGATGCAATTGGCTTCCTTGGCCACCTGGGAACACTCTGGCTCATGTTCAGCTGCTGTCAACCAGCACCCCCTGATCCTCATATGTTAGGCTGCTTTTCAACCACTCTACTCCCAGCCTGTAGTGTTTCCTGGTGTTGTGGCCAAAGTGTAGGACCCAGAAGTTGGTCTTGTTGAACTTCATGGTGTTGATCTTGACCCATCTATCCAGCCTGTTCAGGTCCCTCTACAGAGCCTTCCTACCTTCCCCCACATCAACACTCTGACAGAACTTGGTGTCATCTGCAAATTTAATACTTATAGACTCAATGCCCTCATCCAGATAATCATTTAAAGATATTAAACATGACTGGGCCCAACATCAATCCCTGAAAGACATCACTATTGATCGACTGCCAACTGGATACAACACCGTTCATCAGCACTCTCTGGTCTCAGCCATCCAGCCAGCTCTTAACCCAGTGAAAAGTGCATCTGTCCAAGCCTGGGCTGCCTTTTTCAGAAGTATGTTATGGGAGACAGTGTCAAAAGCTTTGCTGAATCCAGGTAGACTACCTCCACAGCTTTGACATCATCCACTGAGTCAATCACCTGGTCATAAAAGGAGATAGGTTGCTCAGGCAGGATTTGCCCTTCCTAAACCCATGTTTGTTGTCCTGCATGTGCCATGTGGTTGGACTCAAGATGATTTGCTCCATGACCTTGCCAGGCACTGAGGTCAGGCTGACAGGTCTGTAGTTCCCCAAATCTTCCTTCTCATCCTTCTTATGAATGAGCAACACATTGGTCAGACTCCAGTCATCTGGGACCTCCCAGGTGAACCAGGACTGATTATAAATGATGGAGAGTAGCTTGGTGAGCTCTTCCTCCAGCTCCCTCATCACCCTAGGACGGCTCCTATCTGGTCCCATAGAGTTGTGAGCATCTAAGTAGCTCAGCAGGTCACTGCTTCCTCCTGGGTTACAGAAGGTCCATTCTGCTCCCTGTCAACCAGCTCAGGAGGCCAGTTGTCCTGAGGATATCTGGTCTGACTGTTAGGCTATCAATCTCTCTCAACAAAACACATATAAAGAAACTCCAGAAAATGAGATCTCTATCAAGATCTTCCTTGCTACTGGAAAAGTGTGTACTGAAGGAGCTATGGAGTTATAGAAAACTCATCCCTATTAAAAAAAAAGATGAGGGATAAGATTAAAAATATTACCTGTTCACTCTTCATTTTCTATAATATTTTGAAACTCATCTCATGACCTCTTGATATCCCAGGCTAGGTGATCAATCTGCTAAAACCTAATATTTATATGATGAATATGAATTAATGTTGTTTGTTTTAAAGGCAGAAGCCCTGACAATGCCAAAATATGTCACAGACATCCTCCTCTTTCATCTTCTTTTGAAGAATGAAAAGCAGATTGCTCTGACTGATGAAGACATCAACAAAATATGATTCTTACCTCCAGTAGCAAGTGCCTGAAGTCTGGAACTGTCAAAAGACCTCATGGTTAATCAGCTAAAACCTATTAAACCAGACAATTTGGAAGTACAATGACAAACCAATCCCAAACAAAACAATCCCGATTTGAAGAACTTTTGGTTCCTCAGAGGTATAGCTGAAAGAAATACTGATGTACAGGCATAAAGGCAGTCTTGCAAGTGATTGTCTATCTTGTTCTTAAAACCCTACAGTGGCAGAAGCTTCAGGATGAGTCATTCCTTAACTAAATCTGACTTCATACACCACAGATGAGATCATAAACTATCCAAAATAAAGCATGTGTGAAGCATATATATGAGAAACCCCACAAAAATAAGAGAGTTGTGTATCCTTTCAAAATTTTAAAAGAGGAATATTCTCTTTTACATTGAATATTTCAGTGATATCACCCTCAGCTTCACATTGTATCTGTAAATAAAAACATACAGAATCATAGAATCTCTCAGGTTGGAAAAGACCTCTACGTTCATTGAGTCCAACCGTTAACATAGCCAAGTCCGCCACTGAGCCATGTCCCTAAGTGCCGTATCTACACATCTTTTACATCTTTTAAATACCTCCAGGGATGATGACTTCATCACTTTCATGGGCAGCCTGCTCCAATGCTTGACAAATCTTTTTCTCCTAACATCCAATCTAAACCTTCACTGGTGCACATTGAAGACCATTTCCTCTTGCTGTTTGGGAGACCAACCCCCATCTGTACACAATTTCCTTTCAGGTAGTTGCAGGAGTAAAAAGGTCTTCCCTGAGCCTCCTTTTCTCCAGGCTAAACAACCTCAGCTCCCTCAGCTACACCTCATAAGACTTTTATTTAAGGCAGTCTACTTTTGCTCCATCTGAAGAGAGAGAAACAAGTTATTAACTAGTGAGAAGCAACAGTCCTTTTACCTCAAATAACCCTGATGGATCAAAAAAGGAGACATAAGTACAGTTATCTTGTAAAATGTAGCAACATCTCACAGTATATTGCTAGATTGGCCACTTTTTGTGTAATCACTCTGCTCTTTCAAAATAAAATACTTGTTTGTGAGATTTTTTTCAGTCTTCACTAAAAGAAAATCTATAAGTCATCATAGCTGGTGTGACTGTGCAAATTCACTTACAACTTCAGAGCAGAAAGGTCACAATAAAATCACTACTTAAAAGCATGTCGTACAGGTGAGACAAGTAGGAATAGATACCTTTTGTTAAAAAATCTGCATATTGAACACGGATAGTATGCTCTGACATTTAGCAAAATGTTTCTTCTCTACCATTCATATTTAACATAGCTCAATCTCATGAATATATAATTTACTATTTTCCAGTGATAATAGAAGAATGGAGAACATAAAGAATTCAAAAGAGCAGAAATGTGAAAGGTAAGGTTGTAATCTCAGGTACATGTCCTTAGCAGCTACAACACCATACATAAAAATTATTTTGCAATGTAGATGGATTAAACACAGTGTAATTTACCTATAAAGATTATGTGTGTGTAGGGTATTGCTTGTTTGAAAAAGGTGATTTAGAGAATAAATTATGCACTCTTTAAACACCAAAACAGTCTTTTCAGCATCATACTCTGTAGAATGGGAAAATTCTATAGAATAAAGGAGAGAGGCTTGGTTAATATTTGTCCATGGTATGGTTTAGGAGAACATTACTTTTCTGCTTGCTGTCTGTAAGTTTTGTACTTAAGCCAGAACTTATTTAATATTAAGATTATTAATAATAATTTATCTATACTTCCTTCTTGATTGATATTTTTAATCCCCCTTTAAAAAAATTGTTTGGTTTTTGTTAGATTGTTTGGTCTTGTTTGGCTCAGGTTTCTTTGGGATTTGTTCTTTTTATTCTTCTTGCAGGCTGTGATATGGCAAGATAGCCTCTTGAGTAACGTTAAGATAACATATAACATTAAGATGCAGAGTTTGCTTTACCTATTATCTGTTGTTTAGGGACATTGGTGTAATTTTTCATTGTATAGTTTTGGTGTATCTGAGGCTGAATTTATTTTAAAATTGATGGACTGTTTCTTGCTTTCTTAGTTTCCCTGTATCTATTCTTTATTTTCTGCTAGCTGGTTTGGGTTTTTCTTCATGTGCAGAGTCAGATTTAATCATAGAATAGAATAGAATAGAATAGAATAGAATAGAATAGAATAGAATAGAATAGAATAGAATAGAATAATTTCAGTTGGAAGTGTCCTACAATGATTATCTAGTCCAACTGCCTGGACGTGCCAATTCAAGGCTGACAGAAAGTTAAAGCATGTTGTTAAGGGCATTGTCCAAATGCCTCTTAAGCATTGACATGCTTGGGGCCTCAGCCATCTCTCATGGAAGCCTGTTGCAGTGTTTAACCACCCTCTCAGTAAAGAAATGCTACCTGATGTTCAATTTAAACCTCTTGTGGTGCAGCTTTGAACCATTCCCACCTGTCCTATGAGTGGGTAGCAGGGAGAAGAGATCAGCACCTCCTTTTTTTTTACTTCTTTGGACCGGTGTGTAGGGCAGGCTCTTACTCTTCTTGTTGCTTTTACATATGACTGCACAGAATGCTATATTTTGTTCAATATGTTTCTTCCACACTCAAAAATAAAAAGAAAAAAAGGAAAAACAAACAAACAAAACAAAAAACAAACAAACAAAAGTGCAGATTTTTACAGATTTAAAATACCAGAAAATTCCTAACACATGCTACATTCAATCCTATGCAAGGAGAATGCACAAGAGGTGGGCACAATTTCAATTTCCCGTAACAGCATCAGAAAAGGCTGAGCTAGGATTTTACAAAGCAAATTGACCTTGTGCTGTCCTCTGCATCAGGGTGAACTTCACCCTATAGTAATAACAGTAGTAACAACAGCAATTGCAAACAGTGCTATTGGACTGCAACCAGCCAGGACAATTTCAGGACAGCTACTATATAGCTCAAATCACTGAGCAAGCAGATGCTTAGCAGGCTACTATTATATCTTTCAGTTATTGACAAAGAAAATCTCCTGGGCACCACCAGGGCACCCTATCACTGTAGTAAAGCTGCTTAAAACCAAAGCTATCACGAAAAATTACTTAAAAAAAAAAAAAAAAAGAAACAGAAAAAATAAAAGCCCTAAACAAAACCCCCTCAACTAAAACTGCAGGGAACAGGCTATTATGGTGCAACTCATATTGACCAGTGTTACGGAGTTCTTCAGGGTATGTAGTGGCAATAGAAAGGTCCAAACAGGGGTTGAAATACCATTTCAGAAAAGCTATTTGATTTAGTCTTACTAAGGATTTCTAAAAAGCTGGAATGGTTAAACATTGGCCTAGCCTGTACTGGGGAAAGATTGAGGTGTCTTTTTTATCAGTTTTGGCTTGCTATGCAAATATTTAAGAATATATAGGGAATGGTTGCAATGATAGATTCATATGCAGATACACAGTTATTTACAATGCAAATATTTTTCTTTCTTTAAAGGAAAATAAAGAAATCTTGTGAAGGAAAATCCATTGACTTGCTCAATGATATGCAGTCAAACACATTTTTCAGAATGAGTCCCTTTATATAAGCAATTTTTGTCTCTGCCTCTGCATATATGTTTACACATACATATGTGTGTGTATATGAGTGTAAATTCAAAGTATATTAAACACTGCCTGTTTGCATTTTAGTATTTCATGTGGAGATCCTCTAGGTCTAAGACTATATGACAATGTGAAGCTATACAAAGTAAAATGGTATGAAATAAAATGCTCAGAGGCAGATCAGTCACTAACCATCTAATCAAGAAAATAAGGATGATGACTTACAAAAGTGTTAGTTGCTGGAGTGAGGGCACATGGAGGTTGTGAAGGACTTTTGTTTGCTAACATTAGGAATACAGTAGTTAATATAAACATTTGGGTTTGGTCTTAATTTCAATAATTTTTTATTATTCAAGATTATTTCTAAACAACTTTTGAGGACATAATTTTTATTCTGATGTTGTTTATTTTTAGAAAGTGATAGGTATTTAGAATACTTCAAATGGACTATCTGAAAACAAACACTCTGGTCTTGATGGATTTCCAGGAAAAAAAAAAAATCACATTTATACTACATAGAGATATGTGAAAATGAAGTGTATAGTGATTACTGTCATATTGATGTTGATCAGCATGAGAAAATTGCATTAAAAATTATGAAAATTGCCATACATTTTTGAAATTATACACTTTTCATAGATGTCATGCTATTTTAAAGTGAATTAATTTTCATATAATGTATATGGGGTATTCTTAGAGGAAAGAAAAAAATCAGAATTAAAACCAAACTTTTAAAAAAAGAAAATTCTCATTTTGCAATGAAATAACATTATTATATTGTTTACATTTTTCTTAATTGAAAGCGAATGTGAAATGAAATTAAGAGTCTGTTGCCACCATGTTCAAATGGAAATTAAGCAGCAACTGTCAGAAGAGTTTTTCTGTCTATATAAGTGTGACATGTCCTCCCACGGAATATATTGAGCTCTGTCAGGGGAGTTGAGTCTACAGTAAGTTTTTCTGGCATGAGTGTTAGCTGGGAGTGAGAATTTTTTTCCTTCCATTCCTAGCTAACATAGCTGTGTTCACATAACATTATAGCATAGACCTGGTTTTATTCATGACACATAAGGCAAAAAGCATGTGTAAGTCTTCGCAAGGTTGATGTCTTTGATTTTAAGACCTCTAAGACCATGTCAATGTTTTCAATAGTGTTTTGTTTACAGACACTTCATTAACTTTAGTTCCTGAGTGAGTCTTTAAGGGATTGCAGAAATAAAAATTATAATTAAAAATAATACGTATTTGGAAAGTGTGTATTGCAACTTGCAGGAATTTATGAAGCTGAGAAAGAAGTCTTATAAAAATCTGGAGGAGGAGAGGATTTTATGATCTACAAAATCCAATAAATACAGGCAAACAAGATGTCCACACGATTTCTACCAGTGTAAATAAAATAGTGTTCTCATTTAACAAATTTCAAAAAGGCTCTTGTTCCTTTTAATTTTAAAGTAGTCTACCCCTCTTAATTGCTGTATTTAGACTGTCATGTACTGCATATAACAGTTGTAGCCAATGAAGTCATGCAATGTTTTAAATCAGACCAGGCAATAAGGATTTAAAAAGAAGAATATTATATTTATTGGAGTTTTCTTTATATCATTCTACAAGGGGAAAAAAAAAAAGATGAAAGAAATTAAGGAAGTCTGAGAATTCACCTTATTTAATGAAAGCAATGTAACTATATTGTTTAGAATTTGTACTTCTTGGATTAAGTATGTTTATTTAGTAAATTAAAATGCAAGAAATATTCAAAGCATGTTTTGATTTTCAGGACTTCTTCTTAAACAAAGTATTAAATCCAAAAAATTAACAACAGCCAAAGTAATTTACAAATCAATCATAAAATTATAATGTCTTTCCACTGGGATCTGGATAATTTCACTTGTTGTGAAATATTGTAGATGTGTCAAGTAATTATGCTTCTTAAATTTCAAGGAAGGATTTTGTGAAACTGTGATCCTTGGAATATGTCCAAATCAGTATCTGCACCTTTTTTTGTGTTTGTTTTGTGGTTTGTTTTTTTTTTTTTTTTTTTAATGGGGGGTGGGGGTGGATTGTGTTGTTTTTGGGTTTTTGGTTTGTTTTGTTTTTAAAGCAAATGAGCAAAAACAAACAAACAAACAAAAAATCAAGCAACCAAACCTTGAAGCTTAAGGATTTTTTTTTTTTTTAGAACATAATTAATGTTTATGGATATATGAATATAGGATATAATTCAAGTCAAATGTCACCAATAACTTCATCATGTGTGCTGGTGTAATATATCGAATGTACTGAAACTTTTAACCAAATGTGAAACAGAAATAACAAATGTACATAGAAAAGGTGATGTAAAAAGTATTTTGAATTATAGCTTTATGCAGAATGAAATGAAACAGCAAATTCACTGTCTGTCCTTTTAAGGCATAGAATAAAAATGCTAAGTTGTGATACACATTCTGTATAACAATCAAACATTGTAAGAACTTGATGGTATTTACTCCAGTCTTGCTTACTAGGTTTGACATGGATCAAAGTCTTTACCTGTTTTAGAGAAGCTGCTCATGATTTAATGTGCTGTAAATCAAACTGAAGTAAGATCTACATTTATTGAGACTTAAAATGCAACTTAGTGCTAGCCTCAGTTTTTGATAGGTGAATTTTTTTCATGGGAAATATTCTTTCAGAATATACCAGTTTGATCAGATATGATGGAGCACACCAGTTTCTTTAAAAGATATTGCTGAACATTTGGTTCTTGGGGGGGGGGGGGGGGGGGGGGGGGGGGGGGGGGGGGGGGGGGGGGGGGGGGGGGGGGGGGGGGG
>JAWWEV010000115.1:77988638-78007243 GCA_035583235.1 Hafferia zeledoni | reverse complement strand
GTTTTAATTTTCTCTTTTCTGTATAAATACATGTAGTTAGTTTTCAGCATAAACCTGGGTTTTAGAGGGTTTTTTTTCCTCCCCCTCTTCTTTCTCCTTTAGCTAGTTGGGGGAGCAGAACCCTTTTCACTCTGTCTTGGACAGTTGGCATTTTGCCAGCTCAACCCAAGACACCCAGTTTGATTAACCCACTCCAGGACGGAGGGACATCTTGAAGCCCAGATGAGACTGCAAAGCTCAGCTTCTGATAAGCTGTGAGCTCAGAGGTTCAAATGCAAAACTGTTTTGATTAGGTTAATTCATGGATGTCAGTGTGTATAATGAACTAATGTGGAAATCACTGGCAGAAGAAGTAAAAATAAAAATTAATTTTCACCAGAATATAGGACCTGGACAAAACAAGGAGACAGTCTTGGTCTGAACATTTTACAGTCTAAGCAGATTATTACTTTTTAGATAAATAAGATTAAAAAATCCCATTAGTTGTTTATTTTCATAAAAACTTCTGTTTATTTTTTCTGTGATTCAAGGTGATATATTAGTTAAGGCAACATCAACAAATTTCTGAATATGGAAGCAATCCCAAGCCATAGTTAGAGAAATGGCTGCCTTTGTCCATTAACTTCATACCTATACCTATACATTGCATATTTTTCTGTATAGGGTTCTGGTGGATTTATAACATAGAATATCAGCAGCACAGATTTCATGATCCATCATCAAAATATGTAAATAATGCTGGTCTTAATATAACATAATATAAACTTTAATAACTTAATAATACCTCTGGTTTACAGATGGGGATTGCATTGATCCTTGCTTACCCCTGGAGAGTCAAGAAAATCCATATAGCGAAAGCCTTATATACCCCATATTAATAAAGTGAAATTTCTTAGCATTCCCAGGAGCTTTACAGTGAAAAGTTATACCTAGTCAGAGTGCCAGTAAAGTGACATTATAGAGGTATTTTTTTAAGAAGTTTATGGGTATTTCTTATACAATGTGCTACAAAAAATTCCATATATCATGAGCAAACAATAAAACTACCTCTACCTTTACCTTCAGTATTTTACTTTTTTGTATTAAATACACCCTTTGTAGTTTAGTTATCAAGACAGAAGAGAGGTTGATATGTCACCAAGGATTAGCTCATTCGGCTATTTTGTGGTTGAATGAAATGACTATTTGCTCTAGTGTATATTCATGCTGCTGTGGGAAGCATTCCACTCCAAGCTGATGCTCCAGTGTTCAAAAATGTTAATGCTGTAGCAACTGGTGCTGCTGTGGTAAGAAGTAATAATTCATGACAAATTAAAATAAATTTAAAGATAAAAAAAATGATAATCCTATTGCATTTAGCCATAAAACTGCTGTTTTCTTACAAACTAATACAAGCAAAGAGGTTAAATTAAAAAAAAAAAAAACCCGAAAAAAAAAACGAAAAAAAACCCCAAACAAACATCGAGGAGATTGTTTGCAGTTTTTGTTCTCTTGTATTTATTTCTATTTTGTGAAGTTTCAGCAGTTTATGTTTTGTCTTGTTTAGTTGTTTTTCTTTTTTTTAATGGGCAGGATCTAAAATGGGAGTACTGCAGAGCAAAGGGTACAAAATCCTTCTTTTAAGCAGTGAGATGAGTCAGAGGAACAGCTTATAACAAATAATGACAATAGTACAATTTAAACCAATATAAAGAAATAGAGGGGAAAACACTGGAAAATGTGGGCTGTAGGTAAATTCATCCTAACGCGAGTTAAGTATCTACAAAGTAATGGGACACTTCTGTGGTTAACTGAATATCATCTATCTGGGTGACTAGTGCTATCATGATGAAACAGAAATGCTAGAAGACATAGCATCTGATGCTGAGATTCTGTTTAAAACCTGAGAGGTATCATCATATACAGTTTGCTGTAACTGTAAAATTACATTTTACTATCCCTGTTGGCAAAGGATATCGGTGAATTCAGAGCAGAAAATTCACGTGACTACATCTTGCTCAAATTCAATTTTTTAAAAGTGTTTGAACATAGTTTTTTATATAATATTCAGACAATACAGTGGACCTACTGATAATGTGCTGCAAAACTGCAATGGTCAAGCTAGTTTCTGATCTTCTGCTTACAAGAGAAAAATTTGCTAAATTAAAATAATGTCTAGTCTTGCCAGTAAGAGTATAATTGAGAAAAATTAAAGTCATAAATCTAGTTTTAATTATCAAGCAATAATTAAGCCATTTTTATGCAAACCCTGATATTTCCATTTGCATTTCTCTTTAATTTTTAAAAGAAAAAAGAAGAGAGAGAAAAGGCTTTTTGAAAGATTGAGAAAACATCAGCAGGAAAAAACTCAAACCTAGAAGAGTTCCTTTAATTTCAAACATCAAATAGATAGCTAGTTCAAGCACTCTTCCACAGCAGTCCTCTAGCAGCTGGTGCTCCCCAGGACTTCTCTATATCTTGCCTTCTCTTCCAGTGTACAGCACAAATGTTTCTGCACTTGCAGGGTGAATTAAACTTGGCTGAAAAAAACAATCCAAAAGCAAAGAGGTTATTTTTCTGAGTAATCATTTACCCTATCATTTCCACTGTCAGTAAGGAAACCTGTGAACAGCAAGGCTAGCAAGAAAAAAAAAAAAAAAAAGCACCAGGGTCAGAACAAGCACTTCTTCACTTCTGAAAGAAAACTAGCTTCTAACAAAGATCTAAGTAATATCAATTTGTTTCAGGTATCAAGGCAGCTCCTTTGCACAGGAATGTGTTCATGTTTCATGTGAAAAAGTGTAAAGTTTTGTTCTATATTTTCTGGTGCCTTTAGGCTTCAGCCACCAAAGAAACACACACAGTAGAGCTGATATTCTGTGTTCACATTCTATGTCATAAACTGGAAGTTTGACTCCTGTCATTGTAATGTAGTGAATAGTAGATCAATGTGGGCGAGAAACACAGCTCTATTAATACTAAAGGAAAAAGTTTAGAAGAAGGGTTGTGTGGTTTGCTTTGGTTTGTGTTTCTGCCCTGGTCTGACATGTTTTGATTTAGTCTTCTGCATCTAAACAAAGAAATCCAGACACATAACAAAGCCAAAAAACACAAAGCCTTGCCTAGAAGAATGGGTGATAGAGAAACAAGCAGAAGAGCAGCCTTCTAATCTTCTGTGCAGATTTCATTTTTGCAGGTTTTGGATATCAAAAAGGCATTGCTGACAACTTTTGGCTTTTTGTCACTTTGTCTGCTTTCAAGATGTACATTGGCTTTGTTCTCATTGTTGAATCAAGGTTTTTAATTTATTTTTAGATCAGCTAGTGTAATTGAGAAAAGACTGAGCTTTGAGGCCATTACCATCTTAAAGAGGTAGTAAACTTTAGTCTAAACACAGGCTGACAACATTTGTTCTGAGTTTAACTTAATTATGTGAGTTTGGGTTTCCTTAGAGCTTCACTAAGCTTTTGACAACTTGTGAAGTGGTATGTGAGTACTGCTGAAACTGAGAACAAGATGTTGCTTTATAAATATACTTGGCAGAGAAAAAGAGGAATTCATAGTGGAAATTAGCTTGCAAAGATTCAAGAACCAGGATATGTGAAGTAAACTGGGTTTGCACAAATCCTTTCAAGTAAATTTGCCTAGCATATAAGCCTGAGGGAAAACTAAATTTTTCCATTCACCCGTCATTCATTCTCCTGCTCTCATTGCATCTTCCAAACCCCATTCTTCCCTCAGGGAAAGCACTACTTACTGTCATTTAGCTGGGAAAAAATGTCATCAGATCCTACACAAATCAAAAAATGCAATATCATGGCATCACTCATAAGGTCTCTGACTCACCATAAGCTTAGCCAGCTCTTGGGTACAGATATGCTTCTCTGTTAAAACAGAGGAATAATAAGGGGGATAAGTAAGCTTTTACTTGTGGCCCTAGGGCACACAGTGAAGAACTGAAAGCTGTTAAATTGATCAAGAATTACTGCAAGATCTTGGAGGCAAGTTTCTCAAGGAAATTCCCATGGTCACACGACAAAATAAGGAGAGTCTATATGTTCTAGCAAGGTAAATTCTAACAGATATATTTATTTAAAAAAAGTAATCACGATGAGAGTTGTAAAACACTGTAGCAGGTTTCCCAGAAAGAGAGGGAAACAGACATGAGCAACCTGAGCTTTACCTTCAGAATTATCCTTGCTTAGAGCACATGTGTCAGGGACCAGAAAGATCAGACACTGCCTGGAACCTGGAGCTGAAATATACAGAAATACACACCAGAGAAGCACAGGTGCAGATGTCTTACCCCTTAAGCAGAGATAAATTAGGAAACATACGTGTCATTTGAGATGTCATAATAGTACCTGTTCTCTTCCAATTTTAGTGCAATGATATTGATATCTCAAGTTCCCTGGAAATATGCTTGGGCACAGGAATTGTTTCCTTCAAGCTGATCTTAAATCCTAGGTCCAAGGAGCAATATAAAATAGAGAATAGTCCATGCAAGTGCTCAAACCTCCAACAACTTCTTGTTACATACTTCTTCCTCCCATTTTAACCATTTTTATTTGGGTTTTTGTTTGTTTGTTCGTTGTTTTGTTTTGTTTTGAATTTAATCCTGTAGTTATGGACAGAAACAGATACTCTTTACAATCTTTCCTTTTTGGCACAAAATTTTTACAGAGAAGAACTTTTTTCAACAATCCTCATTTTGAGATTCTTTTACTGCCATTTCATGAATTTTCAAAATGAAAGCAACTATTAGAAAGTTCTAAAACCTGAAACAATAGGTGTAGAAGGAGTTTATTCCAATATATTTTAACATTTTTAAATGTATCCAATTTCCATTTTTCCCTGAAATTAGAGAGTAAAACGTCATGAAAAGTGTGACAGAACTCCATTCTGAGGTGGATTTTATAAGAATCATTATAAAAGTTTTAAAATTCTATCCATTTTAGGGGCTTTCTTAAGAATTGCTGAGACTGTGTGCATAATTAACATATGTGCATAATTAACCCTTCTGACCCTATATGTAAATAAAAGAAAACTAGGAGGTTTTTTACTATATTGACTATATTACATTTTGTTTTAATAATAAATAGACATACTGCAAAATATACAAATCTGAAACATGCCTAGAAACACAAGAATAAAGAGATATCAGCTATATCAACTCTTTACTCCCAGAGAAGATCAAGTAACACACCTCTAGTAACTTTAAAGTCTTCCTATTGCTTCAAATAAACCATGGTTTCTGAAAAAAAAAACCCTCTCATTCTGGTGATCAGAACACTGAAGACATAGAAAATGTGTGTGGGTTGAGTGGTGGACATTTTCTACCTGGATTTCTCCAGGGCTATTGGCATGGTTTCTCACAGCCTCCTCCTAGAGAAATCCATGTGTGATGGTCTAGACCAGGTGCCAGTGCAGGGGGTGGCC
Source organism: Hafferia zeledoni (assembly GCA_035583235.1). Classification (NCBI taxonomy): domain Eukaryota; kingdom Metazoa; phylum Chordata; class Aves; order Passeriformes; family Thamnophilidae; genus Hafferia; species Hafferia zeledoni. The sequence continues at coordinate 78,001,825 of JAWWEV010000115.1, read as the reverse complement.
AGCTGGCTGCCTGGCTGCACCCAAGGGGTGGAAGTAAACAGCTCCTTTTGCAACTGGCAACCTGTCACAAGTGGAGTCCCCCAGGGATCAGTACTGGGCCCAGTGCTGTTTGCTATCTTCATAAAAGTGATGTGGAAGATGGGCTCAAGTGCTCCCCGAGGGTTCCTAATAATTTCAAACTGAGTGGAGAAATGGACACTTCGGAAGGCAGAGCCACCTTGCAGGAAGACCTGGATAGGCTGGAGGAGTGGGCTAACCAGAGTCTTATGAAGTTCAACAAGTACAAGTGTTGCACATGGCAAAATATAACCCAGGAATTCAGCACAATCGGAATCTACGTGTGGAGATGGACCTGCGGGTCCTGGGGGACAAGATACTGAATATGAGTGAACAGTGTGCTGTTGCTGCAAAGACAGCCCATGGGATGGTGTCTTGCATCAACAAGGACATCACCAGCAGATGAGCCACAAAGATGATCAAAGGACTGGGAAGCCTGCTGAGGAAAGGCTGAGAGAAATTAATTTGTTCAGCGTTAAGAAAAAAAGGCTCCTCACCAAGTTCCATCATTTAAAGGGTTACTGAGAGATGGAGACTCCCTCTTTACCAGGAGTCATGGGGAAAAGATGAGGCATAACAGTTACAAATTAGTCCTGGGGAGGTCTGATTAGACACAAGAGGAAAATTTTTTACAAGGAGATCAGCCACCAGAATAATATTCCCAGGGAAACATTGGATTCACCAACGCTAGACACTTTTAAGATTCAGTGGGGGAGGTTGCTGGGCCATCTTGTCTAGACCATGCTTTTGCCATGAAAATTTGGTCTGGATGATCCTTGAGGTCCAATTCCAATCTGGTATTCTATGACTTTATTATTCTATGATTGAAAATCACTATCCTCCTTACAAGAAATACTTTCACCCTGGGAGACTATTATGAAATCCCTGGAATATATTTCTCCAGACACATAATCTTCCCTTTTTAAAAAAAATTAAACCCAATCGTCCAGCTTTTCCATTCTTTTTTTCACTGGTCCCACATGCTGTATTGAAGTTTTACTCTCCTTTGCCTGATTTTAGTTTTTTTCCAGCTTTCTAGCAACTTATGAACCTGCAATTATTTCTGTAGCTACACTATTTGAAAAAAAATAATTATACCTCACCTTACTTTCTGCTTGCAATACACTTCTTCTCATGTCAGAAAATACCATTTGTATAACAGTGGTTGCTGATTTGGACACACTTCCAGTCCTTCATATCTCAGATTTGCATTTTTTCCCAGCCTCGTTGTTATTATGTATTTTGATTTATTTTTCTTCATGTGTGTAGTTTTTTTATTTTTCCATATTCAATTTAATCTGAAAGATTTCTAATGATTTCATTGATTTATTGGGATCAATTTAAATTCACAACTTGTCCTCCAAAGAGTTTGCAGAACTTACTGTTGGGTGTCAAGACTGATAAGTCATCTAAGTTGTTAATGAAACCATTAAAAAAAGGACACAAGACAGATCTCTGCAGGACCACCCACATCAAGCAATTTCCTAGTTTCTTGACAGCAAACTGTTGATGGCTGCTATTTAAGCTTGATGATTTCAACCTGATCTGAATCTGCCTGTTGATATTTTAATCTGTACCATATGACACCATCTAAAAGCTAGAAAAATATAGAGTTCCATTAAAAGGTATTTATAAATTCCAATTAGATCAGTTGCCCATCCTGTAGAAATGCATTTCTGTTATGGCGTCTGGAAACAAAAAGACACTGAGCAAACTATGAGAATGCAGATTCTGTTGTAATAGAACATTTTCACCCATATGGTCTTCAATCTTTGTCTTCTGCACAGATATTTGTGTTATTGTTGTCATCACTCATACAACCTTCAGAAAGTGTTAACAACTACCAGCCACTTCTTTCTGTTTCCATACCTGAGGCAAATACACATTAAATCCTTATGCCATTATTAATTCAGTTTGTTTGGAATATAGATGATTTAAACTGAAATGGGAATAATCTCTACAGTATTGTATTTATAATTTCATGCTTCCTGTTATTATGAGCAACTGAAATGCTGGACATACTGAAAATAAATCTAATTATTTTGTGTTTCTTTCATATAAAAATAAAAATAATCCTTAAAATCTTCTTTGGGAACTAGAATTTTTTCTTTCCACTGAGATTTGGTCTATTTGCCCTAATTTTCTATGAAAATTCATGCAAAATATTTTAAAATATCCCGGAAAAATGTTTATCTCCTACTTATATCATCATAACAATTCATTTTTAAAAGCAAGGAAACAAAACCTATTATTTCATACAGCTGAAGATGACAGCAACACTGGACATTTTGTTTGCTGCCTTATAAAAGATTGGACCTGGCTGGCCTTGAAAATGATAGAGACCTTGAATTTAGTATGATGTTTCATGAATAGAGCAATATATGGAACAGGTAACAGGTTTTACGGAAAACCACTATTTCCTCGGTGGCACACTGCAGTATTCTGCAACTCCTGAGGTGGTGAAGCACTAGAACAAGTAGCCCAAAAATGTTGTGGATGTCCCATCCCTGGAAGTGTTCAAGGCCAGACTGGGCAGAGCTCTGAGCAACCTGGCCTAGTAAATGGTGTCCCTGCCCATGACATAGGTGTTGTAACCAGATGATCTTTAAGGTCCCTTCCAACCCAAACCAGTCTATGATTCTGTGATTCCTGGTGCTGTGCTGCATTGGTGTTATTCAGACCAGGAAAGATGCAATTGCGAATAACCAAGGAGAGTCCATGAGACGTCAGGGAGAAAAAATGTTTTAATCTTACCAAAAATGAAATGGGAGGAATCACACTGATATTGTTGCATTGTTGGCTTCTTGGTAATTCTACTGGAGGGGCCTCACAGGAATTCATGCTACCCTAGGAAACCTCAGGACAGTAAGAGTTGTATGTATACAGTAATGGTCTAGGGTTGAGTATGATTGTCATGAAAAAAGCAAATGCTTCCTCAAAATAAAAATCAATATTCTGTGGGCAAAACAAAAAAATCACTTCACCAACCAACTCTAACTGAATGATGGAGGTTTATTTTAGCCTCCAGACTTAAAGGGTGGAGGTGGATGGGTATAAATTGGCGATCACTTTTAATATATTCTTGAGTCACTAGAGTGATAACTTTATCATCCTAATGACAGTTTCACAGTCATATCATAATATGTTTCTGAAAGAGAAAAGGCATATTTCAATATGTGCTATTGAATTGCCAAATTTTATCTAACATTTTTAAAACCAAAATTGATAATAAAATTTGACAGCCTCATTGAAGAAGTAATTTTCTGTTTAAATTTTGCAAATTAATTTCATGATATATTAAGAGTTTGTTTGTCACACATGTTTAGTGCAACTCATTAATCTGATATGACATTCAGTAACTTGAAAGAAATGTGATATTGCATCTTATTGATTTGATACCCTATTAGGGATTTCATAATTTCGTAGGAAATTTCTCTTTTTTTTCGTTTTTTTTTTGTTTGTTTGGTTGGTTGGTTGGTTGGTTGGGTTTCTTTTAGAAGATAGTTGATAAATTTTCTCATGTTTTATTCAGAAGTAATCATTTATTACCCTTTTAAGGGAAGAATAGTTTCAGGGAAAAAACCAACTCTGGAATATTTTAAAACCAGACTGATACAACAAAAATCATTATGTTTGTTGTAATCTTTTCCCCAGAAAAATCCCCCAAATGATTTTTTAAAGTATAAAATCTGAGGATAGATTAAAATAAAAAACCTGAGGACTAGAAGGATGTTTTAAAAACTTTCCATGATGAGTTTTATGATCTTGCCATTCCAGGAGAGTTATACAGGAAAATTTTGACATATTGAGTATAAGATCTCTTTCATTCTCTTTTATTTTATTTTTTAATAGTGGTTAAATGATTGCTGTTATCTTTGAGATGCACTATGAGATGATCATCGCTTTAAGTATTGACAATCTGGCTGCTTTCACCTTCAAGCTACAACTTCTTCTATGACTGCCTGAAGCCATATTGATTTAAATTTGTCTATCACAATGCATGTGGTTGCCTTCATGGAGTGAATTTGGACTCAGTGTTCAACTAGAAAGAAGGCGCAAATTAACACTTTAGAGTTAAGAACTGAGTGATTCTCTGTGCTCAACTGATCTTGGTTGACTTTCAAATATCTATCCATATAGATGACATTGCCAAATCAGTGTTCAGAACAGCAAAAGGAATGGCTGAAGAGTGGCTCACTGGATACTACTGAGTATAGAGGAAAGACGAGTAAGTGTAAATTAGAAGAAATAAGATTATTTTCCTGCAATGTGTAAAAGCCAGTACTTCAAAATATTTTAAATACCTCTCTTTGACAATTTGTACCAAACTGCTGCTGTTTTCATTACTATGTATTTTGCAATCCCTAATCAGTAAAATGTAAAGCAATCACTATGATGTTGTGATATCAACCATCTAGAAATCCTCATCAAATTTCAGCAACCTTTAATGGCCTCTATCGTCACACTATACATAGAAGAGTGAAGATGTAAATTCCTAAATCCACAAGGTCTATATAGTACCTAAATCTATATTATAAAGGTAATGACACTAACATTAATACAGAAAATGCTTTGTGAAATGTTTAGGGAAATTCCAAGATGACACATCCTAGCTCCTGAAAAAATGTAAAATTTTGTAACAGTTTTATACAGAAGGCTTGTTATATTGTTCATCCTACGTAGACAATGCACTTTTACTTCTGTAAATTAACAATTTCTGTTCTACTTTTCTGTGGAAAAACATTGCAAAGGTTTTGAGAAGTTTAATTAGCAATTTAAATCCAAAGCAGACTTCTATCAAACCCAGATGACAGAGTGATCAAAAAACACACCTAAAAACTATTTAGTTATAATATTTCTCAGAAATAAGGAGATTTGAATAGTATAATATATGACAATTGAATATGCATTAAAATTCCCTGCTGTGATTCTGGACTACTTTTTGTTAAAGGTAACTTAGTATTTTAAATTAATATGATATGAAATAATGTTAAGGTCATGTTTCAGCTTTTTTTTTTTTTAATTTGGGGTGGTGTGTTTTGTTTGTTGTTGTTGTTTTGCTTTGTTTTATATGTTTGTTCTTAGTTTGGTTGTTTGTTTTTTTGTTTGTTTTTTGACAGGAGTTAATATATAGATAAATAACTATGAATCTTGCCATGAGTTACATCATCTTTTTCAGAGTTGTACAGTCATGCTACCTATGTGGTTTTGGTGAACTATAAACATTTTAATTCTCATCACATTTCCTAGCTGTTCTATCAAAAGATTGGTGTCCCAAACCAAATCTCTAATTCTCTGGAGTCATCTTGGTTATTATCTGATATTAAAGCTGTGTCTAATATAACTTAATAATTCAAGCTTTCTCTATAGTGCTAAGAAGGGATAGGCAATTCCTAAGAGAATTTTTTTCCATTTCAAAATGCCTATCCAACAGAAATAAGATGCTTCAGTCTCTGAAGATATACATCTCCTTCCATTAACCACAGAAGTAGCATAGATTACCATTTTAGACTAAACTTTTAGGTAGCTAAATTTAGGTGAGATCAATCTCGTATCCTATCCCAGTGCCAGAATACTGAAAGCATTATGAGATGTGCTAGCAGCCCCTCTGTTAATCAGTAAATATTCTGTTTACATAATCAGCCAACATCTGTATTACATCATAATGTTTGATCAAGTAGGAGGTTTTAAGGGAGCTATATTCCATACTCTAACACTTTATTTCTTGCAATTTTGAATTTTCTGGGTTTGCCATGTGGAAGGAAAGCGAGAACTGGAAAATCTGGACCTGGAAGAAGAAGAAGGAAAAGAAATGAAACAACAACAAATACATGAAGAATAGAAACTGGTGTAAACCTAGGTTCTGGAGACACTCTTTAGGAATGATATCTTGCAGGGTGGCTTCTGTGGTTCCATTTGCACTATTTTCTTCTTTATATTTATGATTTGTTCAAGATGACTTTCTGCTTTCCTTCATCCATTGCATTCCAACATTAAATACTAATAGATATTTCTCATTCCTAAACGTAGAATTTTTCTAGCTGACATCTTGGGGACAGAACAGTTCAATCTTGGGGGGAAAAAAGAGAGAGATTATATTCTACAATTAACTTCATAGGGAAACATGAATAAACATAACTCATTCACATAAATATAGCAGTTCCTATATTCAAACGGTGGGGGTTGAGTAGCTTAATTTACCAAATAACCTGCTCCTGCCATAACCTCTTCCCTTTCCTTCGTCTTTCTCTGTCTACCCCTGCTGCTGCTTCTAATAATATGGTCACAGTTTCGTGTAAGCCCTGGTATGAACAGTATCTTCCAGATCACCAGCTTAAAGTAGCAAATTATTTGTATGTATCATCATTAAGGTTCATTTTCTGCCAGAAATTATTTGCATTACTTCATGGCTTGTGTAAGAAATAGCTGGGGGCACAAGGCTTACAGTGAAACAATGTATCTGGAGTGATAATGACTAGGGCTTCCCTCTTTCAGTGGAGGTGAACACTTCAATTACATCAACAAGTTGATTGGAAATGCAACTGCAAGTTGTGGTTTTATTATAAGTTTAGTGCCATCCAAGAACATCCTGCATATTCATACTACCTCCCTTGTGTCAGTATTTATGGTTATGCAGCCTAAAACTATGACAGCAAATAGTAAATGACTAGTTGTCTATTTTAGTATCTGTATAGTTCTCCAGAGGGTATAAAACATGAATAAGATAACCTAGAATTTATGGCTTGTACTTGTAAATGTGGTTTATTTGATTCACAAAGCTCCTAAAACTGGGGCAGAAATGCTGGAAGCATACTTGTATGATCTGAACAGTGTTTACAGGACATGTATCAGTGTGATGACAACATAAAAGGTCCCTGTGGCACTGTAAACATTCAGTGATGCCACAGTATTAGGACACTAGACAGCTTTGCTATTTACAGTTCGGGTTTAGCAGTGTATGAGATCAAAGACTGAAGAACATGGAGGATCTTAATACTAGTGGCATACATAGCTGGGATTTACACATTTTCCGAAAAATGTTCTGTTGCTATTCCCCCCAATGTAACTTTTTCTCAACAGTTTTTCTTAAGTATTTCTTAAGAAAAACCCCAACATATGAATATATGAAATGCAATAACAATAATTCAACCTCTATTTATATACATATTTTACTGCTGATTTTCTTCAGCAAAAGACTGTCTAATGAAACCTAATTTCTGTTTGTAGGTAACTGAAATATAGCAGCTTGTGCTGCATGAAGAACATGTATAACAATGTACAGCATAAAGCAATGATTGACTTGAAAACATGGTTGACTTTCAGCTTACCTATGTGCATGCCAGCACATCTGAGACTGTATTACTTTTCTGAAACAGAAACGAAACACTAATTTAATCATAATATCATGTTGGGATTTGTCTGACTTGACTATTATTAGACAACTGGTCTATGGCTTCATCTCAGCTCCCTCCCTTTGCTGTAGTGCTAAAGACAAGTGGGATGAATCATCCTCAGTTGTATCTTAACTAAAAAAGTTGGAGTGGCTTTGAGATCAGGCATTACTTATTTAAGGAAAAGCAGAGTAAGATTAATCCTTTGTCTCTAATGAACTGCCTTCATGTGAATGGTATACTTATTAGTTTTAAGTTACTAGGTTAGTTTTTGGGGTGTGCTGGGAAACAATAATTCTCATTGCATCTGGACAGACGGTAACAGTTCCTACTGACTTAAGGTTGCAGATGTGTCTCATACACCAGGTGAAACCTTCATGTTTCTCTTACAGGAAACTGAGACAATATTTCTGAAGTAATCTGATGCAGGGGTATCTTGCCCTTCCCTCTTGTTAACATTTCTTCAGTTTTTGTGTGTTGGACAGTATACAATGCAGGACATGCAGAGTTTCCACTTGCACTTTACCCTAGATATAAACAAGTGCATGGATGCACTAGAGAATGAAATGCTTCATACTTGGTGGTATTTAATATGTCACAACTATCTACTGAGTTTGTTGAAATGTCACTTTCAGCTGATAGCTCAGCAATATGTGAAAGGTTCTCAAAGGTTAAAACTTTAGACTGCAGTAACCTCTGGCTTTTTCAGGAGAGGGATTTGTACTTAAACTTCTGGAAACCTGAAAAGCAAGATATATTCTATCTGTTTTGCAAATGTACTCAACTTTTAGATCAGTGGGGCATTATAGTAGCTGAATGATGGGATTTATGGAATGCTGCCTCTGCAGTTTATGAGCAGAGGCTTATAAAAGGTGTGTAATAATGAGCGGTTTCAATTACATATATTAAAAAATCAATGTTAACACTTTCAAAAGAAAATAAAACATTGCCCAAGTAATAAATGTATTATTCAGATTAAATATGATTGCTTCATACTGAAACACCTGTGGGGTGGTTCTTTTTTACAATCAAATGTGAAGTGCATAAAAAAGATCATAGATAATCACTGCCTAGTTGAAATAGCAATTATAAAAAGCATCAGCAATTTCTCTGCATCCAAACAATTTATATTGAATCTACTCCACCTGATTCTTTTAACATAAAGGAAGAGAAAATACACAATATTCTGCATTAACACATGGGAACATGTAAAGACCCACTGACTCCACAGCACTTTGTTAATATTTTAAGTATGCTATCAGAATTTCTGCACTAGAAGGGACTTTTCTAACTCACTTAGAGTTGGAAGTTCCAGGAAGCACACTGCCATCAACAGCCAGCACACTTTATCATGCTCATGAGTCAGAGGGGAATATCCATTGCATTGTGTGACTACAGCACTGTCACCCTCTGTGTAATCGCAACTTCTCTTTAGATGCTTGTGCCACAAATCAATCAGGAATGGCAGCTCTTTTGTGAGCAGAGATGTACACATCCACACACAGAGCAGCACTCCCCTCAGCTCACTGTCTGCAGCCACAGGGGACTGGGAAGACTGATTGGTTACTGAGTCTTAACATCTAAATTATAAAGACTGAAAGAAACAGATCCTGTGTGAGCTTCCACATGCCAAAGTGGGGCTTTTTATCTTGTTGCAAAGCGTAAATACAAATTATATGTTTAAAGAAGCAGGAAACAGATTCACAAAAAGAAAACAATAATGCTATTTTTCTCTTTGCTTGTGCACAGATACAGCTATTTTTTACATTTCTCTTATTTTTAAGGAATCCTCAAGACTCTCTTCAATATGCAAAACCTAAAGATTAATGAAATGTACCTCTAAATGATAATTTTTATTACAGGTTATGCTTAACAGTCAGATTAAAATTCCTCTCTATAAACAGTGAGTTAATATCAAAAGCTTTTCTTTAGTTCTCTTTGTTCCCAATTGCAATAAAAAGACAGAATTACCCACAAATTATCCTATTTCTTTTGATATTATATAATTATTACAGAATGTGTTAGGAAAAAATAATATAAGTTAACTTTTGAAGCTATATTTGAGTTATTTAATCTTACTTTCCCTCTTTCTTATCCAGAAATTATTATACTAAAAATGTAGTTCTCTTATACATATTTTTATATAGATTATTCCTTTACCAAAATAAACCCTTTAACTGAAATAACGACGCTAACAATGTCTACCTTCTCAAGTGGAGGGGAGGGGTGGAAGGGAAAATACAGATTTGAAATATCTTTTGAATACCTGTGAGCTGTTGAGTTTAATTGAATCAGAGTCTGGTGATTCTATATGAATGAAGTAAAGTTTCAGTGATTGACTTATTGCCTGTAAAATGCATTTCATCGTCTTTTTCACTTTCCATACAATGATGAAGAATTATGAATTTGTAGAATTATCAATCTCAAGTAAAAAAAAAAAAAAATCTAACCTGTGATAGGATATTTGCCCAAAAATGGCATCAAGAGAAACAGTTTTCTTGCACTAGAGAGAACTTTTTAAATTTCTTGAGAAGTCAATGTGTTTTCTTTATTCTTTTTAGAACTCCTATTTGTGCACATATTTTGTTTACCTGTAGCAAAAATGTTCCAAAATCTATATCATCTATATTTAACTTGATTCAGTTTTTCAAATAGTCATTCTATATTTCTACAAGATTGATTAGTGTTATTAAAAATTTATAGCACAGTCTTTAGGTGTCTCTTCTTCAACTTTAAAAAGTTAAAAATATTTAGAGATTTCCAAGAAGAGGACTATGTTAAAAAGTTCATACTGAAGGTTTATGTCGTAGGGAATAAAACCAGCAAACCTTGTTGTGATTATGAACAATGTAGCACCTGTAGGTCCTGTAATAATTATACTCTTTAGAAAGTTTTTTCTTTCTTCAAGTAAACTTTCCCAGTGCCAGACAATTCACTACAAAGCTGTCTCAATAAAAGGCTCTTGTATTATCTGTTCCTCATGCAAGTATGCAAGCTGTGATACTCTTTCTGAAAAGGCTGAAATCTTGAGCCTCTCAACAATATGCATGTTTGAAGTAGATCAGTGTGCTAATTGTTCTTTTCTGAATGCTTTTGTTTGCTGTACAATCATGAACTAAACAAGTTAAGGCAGTACTCGGATGGTACTAGTTTGCTGATAACAAAGGAAACACCTTTCTTGCTACTTCTTGATTCTTCTCTGCTCAGACTGTTATAGATCTGCATATAGATCTACAGCTTCTATGTTGTATTGCAAGTCTGTATCCAATAGATAATCCACAATAAACATTTCAAACTCCTTTGCAGTGCCCAGGCTGACTTTCGCATGAGTCATATTTTCTATATTCTTTGTTCGTGAAACTGTAGCTGCTTTTAGCCGCACATGTATGCTGTGCATTTAAGCCCAATTTTACCAAGTAGTCCAGACTACATTGTATCAGTAGGTAATCCTTTATACCATTCATAAGTCCTCTGAAAACTCCATTATATTCCTCCTTCTTGATAACGGATAAAACTGTCAAGCAATCTCAGGTCAGAAATCAGTTCCTGAAGGATTTCACTGGAACATGGCTTCTCATTCAGATTTCATATTTTGCAGTTAAATTCGGAAGCCTGACAGTTTTTTTCAGATTTCAGTCCATTTCATGTGTCATGTGAATTTTGTGTTAGTCTTCTATGGGACTTGTCATGCTACTTATTCATGTGGAAATACTGTAATTTTTATTGCACCTCCCTAGAGTTTAAATGAAACTTAAGTTCTACATTTTTGGAGTTTTTATAGCTTCCTTTTAACATTATTGTAATTTGCTAATTCTTTTTTAAAAGGTTAGAAATGTAAGTAAAAGTGAATGCTGTACAGTGCACTATGAAAATAATATTTTACTGAGAGCTTTTATGGAATTTCCACCTATCCATTAAAAAAAAAAAAAAAAGAAAAGGGTACTTGTCTGTCTCTTCTTTGCCAAGCTTCACAATCAAGCAAGCATAGCCTATGGATAAAAGGAATACACTCATTTTCCTTGTTCTGCATTTTCTCACTGCTCAGTCCGGGACAACCAGGAAAGCTGCCTTAACTTGTTTTCTATGAATATTCATGATACAGAAGCTCTGGGATGATTCTTTGACTCACGTCAAAACACAATCATTTCTTTGCCTTAAATAATTATTTACTCTTTTTATTCTGGGACACCTCTGCTCAGAGAGCAGAAAGTTGTCTCTGTGCTCCCTTTTGTCAGGAGGACTGAGAAGAATATTGCTTGGATCATGGAAGCCTGAGGGTTTTTTCCTTCCTTAGTTTCATATCAATATTTCTTAACTTCTCTCATATTGTATTCTTTTACCTAGTTCTCATCTTTCACAGATATATAAACATAAAACTATAATGGTGGAGGTCAGCAAATATATTGCCATTCAACTTTTTCAATAAATATTTGTACTGAAATCTAGCTGTTGTCACTGGGACTTAAGTATACTCTTATGCTAAGTAAGTGCTTAAAGGTTTGCAGAATTGAGGCTTTTTTTGCCCCCGTTCAATGACATTTTTTCCCCATAAAGAATCAATTCTGCAGCTGGTTTTCCAATAAACTTAGATGAAATGAAATTATTCTCTGTATCTTATTTTTCAAGGGCAAAGGTTAATTTTAATTGTATTTTATTGTATGCACTTTGTGGGAAAGCCAAGATTAAGCAATATGTCAGCTCAGAGCAAACAAAGAATAATTCCAAACACAAAACAAATTGCCACTCACTCTTTGTTCCCCATCAAGTCAATAGAAGAGAATAATTTCTCAAATGTGGATGGAAGGAAATATTTCCCCTTCTGTGGGTAAGATCTATTTGTTTTTGCCAGCATAGGCTACAAACTTACATACTGTTTGTATATTTATTTTAATTTAAAAACCAATTTCACATACAATTTAGCATTACGATATAACATAATTACATTTTGTTCTTACATCTACAAAACACATGCTCACATATTGACTGTTATTTATTGGTATAAAGCAGTATAGGCAATTTTGCTTCTAGTTTTTAATTTAAGGCTGTGGTGAAAATCTTCCTGCTTCCTATGTAACCACTGAAAAAGGGATTAAAAACTCATCACTTTTCAGTGGTTCTATTTTTCTGAAAAGTGTCTGATTCAAAATTGGCCCGTGAGTAGTCTGATTTCTGTAAACACATGAACAGGGATTGCAATGGTTAAGTCATGGGCAATATCGTCTTTGAACGAAGAGAATTTCAATATTGCCAATCTATTTTTATATGTGAGAATGTAAATTTAATAAAAAATATAGTCACTATAAAAATAAATACTGTGGTCTTATGTGTGCAAAAGGCTCACTTTTTTGTTGTTGTTTCAGGAATTAACAATGTCCCACAGTTCTTCTCAACTGAAGATTTCTTTCCTAAAATAATTTGTTCAGTTCCACTTCAGGAAACAGACAAAGTATAACTCAACTGGAGTGTGTTCGTCATGGTATTTCTGAAGGGCCAAAGGAAGAATAAGTTTCAAAAATTTTAATCTGACTAACTAATGTTTTCTGGTCTAAGAAACTATTAAGGTAGCAAGTGTATTTATATTTTATGTATGTATTGATTGATTGATTCATTAATTCTTGATTAGTTATTCATTCATTCATTCATTCATTCATTCATTCATTCATTCATTCATTCATATTTAAGTATTACACCAGCCCTACTTACAGAATTGAGGACTATTTTCATTTTGTACTTGCTACC
>JAWWEV010000115.1:77936123-77972632 GCA_035583235.1 Hafferia zeledoni | reverse complement strand
CCCCAAAAAAAAAAAAAAAAAAAAAAGAAAAAGTTAACATTCAAGTGCTTTTTAATTCAGAAATATTTGGGGGAAATAGACAATTATATAATAACAGGATCCTTTTTAGCATGAACTACCTCATTCACAGTACAGAGGTAAAAACTTTCAAGAATAACAGATAACTATAAAATGAACTTCTGCTATTCAGTTTTCCAGCACCATGGGGCAATAATTGCAGCAATGGTAGATAAACCATATTGAAATTTACTGAAGCAAAAAAGTTAGTTTCATAGTGTAAAGCCATGTCCATAGCTTAGATCACAAAACTTAAACCAAATATTTTAATACTTTCATAAAGTTCCATATTATTCCTAAAGAATAATGTAGAGCAAAGACTTAATCTACAGTGCTGACAAGCAAGTTAAAAAATCAACAGTGACCAAGAAACTAGATGCAAAAATTTGCTGAAACAATGATACTGTGAAGCAAACCATCAGATAATGCTCATAGTTACCCTAAAGCAGTAAGGAGTAAATACAACCTTATACTGATATACGTATTCCCCATTTTGTTTGCTATAACCACCAATAATACTCAAAAATGTCCAAAGAAACATGGAAAATGGAAGTAAAAGAATCAATACTTGGCATGAAAGATGTAGTTATCCTCCTTTCCCATTTTTCTCAGTGACAGCTCAAACCCACATGATACAGGATTGAATAGATTTCAGGGGTATGATAGCTCATGAGAAGCACTGGAATTTCAATAAAATTTAGAACAGAGACAGCTTTGAATAAAAAACTTATAGTAAGCAGATTAGTTCAGGAGTATTCAGAAGAATGACCATCAGCATCTCTTTGAGAAATGGATCTTACATATTGGCTCAGTCATTTAGCTGAAATAAAGCATTACACAGGACTTGAATGTAAAGTCTCTGAATCTAAAGAATGTAGGCAGTTATTGATTCTTACCCACAAGAACCCCTAGAAATATACAAGACTCGGTGGGATAGGGATTTGAGCAATGTGGGTTCAACTGTGGAAGGTGTTCCTACCCATGGCAGAAGGGTTGGAAAAAATGTTCTCTAAGGTCCCTTGCAACCCAAACCATAATATAATTCTATGATGATTCTGTGAACTAAAATGTATACCAAGCTATTTGTACACCTTGTGCAGGAAAATGCACTTGCTTGAAGAGCTCAGAGACAAGTATTAATTGAATGATGGGCACAACTTTAATGAATTAGTTTATTTTGATTCTAGAGCTCTTTTTCATGTACTTTCTATATATATTTATGTGTTTGATATATGATAGTGTGAATGTTCATAGAAATTACTATTCATATGCCAGTATTTCCAAGAGATTTTTCAATCGGTATTCCCCTATAATATTTCTTACAGTAATCTACATTTCATGTGTATAAAGGACATAACTAAACAGCATAATGAAAGCCATTATAGTTACAGTCAGACTGCTATTTGAAATTCAAAGTACATCCATTACTTTCAAAAAGAAATTATATATTTATGATTATATGAAATACAAATAATAATGCATAATTTATTTACCTAATACTATTACATGAGAATTCTCCATTGTGAATTCAAAAGTAATTTTCTTGATTAAAATGACTTCCAGTCCAAAAAATTCTCCCTGGAAAAAAAGTGAGTTTTGAATAACAAAACCTGGTGAATATTATGAGAGGATTAAATAGCAGAAAGTTTTCATAATTATTGCTATAAAATTATTCGCTCTGTGCAAATGACCATGGAAAAAGAGCACTTAAATTATGTCAATTTGCTATGTATTTTCTGTTCTCACATGCTTTGCACTAAGAACATTATTTAGTGAAAAGCCTTTAGTCTGTTTATTTCTTTTTTAATCAGAACCAATCATAAGAACTTAAAGGGAAAAGAAACAATCTTATGTTAAGTAGTTCACATTCAAAAATTTTCTCTCTGTAGTTCTCCTGGTCACATACTATCAAGAACATATAACATAGGATTTGCATATTATGCAAAATAACTTTAAATTGCCTTTCATTTAGAAACAGTTCAACTTAATTTAAAAAATCTTCCCTGAATCCTCAAGGTACAAGCTGCATCATATTTCTGGGACTGTGATTTGGCACATAGTAAGATATTAAAAAGAATTCTTACTTCCTTTCCTTTTTTTTTTTTTTTTCCTAAAAGTTGTCTTTACAATGAGTACCTCTTTTCATCAAAATATAAATGAATGACAAGTGACAGAAAATGCCTATTTCTCATTAGAATTTGATTTTTTTTATTGTTATTAATCTTGTGAATTGGAATATGTGAAGTCCTTTTGGCTTGCTCTCCCTTTCACAAGTAAAAATTAAAGTAAAAAAATTCACAAGTAAAAATTAAACATAAACTAATCTTCACCATAAAGAATGAGGCAAAGAATAACTCAATGCTTTCCTCAAAAGATGATCCTCCTTTTTACTTCTCTAGTCTGGAATTGCACAGGATTAGTATCATCACAAAATGTAAGAACTTTACAGACAAAGATCTGAAATCATGAAATACTGAGCAAAAGCAGTTCATGAATTATGAATCTGAAAAAACTGAGAACCATGCATGTCAGAACGTCCAGAGTACTCTCTAAAAAAAAAGCACTGTAAGATAAGTAATGCTACTATAACTCAAGAAACTGATTTTGTGTGATGAGGAAATGACCTCTACTATTTGGAAGCAAGACCTCAGTAATAAAAATTGCCTGTGGTAGGAACACTGGTAAAACAGAACACAGATCTGTACAGGTTCAGCAGCAGACTTTATGCAAATATATATCATATTGCCATGGATTTGGCCCATTTTTATTTTATCATCTGATAAGAACCCGTACATAAAAATAAATTCTGGATCTGGAACTTAATAGCTGTAGTGTATGCAGAGACAGGGTAAGTTGTTTTTTGGTGGTTTGGGTTTTTTTTTCTTTGTTTTGTTTTGTCTTTTTTACCCTTGAACCTTAGCAAAGAGACAGCTTTTTTTGACATTCTGATGTCAGGGAAATATGTAGGGAGATGTATGGAATGAACTATCTGCTGATTAAAATAGGAATATTTAAAATATGTGTAGTAAAATTCATGTAGATTTTTTGATGGGGTTTTTGTTGTTTTTTTTTTTTATTTGTTTTGTTTTTTTGGTATAGCTAAGAAAAAATTTACTGATGGTGGTATTGTCAGCAAGCCAGCTTTAACTGCTGTTTTTTCAGCAGCAGCAAAACATACATTTTGTACTGGTGTTTGTATCTCCTTTGTCCCAGTTCATACATCTTTCTATGCTAAAGCTCCACACTCTTGATAAGCCAGGCAGTCAGGATGTGCAGCCATGTGGCTGAACTATCTCCTTCCCTTCATTTTGTGGTCCATTCTAATGGAATGATCTGAAGGGGGGAAAAAAAAAAAAAAAAAGTGAAAAGCTCTCACCGTTTTCTAACCTTTCCTAAGAGATGACCTTTCCATTAGATATGGTATAGTGACCTACACTGTTGGAAGCCTTTTAAAGACAGTTGGTTTGCCATTTCCCAAATGGATTTGTTTGTCTGGAAACTGAATCATTAGCTGTCTGCAAGTCAGTTCTTTGCTGCTCCTATCAAAAGCATTGGGGCTCTTTACACATTGGAAGTTAGCCAGCAATATTTAATGCTGTGTACGAGTTCCATTTCAGAGCTCAAACCTGAATTCTTTACAGTGAGATTACTGATATCTCACCTACTCAGTCTCCGTGGGAGTGAGACTCTGGTCCATTCCAGGAAGGACTAAGAAGGGTGAACTTAAGTGAGATTAACCATCTCAGTTCAGAAGAAACTTGACTTTTATGATATCACCATCATTGCTTAAAGATGTCTAACTGTTTCAGGCAAAATACATAGGTATTTTTAAAGAAAATATTTGTTATTTTGTCTTCTTGTTACTTGTTTTGTTAAACTCTGTTTTACAAGGGTTATACAAGCATTATAAGAGGCTGCCCAGGGCAGTGGTGGAGTCACCATCCCTGGAGATATTTAGAACACATATAGATGTGACACTTGGGGATGTGGCTTAGTGGTGAGCTTGGCAGTTAAAAAAAAAAAAAAAAAAAAAGTGAAGTCTCTGCAAAAGATTGCTATTTATATTTTTAAAGCAACCACATATTTAATGTTTATCTTCATGGATATATAGATATATTTTTCAATGTAAGTCATTGTACATATACATGAAACTTCTAAGTCTGTAGCCTTAAAACAAACAAAAGAGTGGCCCAGAGAGCATCTGTGGTGATATGGAGCTTTGAAGAGGGATCACTTGACCCCTTTTAATTATGAATCATGAACTAGCATCAAGTAAAGTAGTAGGTAGCAAGTTCAGATAGAAGAAAAGCAAGTATTTCTAGTCAGTCTGTAGTTAAGCTGTTAAGCTGTTTAGCTCAAGATGAGGGTGTGCTGAAAGCCTGCAGGAACTCAAAGGGCAACTGGAGAAACTGCATGGAAAGTAGAAAGGACTGCACAATTCAAAAATATGATCATTTTTTCAAGATGTAATCGAGATGTCAGTTCTTAGAAGTGGGGAGGATATTGTGAAGAGCTATCACTATTTACTGGTGTGGAAGGGTTAAATATGTTTGCATATACACATTTAATTTGTTCCTGGCCTCTGTGTTTCACCACTATTGGCAGAATACTCAGATTTTTTACTTTGTCTTATCCATTATAGACAGTTTTGTAACATTTCCTTTATCCTTAACAAAAAATAGTTTATTGTCTGCAAAAGCAATGCCTGACATTCCACACATTGTCTCATAATAAGCGTTTGTGGCCAATACTGTATCTCTAGGGTGCAAATCAATTAGTTAAATCCATGTTTTTCATGTTCAAAAGTATTTTCCTTTTCAAAAAAAACCCCAGAATTAATTGGCCTCATTTATTCTCCATGCGTCAGTGCTCAGAGCTTCAACTTTTGTTTCAGTGAAGAGCAATAATGTCTTCATTGTGAGCTGAAGCCATTCTCTGCTTTGTATATTCTTAAACAGTGAAACTATGTCAATAGAACTTCATGTAATGAAAGTATAGAAGTACAAACAAAAAAACAAACCAAAAAAACCCCACAACCCTTTGGGTCACTTATTTGGCTCACTTTTCCTTATTTAATTTCTTCATTGAAGAAATTGAAGAAAACAATTTTAACAACAAACCTGAAAAAACTTTGAAATCAAACCACATAACAATAAAAGAAATTATTTTCTTCTTTCCTTGAAACAAGGTGATCATCTATTTTCTAATGTAATACAGTGTGATGATTCCTGGTAAGTTCTGACTGTATGTCACAATTGCTTTTGTTGTTATGCACCTTGGTTGGAATATGAATTTAGTGTTTTGGATTTTTTTATAAGTTGCACAGATATGCACATGACAGAGAGGCAGATGAAAATTTTTGATAACCAGATTTTTGGTTTATGGATTTGTGCTGAAATCTCACTTCCCAAACTGAAATGATTACACCCACACAAGAGTTTTGTCTGTATCAAATTTCACTTATTTTAGCATAATTCTCCTGATTAGAAATATCTGCTCTAGAAAGAAAAGGCATGCCAGTAACTGTGGCATTCCTAACCCATCAACAGTAGCATGAATCATAAGATATAGTACTGTCAGCACTAATTCAACATTTATGAAGTTATATGATTAAGGATCACCATAGTCTCCTATCTCATTATCCCAGCCATTAGCAGCATTAAAAAACCTAGGGCAAGAGCATCTATCTCATGAATTTGAGTTTACAGAAAGTTCAATTTAGTATGTTAGTGAAGTCTTTAGATGCTTTTTCATATATTGGTTTTGCCTCACACTACCTTGTAAAAGTGTCACCACAATATTAGAAAAAGCTTGAGACACCTACTTATGTATTAAATTTGTTAATTGCTTTCTGATGCTGAAATATCCAATTCTAACAGGTAGGAACTTCAGATCATGCAAAAATGCAAAAGCACAAGATTCACGAACTGTGTGGGATGCCTTCAAGTAGTGTAAAAGCTTTACAATAATAAAGTTCATAGTACATTATGCTCAAGAACAGTCCAAAATTGATTGCCTGATTGTCTGACCTACCAGTAGGTATTCAGGCATGACAATGTATGTACTCTTGCGTACAACACATGGTTTAAAAAAATCAATTTTTTTTTTTTCACGGAAACTTCTAGCATATCTTTTTGAGTTTTAGGAAAATTGGCGGGAGGAGGAGGGTCATTTTAGCAGAACTGCTCACAATTTCTGTAGGGTCGGAACCTGAAACATCCTGTGTAAAAAAGAGGGGAAATCAAACTACAGTAAAATGTTCAAGATGTGCTCTACATTTTTGGCAACGTGAAACTCCACACCCAAAAAGAAGGTGAAAAAAAGGCTGGTGCAGATCTAAGTATGTCACCCATAAGTATAACGCATGTCAGTAAATTACCTGCAGGTATATGCCTGCTTCTGCCATTACCCCACCAGAAGTGATTTGCATCAAAGCAGATGAAAAGATTAACTCTAATGGCTAGATTAACACTAATGGATAGAAATGCAGGTTTCAAGAAAGACAAAATATTCAGCATTTTATTGCCTGAGGACTAGCTTCTTGCTACATACCTTGCTATCTAGCATTTGTTTTTCCCTTAGTATGTTTTACTTTATCCAGCTTAAAAGCTTCATTTTTAACTTGTTTGTCTGAAGCAGTTATCTGTTTCCTCAAAGCTAATGCAGCTCATATCTGCCCACTGATGACTCTTTCCCACAAACATATAGCGTACAAATTATACGTATGGGCAAAGTGAACCCTGTTTTCAGAAGTGTTCACCATGGCTCTCACATAGGTAAGCATTAACTGCATATAGATTCAGAATTTTGATTTTTTTGCATTCACTTTGGGGTTAAAGAAATGGTTTCTGAGAGTAATCCTATTACATTCAAAACTCAGTCTTTTGGGAAAAGTTTTTACTCTGTCATAATTTAAGCACTTACACAATTGTTATGTCTATAGTTGACCATACACAATAACATTTATTGGTTTTAAAATGAGACAGAACAAGTTGATCAAAGTTTTTTGTAACATCAAATCTGGACAACAGCCTTCACTAGATATGACATAGGTTTTGGGGCAAAATTTCATCTTTCAGAAAAGTTCATTGGATGTGACAGGATGTATCAAAAACAAGAAAATAAATGCTATTAATTTGATCTGAACAAAACCAATCTTTTTTTTTTTTTCTTTATAACAGTGAGATAGGAAATTGTAAATGGTCTCTAGTACTTGTTGGAACACTAGCCTAGGTTGTCAGATATCTGCCTATGGTTCCTCTATTACAGTTTTTTTCTCTACCGTGGACAACATACCACATTCTCTGTGACTCAGTTCCCCATCTGTAAAGTGTGTGTGGGGGGGAATTCTTTAATAGATAAAATCTCAACTGTACAAATAAATATAGTAAAACTAAGGGGCAAAAATACGTAGTCTGTTACACTTATGGTACATTTTGAGACAGGAAATCTTCCACAGAGCCATGAAGGTAAGAAATACACATCAGCAACATGTTAAATTTTCACAGGATCAGTAAGCCCATCTTCAGTACACTTTGTTTAGAACTGATCACGTGTATAAAGAGATATACTTGCTCCTGAAAACTTGGCATTTTTTAATTTGTTTTTTTTTTTTTTTTTTTAATTTAAATTCCTGCTTCTTGTAGTAAATCTTGACCTATTTCTGTCCATATACATCCAAATCATCTGAAGAGTAAAGTTTCAATTTCTTCACTTCACTGGGGAAGTGATTCAATATTCTACCTATTTTTTTCCTCTCAGTTTCTGATGATTATTTTTTATAATAATTTCTAAGGTCCACTCAAACCAATTATTCTCCTAGGCTTGATTTCTATCTGTTTAATTTTCAAAGATTTCTTTCTCTTTCTATATTTCTTTCCTATCAACCCTGTTACACAGACAAAAATTTTCATTTCGTTCCTTATATATAAAGTATTCTCTATTTATTACTTTAACTTTCAATCTATCAATATATAGCCCTAACTCTGAATATAAATGTTGTCATTCATTAAATTCCAATAATTAGATAAATGTAATTGTCTCTGATTACAAGAATGAAGACAGAAATGATAAAATGTTTTTTAATTAAATTATTTATGTATCTTACCTTTCTACCAGTTGTCACAGATAGCTCATTGCAATGCTTTAACTCAAAATCAAGCATGGAGTATGATTTGTTTTTTGCTCAGAAATCTGTTAGGGTTTTTTTTATACACGGACTATTCTTTAAAAGTAGCAAATTTTCTTTCTATCATACTTTGAGTATGATGTAACACAAAAAATAAGTAATCATAACAGACTGTAATGTATTCTGAGTGCCAATTCAGACTCATTCCTGGGAACTAACTTCAGCTACTAAAATTTTGTTTGTTTTAATGATAAAGATATTGGCAAATGAAGAAGTGAGCTTAAACCACAAAATTGTTTCTATGGGTCACTGAACAGCTAAAAACTCAAAAATTCTAATACTTGATTCAAGTCAGCCCCTAGCTGAGATGATATTTTAAAACTGTAGAGCATTAGGAAAGCTGGAGCACAGTCTTTCCAATAACAGTGTCACTAGTGATGAAAACACTTTCTACAAAGACAAACATTTGGTGTCTCTGCTCTTTCTCTTATTATCTTTAACTTGAGTACAAAAAGTTCTTTAGTCTAGAAAGCAATTGCAATCAGAAAGAATGGGAAGAGGCTGTGACATAAACACTAAGTTTCTGATTATTATGACAGTTCAAGAATGAATATTATATTCACTTTAATGACCTACAAAGAAAATTAAATATTTGTAGCAATCATAAAAGATACAAAAACAACAACAACAAATCCCCACACAACCTTGACTACTATTTTATTTCTAATACTTATCTCAGTATCATATTCAGAATACAAAGTTTTGTTTTGCATTCCAAGTATAGCTCTGCATAAATGGATAATCTCAAATTAATCTAACACTTTATTATATTTTGCACAAAATTCTTTACCCTATAAAGAATGGCACACTACATGGAGAAAAATACAGCAAAGTTTATGATATATATGTGCTCAGATTTGTTTCAATTGCAGTCTTTAGACTTGCTGTTAGTGTAAGTAATTAGAGTGCTTGTTGAACAATGTATTTCATGACACCCATGTCTCATGAATCAGGTTAATTGTGGTGTTCATAGCAGGCAGGACAGGATATTACTTATGGTTTTTAAATTGTCCGTTTATCAAACTGTGGTGTTTCACAAAAGAAAGGCGATATATAAGGTCACATCTAAAATATAAGGGACAAGACAGAGTAACTCTTGCTATTCCAGAACATTTTAAATAAATCCATTCACTTAATTTGCTCAGTTTAAATTCAGATCTGACTGTCTGTGTTAGCCAGCCATGGCAACCAGGAATAGCTAAAAATCCTAAATGTATTGGGAGTATCTGACATCAACATGTTTATTCTATGGTGAAAAAAAGACCTCACAGTTGTAGGATTTTTAAGTAGAGTACAGAAAACCGAATTCTTCATCAGGAAAAAAATTGTCACAAGGGAAACAATGGAATTTGGGAAAAAATGAACATTGGCCTTATCCTTATCCAAATATACTGAGGCATAAGAGATCTTCAAGGAAATATAATTAACTTCTCTGTGTGCATGGTGGAGAGCCAATGAGGGTCTTGATTCATAAAAATAATAAAAGCATCATCCCAATCTCCAAATGAAATAGGCATTAGTGTCAAAGATTTTGGTTGTATTCATAAACAGCATTTGATATGATCGGTGTTTTAGTCTTGGATGAGTTAATGATCACAATGTTATACAAGGCATCCTTACCTTTCAAGAAGGTACAATCAACCCCACCACTTTCTTTGTGAATGCCTACATCACAATGATTTACACAAGCAGACCCTAAATGGAAGGATAAATGGACTTGTAGAAATGTAATGATTTCAGTTAGAAAAGAAATTTATAAGTCATCTAGTCCAGTCCCCTGCCCAAAGTAGTAATTTCAAAGTCAGATCAGGTTGCTCAGACTTGTGTCTAGACAAGTTTTAAGTATCTCCAAAGGTTAAGACTCTGTAACCCTGCTACAGGGTTTAGCTACTCTATTTGCATTTCTATCTTAGCCTGTTGGAATTTCTGTAGCTGAAACTTTGAGTTGTGTCCTATAGTTATGCCTGAAAGGAACCTTTCTTCTGCATAATCTTACTTCTATATAGTAGATGAATTAAATGTTTTTCTCCTAGAGAGTTTTCTTTTCTAGACTAAACAGAAACCATTTTCTTCACCTCTCAACTCATCATGTGCACTAGCCCCTCATTTGTCTTGGTGGCCTTCTTCTGGACTCTCTCCAGTTTGTCCATCATGTCTCTTGTTTTAAGAGGCCCTGAACTGGGTACAGCACTCCAGATGCGGCCCCAAAAACATGAAATAGAGGGGTTAAATCACTTTCCTTGTCCTGATGGATAGGCATTTGTTAACTCAGATAACAGAAACATAGAGGATTCTTTGGCTTGGAAGGGGACCTTAAAGCTCATTACTCTGCTCCCATGGGCAGCACACCTTTCACTAGACCAGGTTGCTCAGATCCCCATCCAGCCTGGTCTTGAACACTTCCAGGGATGGGACATTCACAACTTCTCTGGACAACTTGGTCCAGTGTCTCACCACCCTCACAAAAATTTCCTCTTACTATCTAATCTAAACCAACTCTCTTTCAATTTAAACCCATTACCCCTTATTCACTCACTATATGCCCTTGTAAACAGTTTTGCCTCATCTTTTCTGTAAGTTCCCATTAGGTACTGGAAGGCCACAAATAAGTCACCCCAAAACCTCATTTTTTTCCAGGTTGAATAATCCCAGTTCTCTCAGCCTTTCCTCATAGAAGAGGTTTCCTCCCTCTAAACAACTTGGTGGCCCTCCTCTGGACTCACTCCAAGATGATGCCCAAGGTCAACGTCATTCCTGTGTTGGGGACCCCAAAGGTGGATGCAGTACTTGAGGTGGGGTCTCACCAGAGCAGAGTAGACGGGCAGAATTTCCTCTCTAGCCCTGGTGTCTACACTTCTTTTGATGCAGCCCAGGATAAAATTCAATTTGAAAAGAAGGATGTTGGGGGGACTGTGTCAAAGGTTTTACAGAAGTCCAGATAAATGACATCTGTAGCCCTTCCCTTGTCCACTGATGTAGCTACTCCATCATAGAAAGCCACTAGGTTGGTCACACAGGATTTTCCCTTTTTGAAGCCGTGCTGGCTGTCTTGGAGCACTTCCCTGTCCTCCACATGTCTTAGTATAGTTTCTAGGAGGATCTGTTCTATGATCATCCCAGGCACAGAGGTGAGGCTGACATATTGGTAGTTCCCAGGGTCATCCTTTTTTCCCTTCTTAAACATGGGTATTATGTTTCCCTTTTACCACTCACCTAAGACTTCCCCTGTGGCTGCCATGATTTTTCAAAAATCATAGAAAGTGGCTTGGCAAATACATGAGCCAATTCCTCCAGGACCCTGGGGTGCATCTTCTCTGATTTCTTGTTCATGGGAATCACTACCTCTTGTACTCTATAGAAGAAATCTGGAAAGATCTGCCAGCTCGGTTCCAATGCCTTGTCCCTGAGGGAAGTCCCCCAGAGAGTCCCACTGACTATCTCCCTAAAGAGCTGAAAATCTTCCTTCCTAAAGTTCAAGAGCTTGACTTTACTCCATATGCAACCTGTGTTCAGATCAGGATGAGATTCACTGCTTGTATCACTCTGCATACATACATGTATCCTTCCTTCATAGAATGGTGAATGTTTATTGAATATTTGCTTTAAAAACACTGGAAAGAATACCATGTAGTGTGACATACTGAAAACTTTGTGTTTTATTTATTATGATCCCTTAATATTTATTTGGTATAATTTGATATTCAAGTGGTTTTGGTTTAAATATTTTTTCTAAATAATGAACAATGAAATTATTTTAAAACTTAGTAACAGCATTTACATTGCACAAACTGACCTGAGACATCCCATGCAGGTTTAATTTTAACTTCAAGAAAGTAAATTTTCTTACATATGACCAACTTGTATGAAAGACATTTATTGTAGAACATCAGCAACTGAAAATATCTGCTTTTAGCAGAGAAGTTGTACCTTTGGAGGAACAAGTATGATCATGAAACACAGTAATGAGGTCTTGCTACAATGAAGGACCAAAAAAATAAGAGTTAACAATTTAAAATATAAAGACAATGTAAGTGTAGGTGGCAGAATTCAACAAGGTGGCATGGGTAGTTTCACTAAAAATTCAGAGACAAGTAATTGTAATAGTTATGAATACATTTGGGTAAAGGAAATTTAGTTATTGAATACTGTCCTCTGCATTTTCCACTTTGTCTTATTTTGTCAGATTTCTAGGTAGTGGCTTAAGACATCAGTGTATTAAGGATTCCTAAATTTTCAAACCAGTCATTGCTGCAAAAGTTCCTCTAAAAATTCTGAAGAGTTGATCTTTCTTTGGAAACAAGACATACTAAATGAGTGCTTTGGGAAATTCCAGACTCTTTTCCTTTGCTTTTGTATTTTTCTTTTGTTCTTATTTCAGTGGATGATGTGGATCCCAGCAAAGAATTCTGTCCCTCAAATATGTGTTCCCATGTTTCCATAGCTATGGATAGAAAGTAGAGCTGTCTAAAATCAGAAATCATTGGTATGGTGTGGATGTGGAGAGGTGAGCCTTTTGCTTTTGTATTATGTTTAACTTGACCCTAGACAGCAATTTTATTTTCTTAACCTTCTGTAGCAGAAAGTCTATGGAGCAGTAAAAAAGCAAAATGCACCACAAAAGATGCATACACTGACTCTACCCAGGGACCCATATATTAGTTCGATGCATGCAAGCTAAAGAATTCTGCTAACAGATTTCACCTACTTTGTTGTTACAAAAAAAAAAAAAAAAAAAAAAAAAAAAAACACCAAACCAAAACAAACAAACAAACAAAAATCACATCCCATTCCCACCTTCTCTAGAGTCATTCAACACCATTTAACTGACTGGAAAGAATGACATTAGTACCAGTCTATTTGATCTGACTCAGTGCTGCTCTGATCAGACAAACTTAAAGTGATGGAAACAGAAGACTTGCCTTGTTCATTGAAGTTATTATAGCTATAGTGCTAGTTTCAAACATAACAGTCCTGGAATTCATCAGCCCAAGTCCCAGTTTGGAAACAGGCAGTTTACAAACCAACAGACATTTATTCAAGTAAAAGTAACTCTTCCAATGAGTTATGTTTAGTAATACCCAAACATATTAGACAGATGATTACAAATGTTCTAAGAAGGCTGTAAACTTACAGTCTTTATGGGTAAAACAGTCTATAAGTGGCATATCTTATGCTATCAGAGGCATGAAACAATTCACAGGAGTAATATTTTACCTTTAATTAACTCTTTAATTACATTGTTAATTAGTTGTAAAATATAGCATAGATTAACACCACAACATTCATTATCTTGAAGCCATTTTCTCTCTTCAATATTTTCTGAGGAAATAATTTTTATTTTAGCTGTTCTTTATAGTGTCACATAAACACTTAAAGCTAATTCGTTCAGTGTAGATGATCACCACTATGACTATGGAAGTTATAATATGTTACAGGGAAAGGCAGTTATGACTCCTTTCATGATCTAAATTTGGCTACTCCAAACACAGCAATGCTGAGTTGTACAAGGACCCACTCGATGTAATACAGCACCTACAGAATGACCCCCCGCCGTCAATGCCCTAACTGACTGATGAAGTCTGTCTGATACCTAAGTCATGAAGGTATAAGTATTGTCAGCTGCTGCTTGTAGACTTGATAACTAAGCAGCTACATTTTAGATGCTCAGCAAGGCCTTATTTGAAGGAGTGAAGCAAAAGTCCAGGTTATTGCTAATCCTAATGGAATAAGCAGTATAGTAGTACAGTCTGGACAACCTCTGCTGTAGAGGAGTCTAAAAATAATGTTTTCCAATGATTGAGCCCATTCTTCAGTTCTTGCTCAGATACTTGCAGAAAAGCAGGGATCAGTTTTTAGATGATCATATCATATATCATATCATACCATACATAAATTCTCTGAGATTCAACTTTTGCTATGTTTTTATGAGGATCATAAAAACATCAATTGCACCATTTATTGCTCAGCTTAATACTTCCAGTGTAGCTAAAAACTCCTGTAAATAATATTTGAATTTTATATCAGATACTCTGCTATAACCTCTTTCAATGGTGTTAAAACTATGTTAATATTAACTGTTTTCTCGGATATCGTGGAATGTATGATGTACTAATTTTAATTGTCTGGATGGTTCATCCTTAAATAGTCATGAGTTTCTTCTGCCTTAATGCAAATCATTAAACAAAGATCTCAACGATTCAAAAATTTATTTAATATGATTGCTTGGAATAACTTTACATGAACCACAGTGCAAAAATCTTGGCCCTTACAATGACAATCTGTATTATATGTAAGATCTGTCCAGCATTCTTTAATGATAACATTATCTGTAGTTAATACTTTTTAAATCATTCTCTCAGGACTAGATCTGTAGGGATAAGCTGTACTAGAAAATATTTTCACCTTTGTCAGTAATTGTAAGAGTGCTCAATTTCATAAATCCTATTTCTGTGTGACACTCTTCTGTGCCTATGTATTTGGAAAGTGAAATAAATTTAAAGGAAATGGCGAGTCTTAGTTAAAGTTCAGAAATTAAACAAAAAATAAGCAAAAAAAAAAATCTTAAAATATTTCCTACAACAGTAGTGCTGCTGGAAAGTTCTAGATATTTCCTGCACAAATAAGATGCAAATGTTGAAAAGAATAGTACATATTTGAGCCTTGACATTTAGTTTTGGAGACTATAGAGGTCATTTTCATTTCTTTTTTAAATTAGTTCCATGTACAAATAGAAAATTCTGAATTCAGTTTCTACTCTGCCTAGACTCATCCTTGCACTTTAAAATTCCATATTTCCTAAATCCCTGCCTGGAAAAGTCATATTGTTCTGTGGCAGGCAATCACTGAAGTAGCCGAAGGGCATACTGACAGAGCTTTGAAGATTAAAAGTGTAACATTGAACTGGATGTAAATGGAAAAGGGGAGACAGTTTAGCATACAGAGTACTGTCACACTGAACCTTTGAAAAAAATTGTGATATGTATGTTAGAAGTGTGGCTAATGCACTAAGACAAGCCTATGTGTTGTTGTTCCAGGGGCACAGCAAGAGTTGCCCAATATGAGCTTTCAGATATTTACATCTATATCAGCAGAGGAAAACTCCATCTCCTTCCAGTTCCATATCTTGCTTAAGCTATATCATACTAAACTTGTTCAATTGTGTCATTTCCCTAAGGGTTGGACTCAATGATTCTTGTCAGTCCTTTCCAGCTCAGAATATTCCGTGATTTATAATAAGGTTATTAATGCCACAGTGATAATTTAATACAATAGCCACTGTCATTTAGAAGACACCTCATCCTGTGATCCAGAAATGTGTCTGAGGAATATATAATTATAGAATTTAGTAAAGATAATTAAAACAAAACAAACAAGCAAAAAACCCCATGAAAGATCAGTAGTAGTTGATAACCTATTTTGGATATATTTTGGGATTTTTTTTAGTCTTGCTCTAAATACATCAAATACTGAAAGTCACAGGATCCCTTTGGCTGGCCACACTAAGCAATGACTTGCCACAGCAGACTATCACATGCTATACTGACAGGGAGAAAGAAGTATTAACTTTAGATCCAGACACTGCAGACACATTTTGCACACTATAGCAGCTATAGATTCAGATTTGGTATGGCTATTCAGATTTCTTCAGTCCCTAAAAATTAATTTTCTATGAATGACCTATAACCTGTGAAGGAATCTTCGGTATCAATGCTCAAATAAACTTTCTGAGAACTGATCAGAGAATATATTACAGGCAACATTCCTGTGACAGAAAGAAATTTTTGTTCATACTCAGGAAAAATTCTACAGCACCTGAGGTGGACTCCAGGATCTGAAGATTGAATACATATGGGCAATTTCAC
This sequence comes from Hafferia zeledoni, assembly GCA_035583235.1. NCBI lineage: Eukaryota > Metazoa > Chordata > Aves > Passeriformes > Thamnophilidae > Hafferia > Hafferia zeledoni. Next base: position 77,956,525 of record JAWWEV010000115.1, on the reverse strand, counting down.
ATTGAGATTGATGTTAATTATTTGCATTCCAAAATTTTCTGTGATATTGAACGCAGTTCTTATAAAAAATTTAAGTTTCTGCCACCATAAAAAATATTTGCCATTTAAAATTTATAATTGTCAAATATCAGAACATTGTGATCAAGCAAAATAAAATCAGCTGCTATGGTGATGAACAGTACTGAAATAAGTTCTTACTGAGCACATTCTTTCTCTTTTTCAGTTCTTTCCACATCTTACATAGTTTATTCAAAAAATAACTGTGTTCCTTTATCTTCCATTTTGAATTTATGGGCAAATGATACTTTGATGGGTTTGCCTTTAGGGTTTCTTTTCAACAAACTGTCTTCAGAGATAATTTTATTGCTTTCTTTCTGAATTGCAATCAAAGGAATCAAAAAGTCATTAGTTCTCCTGTAAGGTACATCAGCAGCTACAGAGGGTTATTCTGAGCTACAAACAGCTAAGAACAGCATCAGTGCAAATAGATGCAATGAATAAAGGCACAAAGGTCATTAATATTGTCATAATTTCAAATGTTAAATAAACTTGTCCAAAATTTCCTTTATGGGGCAACGTTATAGATGTAGGACAATAAGCCTTCATTCTGCTGAAATGCTACAACTCCAAGGGCTAAGAACCTGATTCTGATAGATGATGAATGTCATTCACCCTGCTGGGTTTGTGGATGCTGAGCACCTTTCCGAGGGATGCCTAGTACTTCATAGGATCAGTCTGTAGCAGCACTGCTGCGGTAAATTCTTGCAGTTACTGTCGTATAGGCAATAAAAAATCGTGATAAAGTGTGTTTAGATGAAATATAGCAACCTAGTCAGCTGTTAATACTGGCAGTGGTGAGTCAATTTGAAGACAGAGCTGAAAGGACTCTAGCTCTAAAATTGAAAAAGTTTTGAATCAATATAGGTAAATAAGAACACAGCAAACTTACAGCAGAACAGATCTCACAGTTTTAAGTCTATGAAAAGCAGAGGAATTGTAGTGTCAAGATTACTCTGTTCAGTTTGCCCTGCAAAGTCTTCCACTGTTCTAAAAACTATTTGTCCTCTTTAGGGGAGATGTACAAAATAGCATTGGCTAACATTTTCATTTTCATTGTATTTCTTTTTTTTATGCTTGACTGCTCTATACAATGTCATTCCCCATAATACTGAGCAATCTAGTTTGCAATTTTAAAAGTATCATTCACGATAAATAAATGTATCTATCTGTCAGATTTCAGAAAGAAACACAAATGTGCTGTGTTTTCCATGAGAGAAATATACAACTGAAAGACTCCCAAAAGTAATTTCCTCCCAGGTCCATCATATATTCATATTTAAAAGGCTTTTTGGCCCAGATGGCCAAAATTAGATATTCTGCAGAATATATATAGAAATAAATTTATTAAAACCATGGTATGAATTTTGTATCAAAAAAATGGCATATCTGATTTTCACATGCTATTTCTTTTCTTTCTAACTTAGCTTCCAAATCTTCTTGACCCAAATATGCAGAGCGCATGTCCAGGAGTAACCAGCTTCCAGGTGCCTGATGCATACATGCCTAGGATGTATGTGAATTGCAATACACCTGAACCCTTCTTTCTACTGATAAACACTTGAAAGCAGAAAAACAAGGAAAAAGTCTAATTTTGGGTTCCATAGTATATTAGTCCCAGAATAAAGTAGAATTCAAGATGATTACAGTACTCTTTTCCCCTAAAAATGGATTCAAAAGAAGCACTTAAAGAAAAGCCGATCCATCTGCTGGAACAGAAAGGAAGAGCAATAAAGCCAATAAATCTGATGAAGGCTAATTCCATCCATACTACCGAATGTAGATGGAATGATTCTCGGTTTTCATGGAGAAAGATGTGTTCTTGGTTTCAGAACTGGTTGCAGTTACATAGTTTCTTGTACGAATGCCTTTGAGAATTTCCACCACTCTCACTGTCCTAAGAAAGGAGAATTTAGACCCAGGAAACACTAAAGGGATTTTAGATCTTTTTAGTCTCATTAGGAACTGCAAGATATCTAGGAATCCATCACTATGACCTTAATCCTTATTGGGAATTTGACAGGAGTCAGTTTTTGTCCACTTTGTGTCCTTTCCTATTATCTAAGTAATCTGTCACTGAAGTAATGAAACAAGTATTGAGAGACTTATTTGCACAGTTATGATAAGTATTGTTACTTCTCTTTTGCAGTTGATGATCTGAACCACAGGCAGAGATAGCCATGAAATAGTGAAACATGAGTACATGCTAATCTGAAACATATCTGAGAAGCTTAGTTTACAAAATTAAAGCAAAGAAATGCATTTGAGAATTTGTCCAGAATTACACGCCTTTTCAAGGTTCACTCAAATGGTTGTAGCAAGGTTAAGGGATGAAAACCTAGGGCCCTGAATGCTAGTGAAAAGTTTTAGCCACAGGTTCCCCTTCAGCAAGGACCAAATCTATACAATAAAACTGTTAAAATCCATTGGATTGTTTGTCTGACAGTTGTTATATAACCTTAGACACAGAATTTTACTGGAAGCTGAAACCAAATCTGAAGTTATGTGGCAAATAAAGAAGAGAAAAAATCCATTATATATAATAATACCCTCCTGTTGGCCATATTTTTTGTTACAAGTATTATTCTTTCACTTTCCAGTGATTGAAAAAACATATGTATCTTTCGATATAGATCAGATTTAAGAGATTCATCCAAATCACTTTGTTTCTCTTTCTGTAAAAGAAATAAATGCTACAGAAGAAAAAAAAAACCTCTTTTAATTTGAATAAACATCACAGTAAAAGAAAAATGCACAAGTATTCAAACAGACTTGAAAATTTATTTCTAACAATAATTGATCTGAGCAGTCTAAGGGGTTTTGGATAGTTAATGAATAGCAGATTTTAGTTTGAGTGTGATGACTATATTTTCTCACATGTCAACAAAAGTAAGCATTTTAAGAATAATATTCATTTGTCAAATCTTTATTCAAAACTGCTTAGCTTAATATCATTGCTTTTAGCAACTAATGTCTCAAGCCCTTAAAAATATGCTGAGAAATACTGATGAAATCTCATAGAAATCAGATGGTCACATGTCACTTGGTCATCAAAGATTCAATTAGTAAACCAGCATCCCAGTATATTTGTAATAAAATGTGTTTTATGCGCATAAAACATGAAACTTGAACTATATCTGCAGAACAATTGTTTTGCATCAGAAATCTCATCCCAAATAAAAATCTTCACATTCAAGGAAAAGCTTAGATTTAGTAGAAATATTAAGATAAAAATAAATTCTGAGGCTCTTCATCAGAAAAAAAAAATCATGAGAGACTTGGCTACAGCTGACCATTTCCTTTCAGGATTAAAAATGTATTAATACTGAGAAAAAATAAATCAATAATCTGTATGTATCAATATCATCTATTACTTATAGTATCAGATCTCCAATCTCTCCTGCATTCTCCCCTACAGTTTTCTTATTCTTGCTTGTAATAGTGCAGCATTCTCTGTGTTTTGAGAGAACCAACTTTAGATACCCAGGTATGCTAGAGGAAAATTTTGAAATAAGTTGCCAAATTGCAAATGGTTTTCCAGGTCTGATCTGTCAAAGTAGTGTGAAAAACAAGGGTCAGAGTGCTAGAATGCAGAGACTAAAATTGTGCCATATTTTAATGATTTATAATTTTCAGAGTAGAAGTGACTGCACTTCTGAGCTCAGTCCTTCGTCTTTCTCCTGCTTAACCTCTCCAACACACATACAATACCATTGTACTTTATGTATGTTATGTGATCCCACCACTTATCAGCTTCTCATTGTAAACTACCTTTAGGAGTTTTATTTTCATTTCAAATGGCAATTCCTGGGATTGTGCTGAAGATTTTCAGAAAAAAAAAAAAAAAAATTCAAAAAAACCAACAAATTACCAAACCCAAACCAGACAAACAAACCAAACAAATCCTACATACATTTCTGTATATGGCTAGAGAGATTCTTGGAAAGATGGCTAGTCCTCCTTTAACAAGTTGAAATACCTGGGAGTGCATGGCAGCAATTGTCAAGCATTTTCTTACTCTATTTTATGCCACTTTGAATATGCAATATGTGAAAATTTTTTGCAGTTTTTAAAATACATCTTGGACACATCATGAAAAAGGCTAGTAATAAACACAAATAATGCCATGGAATCTATTCATTTTTATGTGAAAGGGTGAGAAAAATGCTGGTACAGATAGACTTGACAGGTGTAAAGATGTGTGAAATATCAGTAGCACAGAGAAAAGAAACAGAAATCGCACTATCATTGTCCCTGCTACTTACTGAACTGGTCGATAAACCAATCTAATTACCAAATCACTGCCCAACACTGTTTGAGGAGAGACCATTTTGTCTGTGCCAGGAGCAGTATAGTGTGTATGGAGTATGGACAATGGACTAAGAAAATCTTTGAGCAGGTGATTTGCACAGCCCATGCAAAAGAACAAACATTTGTCTGCATATCTTTAGCCTTTCTCTTTTTTCTTTTTTTTTTTTTTTTTTTTTTTAATCCTGCCACTTGACAGTTTCATTGAATGTCTCTAGCTCTTGTGCTCTATAATCCCTTAAAATTCTCTTTGTGATGCAGCAAACAGGCAGGATTTTATGCCTCAGAATCACCACTAGTCACCACTAGGCTTTCCTCACTGCATCTGTGTAAATTGTATTCGTTCAACTGCTGTTTGGCTAGTGGACTCTGGAGGCTTATGAAGAGATAAGATATACAGAGCTGACATTTCTAGCAGACCCTAATGCTACTTCCTTTTCTTTCTTTCTTTATTGTTCCTTTCTGTGGAAGGAAGCAGAATCTTATGATGTTCATGTCGTGAGTAGGAGCTATGGAAACTCAACCGCTAATCTTCTTGTGAATGTTTCAGTCTCTGTAGGCATCATTATTTATACTTCCAGATGAATACGTGATATTCTGGAATTCTATAGCATGAAAGCAGTCAAGTACAAAATTTTTGGAAGTGCAAAGACCTCCTTTTGGGTACTGATGCATTACAACAGCCAAGTGACAGTTATATCTTTTTCAGAGCTATCTTTCCCCTGCAAACACTGAGAGATTTCCACTGTGTAATAAAAATAAGGAGAAGAGAGGAAATTTCCGTTTGCTACAGTAAATGAAAAGCATAAAATAAAATGTAAAATCATTGTGGTCTGAAGCTTTTAAGAAGTTACTGCAAAAAATAATGAACACTGAAAACATGTACACTGATACATAAATGTCTGAGAGAGCAATCTTAAGAAGTTATTTGGGCCTCCAACTGACCTGCAGTAAAATGAAGGCATTCGATTTAAGGAATATTGAAAAAGTTCTAATATGAATAAATGAAGTGGACCAAATCTAGGGTCACAAAATAGTCAGCAAAAACATACATGCTAAATGGTGGAACAGAATATTAAACCTTTTTTTTTTAACTAAAACTAAGTTTTACTCTGACTTCTAAGTATTTCTAAAGCATATCTTACACTGCATTCATTCATCCTGTGTGGTGTTTCATCAGTTTATGCTAACCTTATGCCCCACATGAGTCTCATTTACAGTAAGCCCTGTTGTTCAGTGTGAAGAGGTGTTACTATTTAGTAAATACAATTGCAAGGTTGCCAAAATAGAATGCAAAGTGAATAACAAGAGGACATTAAAATTGCTTCATTTATAAGTGGGTATAACTCTTTTGTAAAGAAATAATATAAAAGATAGAGATAATAAATTTTTGTTATCATAAATTATATGGAGCATCTGTTACTTCTGGGAATAAGAATGACAGAGTTATTTAACCCTTTCCTTACAATATCACACATATGCAGTTAATACCTTGAGTATGTGGTAACAAAGCATTAGCCAAATATTTCTTCAGGTGAAAAAAGGGCCTTATTTTCACACTGTTCTTGTGCCTGGATCAAGAAAAGCAAGATTGTCTATAAGCCACTTTGGGATTTCTTAGGATTTTCCAAGAATCTGTTGCCTGACACCAGCAGCTTTGGAATATCTCTATACTCTCCTTTCTACAGCTTTCAAAGAAAAATAATGGCAATCTAGATTCCTATGCATGACAAAGACTGGTTTGTTACTAGCCTTGAGATACAACTCCAGGGATTTTGTAGTAGCTGATGGCCACTGGGGATACTTTGGGTAGCTAAAAGGGACCTCGATGTAACTAAGTATTCAACTATTTCATGTGTTAGAATTCTGGTTTGAAAACTTAATATTCTTTCAGTTCTACCTATAATATGCACATTTAAGTGTCAAGATTATATGCTGAGTGCTAATATTCCTGTCTAGAAAATTCCTGCTTGATGATGAATTTTCTCATTATGCTTTTCCCCCATGAACTGTTGCAAATTTGGCAAAGACATATATTTATAGCCATGAAGAATTTATTTAGCAGGTGGATTTTGTTTTTTACAATTTGCTCTCTCTCTTAGATGGCAAATGTTTTTCTGTCTTCTTTCCATCTGTGATTCTGTATGTGACAGAGATATCCATTTTGTAAATTCAGATTGATAATGTATCCTGTCTGTATATATGTAGTTCTCTGTAATTGCTCTTACTGAAATTACTGAATATTAACAGTATTATCCTTTAAAGCCTGTTAGAATTTTTTTTCCCCCTAAAACAAACCCACTGTGTCTCACTCCAAATGTTAAGACTATAAATATTGGACTATCTGGTTCAGATGATTCTGGCAGTCTGAGGTCTGGAAGCCAAGTTTCACAGAAATTCCCTTCTACACTGTTCCTTCTCTGCTGCCTTGTAACAGGAACAGTAGTGAAGTAAAATGTCCAAAAGCATCCCAGAGCACCTCTGTGAAACAGTGGAATATCCTCATGACAGGGACACCTACACAATGCTTGCTATCACATATCCTCAGAGAATGTCACATCCTTCTTTACCAACTTGTATTTCCTGTTGATGGCAAAAAGCAATTCAGCATACCTGACACCCAGTTCATAGCCTTATGCTAGAATCAGATAAACCTTACTAAAGAATATTTGTCTTCTAATCTATGATTTATCTATTTGGGTTTTTGGTGATACCTACTGTAATACACAATATGATAGGTGTAATCTCATTGCCAGGTCTCTGGTTATATCTTTTTCCATCTGTCCCAAAGACTACACAAGGAGACAGTATGGATTAAATTTTATATTTTTGATTCAACATGATTATGAGGAAAGAAGAAAAAATACTATTAAACACCATTTTTTATATAATTTCAAAATAAACATATACCTTTCAATTTGCACAGTGGAAACCATACTCTACACCATAAAAATTGAGTTTTAATAACTCCATAGTCATTATCTTGTCATATTCTGGACAGTGCGTTTTCTCAGGTTTCTCTCTTTTGATCCCCTTTACTTACAAGACTGATGTCATTTGTATCTGACAATGACAACTATCATGTACTGTGGTACGTAAACCCAGTTAATATTCTGTATTTATACTGATTTCAGAAAGGTAGAGTTGCACTGTTAGATCTTGAGACAAAAATATGTGCCCCTCAAACTGGTTTTGCAAAAATTTTCACTGAAACTAAAATAACATTTTAAGCATTAGTGTTCCAAAACATCATTTTTCCATGTCATAATTCATATATATTTATAGTAAAATAGAAAAATGTGTACAGTTTTGTAGTAAAACAGGTTTATATATTCCTATTTTATCTTGTTAGTTTAAGTAAAAGCCAATTTTGACCATGAGGCATCTGGTCTTCATGCCTCTTTTGGGACATTTTCAATGCCAGGACTTTGTTTTCTACAGGCTTTTATTGAATAGGCTAAAAAAGAGGTAAAGTGACTCATATCACAAATGCAATCATAGAGCTCCATATAGGAAAAAATCTGCTCCCTAGAATCCTAGTTGTATGTGATTACAGAAATATTCTAAGTGAGAGCAAATTTATGTATGTGGAATTCAAATTAATATATTTCTCTTCACAATTTGCATTGTTTAGATTTTAAATAAATCTATTTTCACCTATTTCTAAATATTTTTGAAGGGTGTTGTATCTAATGACAGCTTAAACCACTGCATAATAAGACCGAGTAATATTTTTCAGTGCAGCAGTACTAAAATATGTCCTTGATAGGGTTTAATATCCATCACTTCCACTACTTTATACATAGTCATGATTGAACTTCACTCTTAACTCAGTTAAATACAAGTTCCCAATATGGTTGATGTATAATCCGCTGAAACATATCCATAATAAATCAAAATATGAATCATTATAGCTATGTAAATATGGGAAAGCCCATTCATAGTCCCACAGGAACGGACATAAACAAAGTCATAGTTAGTAAGTTAAGTAATGCATTTGTATCAATCTAGCTATTACTGCAAAGTAACCACTTTTCTGGTTCATTTTCTGTCATCAAATGTGAGGTACAGTAATTTACTCCCTTTGGCTGATGGATGTTCTGCTGCACCTTTTCCATGGAGTAAAAGGAGGCATATTATAGTGTGTGTATATATATATATATATATATATATATATATATATATATATGTATAATAGTATACATTATAACAGAGTGGCTGGTAAAATGTAAATCCACACATCTCTTTATAATCTGTGGGACAGACAGACCTCAAAGTTAATAGAAGTGTCATTGATTTACTCCCTATAATGTTGTTATGAAGGTTAATATTGTTTTTCAGTCAATTAGATCCTGGTAGCAGCTTTAGTAAACTTCTCCCATGGTATAAAATTTTAGCAAAGAAGATTTGGCCCAATAACTTACGTTATTCCTAAAATACTTTTGCCAGTCTTTTCTTTCCTCCGTTTCTCCCTACCAAGAAGGTTCTCAGGTGTGGACATTGACACAGGCATGGCAATGAGAAAGGGATCATGGCTGCTCCAGAATCCAGCTCCCGACTATTCTGATGGAGATAGATGCAGGAAGCAAAACTGCCTGAGCATCAGCATAATTTTTGGCACCATGTCCTTTGAATCTATGTTCAAGCTTTTCTAATTGTATAGTTCAATTTTTCTTACATACAATTGTGTCAAATTCTTTGGAATTGTGTTGATTTCTGGCAAAAATTAGTTAACCACACCTGAGGGAAAAGTTAAGTAGACTTCACTGAACTCTCATTTCAGTGGAAGATATAAGTCCACAATTTCCTTCAAAACAGGACTGAGAGGTGCAATCTTGATCTTAATCAAATCAGTAATGAAATACATCTTGTCTTTTAGATGAAGCAGATGAAGCTTGGATTTCACACTTGGTAGCAGTTTTAAACTTACTGTGTATCTTAAAATTATTTTTTTCTGGTTTTTAGTTTGTTACCTTATTCTCTGGGCTTTGTATTCTGTTATCATTAAGGGATGACTTTCAGAACCTCTTCTCTCGTGTTTCGGGAAAGTTTGTCGAGGTCTGTGCACATACCATAGCAATATCAGTTAATATATCATCCTTCCCCTGCCATAGAGGAAGTAGAGAATTGGCTTTGCAATGGAATTCAGTCAAATCATGTCTAGCTAACAAGTCTCCTACTCCCATGTACTCCCTTGTCTTCTGGCAGAGAAGACAAAATTCCTGGGTTCCAAATATAAAGAAAAAATGTTAGCAGAACTAGAGGGATCTCAGAGGGAAAAGAAATCCTAACATGTTTAGTCTAGGATTGATATCTTGTTATATTTGAGAAGAGATCAGAAAATAAAAGAATGAAAATACAAAAATAAAGGAATGTACACATATTATAAAAAATGAAAAGATTTATGAACAGAATGGAGAAAATAGAACTTTTTCCTTATATAGTCTTACACTGAGTCTAGTATGCTATGAAGTTAACCTCAATGTAGCACACTCTGAATGCCTGAAAGAATAAAAATGACATTTTGTTACTGTGATGCCTTTATGACTGACCAAAACTTTGAGCTTATTTTCTTTTTTTCTGCCAAAATATTTGTAAATTGTATCCCTCATAAAATATGAGACTTATGTGGACTTGGGTCTTGTTATTTCGTTTACTTAGGGTTTCTTTTGGTTTTGGTTTTGGTTTTGGTTTTGGTTTTTAGTTCAATACATTATTAATGTAGAGATTTTCTTGTGTATTTCATTTCATTTCCAGGCTACTTAGACTTATTTCCCCTTTTGCACAATAATCCAATACATAGCTGGGGAATAAATTATCAAAAATTATAGCCTCCCAGAGGGGCAAAATATTTTAAATATATCTCAAAAAGCAACTACTGTACTTTCTTTTTTTTTTTTTTTTTTTCAGTAAATATTCAGAGAACTGCAATAGACTCCACCAGAAGAAATTAATGGCAAGAAATTTGTTTCCTTTACAATTGGTTCCTTCCCTTTATTATGCTTTAAGGACTTTCTGTGGTAATTGCTAATACAGCATCTTTTCATATGATTACACACTGTCTGCATCTGGGCAAGTACACGTAACACATTCTGAATATAGTGCCTGTTCTTGTGACTCATCTGAGCAATGTAGTCTGAATTCCCATGGAGTTGTTCACTGATCAGTGCTTAGTCCATGCAAATCAAAGTAAGTCACAAGAACACGATGCTGCATCTTCATGCCAGAATGCTCTGCTGAGCCTTGGCTTGTTTACTGCTGAATTCCCTTCAAAGGGGAGACTTGACTATATAAACAATTGAAGACCTTAATATATAATTAATGTGTTTTCTAACTAAATAGTAACCAAGTGTGTTGTAATGTTTCAATTAGGAGTATACAAGATAATTAATTATAAATACTTCATCTGAGCATACCAATTAACAAAATACATCTTCTCTAATTTAAAAATTGTTCTTTGCTCAATTTCAGAATAGTTATACATTTTTAGTGGGACATTTTGGGTTTTTTCAAGACAGGACTTTTTTTTACAAGACAGGGACCTGTTAAGTTTGTCAATATAGATAGTCTTTTGAGTCTAATTAATTTCACACACATATAAACTACTATAATAATTTTACTTTAAAAGCCACACTATTATCCTATTTTTTTAAAAATTAGTATTTCAAAGATATTTACTTCTTTTATCAAGTTATATAATTTAGGTATATGCTCAGTGTATTTAATTTTCTCTGTCTAACAAGAGGTAAAATAGTATTAAAGTCTCTGGAATTAAACTATCAATTCCAGTTGGATTTTAGCCTTTGAAGGAATGTTTCAAGTCTCAGCTGTAAACATTGTATGTCACAGGAGATGACACAGAGCCACAACAGTTCAGTAGGAGCAGGGTGGAAGACACATTACAATATTTGGATTTCTTTGAGAGGTGCTACTTGGAATTCATTGACTTTTTTCCCCCTCCACTTTAGTGTTTTCAGTGAGGTATTCCAATACCCAAGAATGAGTTCAAGTCACACTCTGCATAGTCATACACAGAAAGGTAGTTTGCAGTCACTGTCTGACTCTATGAAAATAAGCTTGACATTTTCCAGTCATTGCATTCAAAGCTAACAAACATTTCCTGCAACGCAATATAAGGCTGGTAAAGTCTAGAAATAGATTCTTTGGATCACTGTGGTGATAGTGTTGACTCAAAAATAGAGACCAGAAGCACATTTTAACAACACTGAAAGAGAAGAGAAATAAATCAAAATTGGTGTCTGAAGCAAGAATTTTATACCATATTTAGGCACTCCAATGAAAATCAGCTTGACATTTCCCTTATGTTCAAAGAAAGTCAACTGAAGTCCAAATTTTGTGAGCTCTGCAATGTCTAAAACCCATGAATTTGAAACTTCTGTGCAAGAGTCCTCCAGAAGTCTAACCTGCTGTTTTTAATCCTGAATGGAAAGAATGCAACAGAAAAGAATAAAAAATTCTTGAGTACTCAGCTTGTGAACTTCCGAAAACACAAAGTTTAAAGAGTTGTGTGATCATCTACTGCTTGAATGGATGTCTGAAAAAAATTGAAAAGGACTTCTTGAAAGCAAAACATAGGCTAGCCCTTCATTTCTTCTGTAAAAGAGTTATGATTTGCTTATTTCTGTAAATACAATATAGGCAGATTGTTTATCTGAGGAGTGTCATGCATTATTTCAAGACGCAAAGTCCAACAATATTAATTATAAATGTCACTTTAAATTAATAATAGAACTAACAACAAAAGGTAAATAAACCAAGCATTTAATATACTTTTGCATTTCAATGGAGCGTAATGCATGAGTACAGAGGTTACTGCCTTTCATTGTTATTTAGCATTTACTAAGGTTATATACATTACAATTTTTATGAAACTAATGCAATTATTTCATAGTTTTAGTGCAACCACAGCATCTATATTTAGAGGATAATTTAAGTGACAATTTGTTTGCACATTATGAATACAACAGCCTTCTTTTTATGTCATTCTAATTTACCATAGAAAAGCCTTCATGTGTAATAAGTATCCAAATGCACATGGGATTTCTCTTCATATCTTATACATCTTATTTTCCAGTGCTTAATAAGTATCACACAACATAACCCAATATGCTTGGTTTCCTCTACAAGGTTCCCTTTAACTTTGCACTGCATGACTGGTTGGAATGTGCAAATTATAGCTTACAGCAGAGTATTCTGAGAGAATAATATTTGCCTTAGGAGCAGTGTGGTCACATTGTATTTCCAAGGCAGATTGCAACATTGAACTATCTGCCCTGACAGAGTTCATTTGTCACCAGAAGTTATGCTGTGGTAGAAGTCAGAGGCACAGAAGTTCCCTGTTTTATAAAGAGGTGACACAATTCTTTTACTACACTTAAACAAATTATTATTTTCTTGGAGTTTTCTGTTAGCTCCAAGGATAATTAATATGTTCAACATCTAAAGATAGTAATTAATATTCATCTAATTACTTGAAGACATAAACCAAGGTTCGATTAATCAACTTGAAAAGTTCCACACAGATCTGTTCCTTAGCTGTCTACTGCTTGATTTTTTGTCTTCCTGTCAAGCATCTCTTGTAAGCTCCTGTCAGAGACCTGTGATTGAGTCAAACAGATGGATGAGTGGCCCATCACCCTGTAATGTTTGTAATAATTTAAGTATATGATTCCTTTCATATAAAGTCAATGACTAGATTTATGTGTCAAACTTTAGCTAGTTGTCTAGGTTCCTTCTGTAGTGCCTAAAGTTAAGACACTCAGAAGACAAACTGCAAACTCATAAAAGGCAACTCATCACCACTGCTTTTGATATCTATTCTGGGACAGACAGAAACACCCTCTGTAAGAATGTCTCTTCATTGTCTACACAAAAAGCTAAGACAAGACATTTCATTTCTGGTGGCCAAATTTACATAAAAGCAATCTCAGACTTAATCAATTACTAAATATAAATCTATCAGTTGAAGAAGGAAGTACTTCACAGTAATGAATACAAATTCTCACAAGGACATTGGGTACAAACAAAACCCAGCTGGTCTGAGATCCTTTTCAGTTTTCACATATATGTAATCTGTATTACATACAAGTATGTAATGTCTGTTTCCAGATGTTTAAATTACATTGGTTATCTGCAATGCAGGCAGGTACATGGTGAGACTTTTTTTTTTAAAAAATAGATTTAGTCTTATTAAAAACCTCAGGAGAACATACTTAAGTATTCAGTCTCATAAATATCCTAACATAGTGGACCCTTAAATCAACAGAAATATTAGAAACTGATGAAGTAGCATGTTTTAAAATGGTCTGAGAGAATACTAATGGATCCTCATAGGTGTTCATGGGTCTTCAGATTCCCTACCATAATGGGAACAGTGAACATCTGGAAGACATTTACAAGGAGAATTTGGTGACTTTATCATTATCAATTCATTCAGCATGCATTGTGAAGTCACTAACAAATCTCTTTAGATTTCTTACAGATCTCACTTAACATTCAATTGTTCTTATGGATCTAGCTTGCAGCTCAATTGCAGTACATATGTTTAAATGGCACCAGCTTGTGCTCAGATTGTCTCTAGACAGCAAATCCATTTGCCACCTTTTGGTTACTCTACTACTTTGCTTTTTTTGTTGGTTTTGTTTTGTTTGGAGACTACTGGATTTTAAAGGTTTTCTTGTGCCTGGTCCTTTTCTTAAACTGAGCAGTTCCCACAAAGACTCGTCTTTACACCGAAAACATTGTTAATGGAGATTTAACATGACCTTTTAAACGATGCCATGTAAAATCCTCTGGGTTTAGCCAATTCTTTCATAAAATTGGAAAAGGACATGAAAGCAGGAGAGGTTAATTTCCAACTTAAGAGAAGCAACATGATTTTTTTCTTTGACACCGCTGCAGAAGTAATTATGAGTATATTTAATTCTTAGGAGTTTAGCACTTTCAACTGTTAGTCTCTCTGCAAGGGTCAAATTCACAAAAAAAAAAATAAAAATCAATGAGTAACATTTTACAGGCTCCCCAAAATGTGTCATCTACTACACATTTTATGCTGTCAGTAAGATCTTCTATAGATTCAGAATTTTATTTCATATAAGATGCTCTTGAAGAAGAAAAAGAAATAACTTTTTTTCCCAATTTCTGTATTTTGAGAACATAGAATTTTTTTGCATTCATCCTTTTTTTATTTGTGTCCTACATTTCGTATATATAGTTCACACTCTACACACTCTTTTGTGTGTGAACAATCTACTTCTCTGATCTTACCTTTCCTGCTGGATGGTATATAATATGGTCATAATTGTGTTTTATTGCCATATGGAAAAATTGGGGAAAAGATGGTGCAGGCAGGGAGGACAGGTGAGTTTCTTTTGTCTCTTTAAGCCTCCACACCATTTCTAGTCTGCCGTCACTAAAAAATTATTAAGTTCTCAGACTAATCTAGTCTTCATCTCATTTTGTTATGTGAGTTGGGTTCCACCTGACACACTGACCACTAAGCAGCTAATGTGATAAGTCCCTTACTTTTGTGCTTACAAAACTGTAATTGCTTCTACCCTTATGCCCCTACACAGCCACCCCTCTGGTATTAGCATATAGCTACTCTCTTGCACATTTCAGGGCATGTTCCAGATAACCTTACAGTTTCATATAAAACTCTTTTTAATAGAATGTGATTTTAAATCATGATCAAGTGTGCAATTTATTTTTAATTTCAAGTTATTTAAAAATAAAACTTTTTCCACTACATTGAAGTAGCCCGGGTGTCATAAATTGTAAAGCTTGATGTTCTGAAGAATATTAAGTACTTCATTATTCAGCAGCGCATGCAGTACTTTTGCAAAATACACCTAGTATCATGAAATCTTATATGTTCCTATGGAGAATCTGCAGCAGACTGTCACTGAGATGATAAGACAGTTTAGCAGCAGCAACAAATCCTTTGAAAGCAAATTGGGTTTTTTAAATGCAGTCAGGTATTATTTCAGGAAAGATTTTATTTCTTTCTACTTCACTTCAGCATGAGCCATTCTGCTTAAATGGTTGTGATTTGACTATGTATTGCTGCACATACACTAACAATATGTGTATACTATGTGTGAGCATACACTGATACACACTGAAATTGAAATAGTGTTTCATTTGTCTTTAAAATTGTCAGACTAAATGCTGGCATAACTGTTGACTCAGGAAATAATAGTAGCAGCAACAGTTTAAAAAAAAAAAAAAGAAAAAAAAAGAAAAAAATATGCAAAATGTGTAAACCATATCAATGGTTGTGAGTTCCTGCCACAAGAGGGAGTGAATCCCAAAGACAATGATCTTATGATCCTCCTTCAATAGCCCAGTTTCCAGGATTCAACATGAGGACAGAAAACCAAAGTATTCAAGCCAGTCATAACAGCACATGTTAGAGAAATGGCATCTGAGATAGTCTGGGGGTTTTTTTATGGTCATCAACACTTACAATTACATTAGAAATTAAATTAGGTAATGGCTTCTTTGTTATCAGCTTCCTCTACTCTAAGGACTCTGAGAAGTTATTGCAACATTTGAAAATTATTCTCTACAGTGAATTATTCAACCACTAAATCAAAAAAAATAAGTGGACTGTCAGATTTGTAAAAGACCCTCTACAGTGAAAAGCAGATGGCAGCTATCCAATTATCTGCTCCCCTGGTTGCCTATCTGATCTATGAAATCAAATTAAACACCAATCTGCAGATTTAATATTAATATTTCAATGCTAAAGATCTGGACCAAATTCACTGAAACAATGAAGAAAACTAAGTCCTCTGTGGTTTTCAAATGGAAGCTAGGAAATCTTGAGTGGTTAAAATCTATAATCAGTTATTCTTTTCTCTAGAATTGAGTGTTATTAACCTATATTCTCACTTTCTGCTACATTTACAGCCACATTCACTCTACCCCATCTGCATCAATAAGAAAGCAATGGAGCATACCAAAGAGAGTAGTCAACAGTCCCTCTTGTTTTGGTGCAAGCTGTTTTGAATTTTCTTCTGGTATTGTTGTTGTCTTTGCTTTTGGTTTTGATTTTTCCTTACCTTAACATAGTCAGTCACCTGCAGGGATAGATAATGCAACAATGAGGAAACTGAGAACTGTAGCTGTCCTCTCACCATTCTCTCTCCCTCTCTCTTTTGCTTTTTTTTCTTTTCTCTCTTTTCCCTTCTTCCTCCCATTCTTTATGTGTGTTCTAGCAAGAACAGCTACTAAACATTTTCAGCAGCAGCCACAGCCAAGGTAAAGTACTTAGGAGTTCTCTGTTTCAGCTTTCTAGAAACATGACAGAACAATACTTTTTTAGCAAATCCTCAATGTGCTTCTGTTTATGAATGTTATTAAGATAATCTTTTCCAGTATTATGCCATTTCTCTGCCATCCATGATAACAAAACTTGGTCTAGGTCTTAAAAACTTATGAACTAGAAACATAAAATTTAGATATGATTTGGTACTAGCAGCACAGTTCTGGGTCTTTCAATTCTTTTGTCTTAAAATAAAAAGTAGTATATGCCACACATTGAAAATTCTTAGTCTGCCTCTGATTTAATTCTGTTCCATTATTAAATTGTGAAAGGTGATTGCATAAGGTTTTTGTATAGTACTGGAATCCTTGCTATTGGCGTTTTGTCCTGCTAATAACGTAGAGTTCATGAACTTTTTAAAACCCTCATACCATGCTGCTTCTATCTGAGATCTGCTACCAAATACACACAGCTGAAGCTTAATCATCTGAACTCTTATTTTAGAAAATATTAAGTTCAGTTTTACAGCTTGTTAGTCACACACATTAATGAAAGCACTTGTCAACATAATTTGTCATTAAGATACAAATTTTAATCAAAGTAATCCAAACTTTTGCACAAGACTCAGTGTTTGCTGGCACAAAATGCCTATCTTCTGAAAGAAAAATTATTTATAAGATTCATTTTGACAAATATATTTTTAGATTTTTTGATTGTAAAAATAATTTTGTTTTCTTTTTGAATGTTTTCCAATACCTAAACTAATTAAATCAGTTTTTAAAATTAAAATTATTAATTATTTTAAAAAATGGAAATACCAAATAGCATTACTTTGGTGGACAGTTGTTGAACATTTATTTTATTTCAGATTGGGACATTTGACCTCATTAAGGATTAGAGAAAAAGTATCTTGAGCATTTTTCCACACTGGGAAAGACATTTTGCCCAAATCTAATAATGCCATTTATGAAAAAGTTTTCCAAGGACATAATAATGATATAATGACTGTCATTGCTGAGAAAGAGGCAGAGAGAAGGTAGAAATGGATGTCAACTCCCCATGGATTCCATTTCTATGTTAGCCCAGCAACTATGGTATCTAATATATATACATATGGAGCTCAATTTACTGGGATGATGATCTCCATCAAAATGTTCTCTGAGAAGTAAAACAAGCAAATAAGTCTGACAAGTGCTATTTACAGAAATAGGTTTTCACAGCCTCTTTGTTGAAGGTAGATTTGTGGTGTTGCCAGGAAGAACATGCTTTCAATTGTGTTGTAAAAAATATGATTAATTTGATTTTAAACTTTGAGTTTCAAATGTGAGAAACAAGTGAACCAGCTACACTGAGGTTTTTGTTTTGATTTGTTTTATTTTATTTATTTTATTTTGCTTATTCAAAAATAGCTATTTTGCCATAGGGTTTATTTAGAAATTAAAATATTAAGTACTGCTTGAGTGAAATAGACAATGGCATGAAGACTCATTTTTCAGCTCAATTATCACTTTTAACTGTGATGTCCATATGCTATGAAGAACATCCATATTTAATCTGTTTCATTCCCCTGTTGCTTACCTATTCTCATCTGTTTTCCCTAATAGCCAGGTCTTTCTACAATAATGGCATGGATTGTATGTATTTGGAAAGGGAATATATTTTTTGTGGATGACTTCATAATATACAGCATAAATGTAGCAGAACTGTTGAAATTTTACTGTGAATAATCTGCTTTTCCTCTGTCCCAGGTTATATTCTTTGAAAGATATAGGTCTTCCTTATGATTTTAAGAAAAAAAAATCCATCATATTCTGCTGCTAATATTCTTATATGCTTCTGAGTTTTTAACATGATGTCCAGACAGTTGGTTATGAAACCCTTTAAGACAGACAGAACATCCAGGGGAATAGACTACATCTTTCCTTCTTTTTCCAATATATTTGGTTACTGTAAATTGAAAATACTCCATGTCACCTCCTCTATTTAAGATTATTTTGAATTTCAATTTATAGATTAGATAGTGGGATAGTCTTCCCTGATTTTTATTATGTGTCTTCTTACACCTCATGACCCATTAACTGGCAACCAAATCACATAACTTTGAGTATGTGCTGTTACACTATTTGCCATCAGTGGGAAGCTGTGGCAAACTTCCACGTAGAGCTCCTAAGCACAGAGCTTATATCAAAAAAATGTGCAGTGCCTACAGCACCACAGTATAAAGCATGCCCTACAATTCTCTGACTTCTTGATTTCTTATATTTTTCTTTCCCTTTATTACTCATGAGCACATAGACTTATATATATCCATATTGTGGTATATTTAATTCTGCAACATTATATAAAAAGATGGGAAAGAAATCATTATTTCTTAAATAATGGTTATTATGATAAATCTATTTTTCCCAAATAAAAAATTTTGCATATGGTCCATAATTATATTAATATAAAAATCTCTCAGAATAATTTCATATCTTTTAAAACTGTTTTCATATTGGTCTGTATATTGCAATAAAAACATAATTCTTTAATGCTGTACCTCAGGATTTAAAGACAAACCAGGACCCTTCTGTAAAATTGCTTTAATTATACATAGATTTAGTAACTTTTACCATAATTGCTCTGGGTTTAGGCTAATGCATAACAAAAATTACTTTGCTTAATGTTAAGTGGACCCCTAATGTGCTTGCTCCTCTTCTTAATTAGAGTAACCACCAAAAATGTTATAGTACAGAGTTGAGACTCCTCCATGTGGAAGGTTACTATTTCAATTGTACAGCATAAACCAGGATAATATTTTCTGATATTATTTTTCATTTGAAAAACTACAAACATAATAATTAAAAAAATTATAGTTTATGTGAATTTTTGGAATCTTAGATTGTATTATAAGAAAAAAGTGTATCTGTATATATTTAGACTGCAAGAGATTCAAATAAATTTGGAACATTCATTTTTATTATTAATCACTTAGAACAGGAGAACATTTTCACATTCTAACAGATGACTTGGATAAGGATATGTCAAATTAAAATTTAAATTAAGGTTTTATGTATTCTCTGTTAAAATCAAAGGAAAAGCTTCCTAAAGGAAGTGATTTCAGAGGGGCTTAGACTGCATTCTTGATGTCCATTTGGACATCAGAAATCTCTCATGTGGACAGTCAAATTAAGATCCATGAGAGAGATTTCTCCGAACTGAACTTTGACATAATAATAATGTATCATATTTTCACATTTGCATAAAGTGGCATATATGTATATATATACACACACATACATATACATACATATTCATATATATATACACATATATATTTATTATATGTGTATATATATTTATATGTACACAGAGTTAAATGCTTATGTGTGCTACATGATGTAGTAACTATATGTTATTATGATGCATTTGACATAACCAAAGTGATGACCTATGAGCACTACTCATGGATTCATAAGTATAAGCATTATCAGAACAGTCTCTTAAGTCAGGCCATAGATTTCATATGTATCAAACAAGAGTTATCAACCCTTTATTTCAGAATTACATACAGCACTGGATAAAGTTATTTAATTTCATGATGAGAAAATCTACATCTTATACATTTAAAAATGCCCCAAGACCAATCCACAACCAAAAAAAAAAAAAAAAAAAAAACCCCAAAAAAACCCCAAAACCCAAAAACCAAACCACGAACAAAAACAATCATGGGATCTTATTTTCCTTTTCAGTATGATAATCCTAAAGA
>JAWWEV010000115.1:77896298-77926540 GCA_035583235.1 Hafferia zeledoni | reverse complement strand
GGAAGGAAGGAAGGAAGGAAGGAAGGAAGGAAGGAAGGAAGGAAGGAAGGAAGGAAGGAAGGAAGGAAGGAAGGAGAAACCAAAAAAAAAAAAGAAAGAAAAATCTTAATCATAGAGGCATTTCTGCAGTACATACTGAATTCTAACAAGTTCTAGAAGAATTTGCAAAGCCAAGATATCAATGAACTACATCCGTAGGGGTTATATTCTACACATTCTGAAGACATTAGCACCAGAAAAATTCCACTTTGATTTAAAATGAAAGTATTAGTTGGCCTATACTAGGGTGACTGACCTAAATCAAATGTAATTGTATGCACTTAGTGCAGCTTGAATCTAAATTATCTATGCTATAACACTCCAAGAGGCATTAAGGAAAAAAAAAGGCTTGAATTTTATTCTGTAACATTTAAAATCTGCAGTTTGCATGTAAACCATTGCTGTGAATTGCATTAGACAAATGAATAACTAAGAAAGAGCAGGATGGAAAAGAATACTTGGCTTCTTGTGTTCTCATGTGGGTATTTTTAAATTAGGCTGAAACATTTCCATGGGTGACCTTTTGAAATGGCTAGTTGGTATTTTCCTATTCTCCTTTTATTTGCTGTTATGGTTGTTGTTTTATTGCATAATAACTTACAAGCATGGTAGGCAATTGACAGAAATTATTATCAACACAAAACTGAGATTTTTAATTTTAAAATGTTGTCACTAATGAGATTTTTTTTTTCTTTTTCCTTTTTGAGACAGTGGGTCTGTGTGCATGGAAATTGCTACTACACATTAATATTTGAACAACTAAGGCACTGGGAGAAACTTAGTTGAGCAATGTAGGTATGAAATAGGCTAATTTTTGTTGCAGATATCTAGTGTCTTGCAAAACTCAGAAGCCCTGGAACTAGGAAATAATGGATTTCTTACTGCTGTCTACCATTTGTTTGCTTTTTTTATTTTTTTTTTAAACTATGATTAAGGTTTTTGTTTTTTTAAGCAGCTATATAAAGTTTTCAATTGTAGACATGCAAATAGAAGTGCACGTAAATCTTTACTCATCTGTAGTAACACTTGCTTTCATATATACACAAACCAAAACTGCAGGAGGAACTGAGGTCTCTCTCCTAAGTGGGAAATTTGAAGAATATATTCATCACCTCAGAACTGACTTACTAACTTTAGTAATAATACCAATTGCACAACACATTTGTTATTTTATAATATTTGTTACATTTTATTTAAACCACAAAGCATCATTTTTAAAAAAAAAAAAAAAAAAAAAAAAAGGAAAGGATTTTGAAACATAGCTTTACCTGACATTTGGAATTTTAAAAATGTGAAATCCAAGCTGATGTTGAACACTCACACACATCTTTTGATACATATTTTAAGCATTTTAAAAGGGTTGTATAGTGCTTTGTACCAGTGTTAGTTTTTACCCTAATTTATTTGCATTCTTCTTGCCCTAATTTTCTTTCCATTCCTGTATACAAGGGCAAATTCAATTAATAGGTGACAAATATTTTCATTACAGTCTGGTAACATTAACAGACATTTTGGGTGGCTTATATGATTCTCCCATCTAAAGCAGAGAGTCAGATTTTGTTGTGATAGCCCAAGACAAAACTGAAGGGAGTGAAGGAGCATAGGTCTATGAGGCAAACAGCATGGCAATGCCAGGTGAAACACTGTGATATGGGAGCCTGTGTCTGTGTGCCCAGGCAAGGGAGGAAAGGCAGCAGAGGTGAGAGGGAGTCAAGCTCCAATACATCTGCCTGCTCAGCCCACTTCCTACAAGAGGAAATTTGCTTCCTTCTTTTCTTTTCCATCTCTGGTTTACATAGTAACGTTGCAGGTAATTAACATAAAGCAGTTTAAAATATATTTTCTGGGTAAGATGAATGAGGCAGATTTTATCATTTTAGTCTAACTCTTATTTGAGTAAATTCTTATTCAGGTTAAGTTTGAGGAACCCATAGAACCTACAGAAGTCTTACACTATACCAGTACAAACATTTACCCTTGCTGAAAAAGGTTATGTGTAGACATCACCATATTTCTTCCTGGAACTGGTTAAGACAAATTATGGGAGCCAAAAATTGTAATCAATTGCCTACTCATGATTACTTTCTCATAGAAGCAATAGATCACAAGTGTCTAGCTCTGTTTGTATGAGGCATTCAAATTATGTAGTGAGACGGAGGCTGTGCTGAACACCATGGCTACCCTGATATCATTAATAATCATTCACACTGTGGTTGGGAGTGACAGGATTGCCAAGAAAAAGAGTTAAGTAAATAGCATTATCTGTTGGCCTGTAAAGTAATCAGATAGCTTCTCAGGATTTTTAAATAATCCATTAATGTAAGCCCTTACTTAAGAGTTATTTGACTCCATGTAACCATTGCTTAATTTCAGCACAACACAAAGAGTGTGGAATGCTGTGCTACCTCACTGCCAAATGTCAGTCATTGTATATTTTAATCAGTACTTTGTACATATTAGTACCAATTGTAATAAACACTTTTGGTCATCTATCTGCACAGCTGCCTTTCAGAAACCATAAATCAGAATACCCTTTTTGCAGAGCCTTCATATGGTAAAACGCCCATATACATGTGTCTGTACATACAGATATGTGCATATGAACATGCATTTTTGAAAACTCTGTTCCATATTTTTGCACTATGAAAAAACAGAGAAAGTATCAACCTGTATTAATGAAGCTTACAAGCTGGAGAGGGGAGAAAATGGAAAAGGGAAAAAGAAGCTAAAATCTATGTTGCAAGGATAAGTATCAAGTGATGAGAACAGAAAAGGATAAAGTAAATTACAGTACATATGATTTAATAGGTTACCACCAATCCTGAAGCTAGACTTGCACTTCAATCAGCCTGCATAACTGAAGGAATCACTTCAGACTGATAGCTTTTATTCAGAGCAAGCCTGTTCAGAATCTTAGACTCAGTGAAATATCTGTCTTGCATGCACATTATTGTTCATAAGCATTGGTTTACAAAAAGCTTTACTTTTTTCTCTGAATTTTCTTAAGATACTTTACATTCTCTCTTTCAACAGGCTTCAATATGGAGACCTAGTGGAGAAGGATTATCATAGTTTAACAAAGTGAAAAACTAATTGAATCATTAACTAGCCATTCACATTCAAATGTCTTCCTCTCATTTGCACCCTTGTTTATACTTCTGCTTTACTCTTGCACATCTCTCTTTAGTTTACCTTATTTGTAAAACTCCTTAGATTGTAGGTCTGCCCTGAAGAGGTCATGTGAAAATGCACATCAAAATGTGAGTGAAAGTCAAGGCTTGCTGTTATTGATCACACATTTTTTTCCAGTAAGATTTTTGTTCTTAGTGATTGGAAACACACACACACAAAAAAGTGTGATCATACAACTCTATTTGTACAATTTTTTGTTTAATACTCTTTTCAACTTCCCATGAATAACAGACATTGTTGAACAAAATGTGTGATTAAACAACATATTATAAATATCAGACAAATAATAACTATGTTCCCGTTCACTGTAAATTAAGTTCTTGCTTATTGGCTACCTTGGTTGTAGTGATAAATTGCAGAACAGTTTTTTCATTCCAAATCGTCTCTTAACAACAGTAATCAAAAGAAATTATGCATATAATTAAGGCATCTTACCGGTGGAGTTCTAACAAGTTTCTGCAAAGAGCTGCCTGAAATTGACAATAATTTTTGTTTCAATTGTCTGCTCTTCTACCTGCATATCCTATTAAATTTCATATTGTAAATCTCATTCTGGTCAAGAGATACTTTAGATTTGAAAGTAAAAATTAACTGGTTCTTCAACATGACCATGGCTGAATGAATTAGCAGATGGTCAAACTTCAGGGGAACTATTAACTCCACTTTTATAAATTATAATAATGTAGTTATGAGTCATAGGACATTTACCAGTTTAGGGTTAGCAGCAAATATTAGTGTAAGGTGAATGTGTATTTGAACATACTCACAAAGACAGAAACTATGGTGGAATTCATCTCAGAAATGCAGTGTGATTTTCTTCCAGGAGTAATCAACATTACTAGGAGAATTATTGCCTTTTTGTATTTGCATATGTACGGATGCATTTATATATATTTAAAAAATTGCTTTCTTAACTGTTATATGAAAGAGGCAGAAACTATAGATATAAGAAGATCAATGACAGAAAAACATACCCATTCACACAGAGGGATGTATGTTTTAATCCAGCTGAGTCATTTTTATTCTCTTTTGTAACCTCTCTGGCAAGCTGTAAGTATAAGTAAAATGTATCACACACTCAGAATTCACTTCCAAAAAGACCAAGTAAACAAAATTCAAGTATATTCAAATAAACTTTCAATCTTTTTTGCATAAGAACAACTTTCTGATTTTTTTAAAATAAAACAATAAATTCATCAGTTTAGAAAGCTGAGGAGAGGGAAAAAACACATCTGAGTCTACTATAGCCCCCTGAAAATTCACTTTCCCTCTGCCCAAACCACCAGACTCTCTTCAGCACTCCCTGCAAACCTGTCTAAAAAGTAAACAACAACATGGATTGCCCCTCCTCTGCTTTTTGCTGTTCCCACCTACCCATATCCTCCTTCAACACAACTGACCTCACTCAATGCTCTAGAGGTCCTTCCGCGCTATTGGTTTTTTGTATTATAAGCACCAATACTGAAGGAAGACTAATTTATCCAAAATGAACTTTAATTAAAGAAGAAGAGCAGTTTGATCACTCTTTGAAGTGTGATAATCTTCCTTTAATGTAAAACAGGCCCATAACAAGTGTCACAACAAGTGTCACTCATGCATATGAGGATAGCCAGGCTGTCTCCCTATGCACATCCAGCATTATGGGGCAGGGAGTAACATCATTTGTGATCTGCAGACCACAGGCTTATTATTGACATTGAGGCTATACTGGGACAGGTATTTTCAGTTAGTAAAATTGTGACTTATTCCTGATGGGACATCTAAGAATGGCTCCCTTGTGCCCATAATCTCCTGTCTTCCTCTCCCTTGGGAACTGTATCATACACGTGCAGCTTGTACACGCACACATGTACACACATGGTCTGTCTGTCTCTCTCTCTTTCGCACTTCTCATGTGGACTCCAGAGGTTCCTCAACCACAGTTTGAACTTCTTTTTGTTGGTTCAGCAGTACAGGCTGAGTCAATGTAACAAAAAGCTGATGTTAAAGCCTGTTCTCCATGGGCATTTTGCCATCTTGCGCGCACTTTCCGGCTACTCCTCATTTCTGTAGTAAGATAATAACAGCTAAAATAATGGGATTTTTTTTTAAATCAATGTATTATAGACAGGTTCATATCTATGAAACAGCAAAAAAAAGTATACAAAATAAATTATCTATCTATCTATCTATCTATCTATCTATCTATCTATCTATCTATCTATCTAATCATCTACCCATCTATCTATCTACCCATCCACCTCTGCATCACAAATTTCAGTTTCTAAAGATCAAAATATCAGGTATAATGTCTGCAATTTTGACTAAAAGAGATGAGGTTTGCTACTTTTCATTTGATATTTTTAAAGCTGAACTCATTATCTCTTAAATAAATCATGAAAAATAAAAAGCAAAGAGTCAGGTTTTCTTTCATGGGCTAATTAATATGATACGAATGGCATTTAATAGGTTCTTATAAACTAATTATAGGGGATTTTCAAATTCCTTATAAAAATTATCAGTATCAGCAGTAGGCAGTTACTTTAACATGGGAAAAATGGCCTTTTCTCAGTGAACAATTAATCCTACAATAAAACTAAAAGTTTGTGAAGCCTGTAACAGCTTATTCATAATGCTGCTTAAAAGTTTAAAAGTCCTTGGCACTTGATAACCTACAAGGTTTAAATTTACTGTGTGTTTTTTCATATGTGATTCTTCTGGCATTTACTTGTTTTTTAATCCTCATATCACACTTGGAAAGGGAAAGTAAATTTTAAAAGGGAAATAATGTTAGTTTGATACAGCAGAACAAGTGGGAATTATGACTGGGCCAGTGCAAGCAGTTACAAGAAAAACTTAAGATGCCTGTCCTCTCCATACTTCAGAGGTATTTTCAGGGTGTAACATATAATTCGTTCTGGCTTGATTCTCATTCACTACACTTTGTGCTTGAGGAGAAGTGCTCAATCCCTCCTTCTGATCAACTTGGTGACCCTCCTCCAGACTCATTTCAATAGGTCAGTGTCCTTCCTGGGTTGCAGACTCCGGAGCTGAATGAAGTACTTGAAGTGGAGTCTCACCAGAGCAGATCAGATGGGCAGAATCACCTTCCTGAACCTGCTGACCATTGTTCTTTTTATACAGCTGAGGATGCAACTTGCTTTCTGGACTGCAAAGGCATATGGATGGTTCATGTCCATCCTCTCATCCTGCAGCGCCCCCAGGTACTTCTCATTAGGGCTGCTCTAGGTCTATTCATCCCCACACTGTATTGATACCCTGACTCAAAGTGCAGCACCTTGTACTTGGTCTTGTTAAACCTTATGATTCCCATGATTCCACTCTTGAGCTTGTCCAGACCCCTCCAGATGGCATCCCACCCCTCCGGTGTGTCAATTACATCACTTAAGTGGGTGTCACCTGCAAACTTGCTGACAGTGGGCTCAATCCGTTTGTCCATGTCATTAATGAAGATAGTAAATAACACTGGTCCCAGTACAGACCCTTGAGAGACACATCTACCAGAAAAGAAAAAAAAAAAAAAAAAAGTAGTCTCATTGCATCGTGTGAATAGACATCTGTTGCACAAACTCTAAAGAAAATTTTAAATGTTTTATTTGCATACCAAATTTTCCTTTTTCCTAGAGAGTCCATGAAATTGAAAATATGGGAAAATTATTTTAAAAGAGATGAATTTCAAATAAATCTTTCCTCAAAATGATTCATCATTAGTTATGTTACCATAACATTATGTCAAAATGTCTGCCTATGAATCTTTCCTACAAACTGTTTTGAGAGGGGTAAAAAAGTTATTTAGATCATTCTTATTACCATCATCTAAACCTCGATAATGCCTTGAATATCATCAAACCATTCTTCCTAACTGCATGCAAACAAATAACAAGGAAATTCTCCCTGTTACAAAGAACTTGCAATCTCATTATAAGACAGTAGACAGCAGATGGATGCAGCAAACAGACGGGGGAAGAATAAGGTAGCAATGAGATGATTATAATCAGCATGATAAGCAGTGATGCATACCAGCAAACCGGCTGTGCATGCATGTAAAATTAACATAAATACTATTTACGTGATATTAACCAGTTCAGAACATCTGATATTGTCAGTTTAGAACAACAAGCAATGCAGGTTCAGTCACTGAGAGCTTGATGGCCCCCTGGTATCACTGGGGAGAAGTATTATAAATGCCTGGTGATACTCACTGATGAAAGGATGGAGAGTACTTTCAGTCAGCAACAGGTTTGCTGAACTTTTGCAAAGTGATCATTTCCATGTTACTGGGAATTATAAGGTGAGGAAGGAAGTTCAGGTCAGAAAAACTCATCTTTCTATGTTTGCTGTTGTTTTCTTTCCAAATAAAAGTAAGGTAAATGAGAACTGGAGATAAATGTCTTGGAAAGAAAATATGCTGAATGAGAAAGCAGTTTGAAAGGCTTTGTTGCTAAACATCTGAGGCCATTTCGTTCATTGTTAGAACAGAACTTCAAACAGATAATTCATGTCATAATGGCAACATTACTTTAGAAAACACTGGAACATTCCCGGGAAGCATTTGATAGATGTTCTCTCTCAAAAAAAAAGAAAAAGGAAAAAAAAACACACTGTAAACACTTCTAACATTTAGGAACTGAACTTTCACAAATATTCAGATGGCAAATACTAGTGGAAAAATACATTTGCATCTAATTCTCTGTTGTTGTAAAGAAAAGTGTCTATGAATTTAAATGTAAATGTATATGAAGCAGGTAATTCTGCATACTCATTGTATTTTTGTGTGTTACACAAGTAACTGTCAGGAACATTGAGCTGCAGCCACCTCTGGCCTCTTGACAGCTTTTTTATCACAGGATGGCTGAGCTTCAAGAAATGTTATAAAAATGACAAAGTTCTGCAAACTGCAGCACATACTTTTTAAGCAATTAAATAGTGGAAAATCTACATCTGAAGTGTAATATAGAAACTATTTGACAAAGATGTCCCATATGCAAGTAAACCACATTCTTTCCAGTGTGGCTTTCAAGGAATGACTTGAAGGATGTTACTCTTACCTTTTTTTGAATACCTATACAATCATGCACAATATGCTGTAATGTGGGTTTGAAACAGATCTTCTGATGATGACAGTATTGCATTTCCAAGAGCTATTGCAATGAGTAGAAGGGCTAGTTTTAATTTTTCATGCAATTTTAATTCTGACTGCTTAAACAACTATATATTTCTCATGGGTACTTTAGGACTTTGAGAGCTAATGTTGCTAAAATTCATTTAGCTTCTTAAATTAATTCAGGAGTTTTATTTAAAAATACTATGAGGAAAAGGATTTCTAATTCATTGCAAACAAATTAAAAGCAAAATTTTCAAATAGATTGTTATTAATATTCTGTTATTAATGCATTTTTTTGCTAACAATATTGTATTTTTCCCCAAGATTTTTTATTCAGAAAATACTTTTTTTTTTTCCAGTCTAATTGTTTTAGCTGTAGATATAGATAAATCTGTGGTTTATAACTACAAAAAAAGAAAAATATTGTATTCAAACAAAGGGATTTTAAAGGTGTCACTTTAATGTAAAGTCTTCACAGATTAGCATGATAAGGACATGTGAGCACCTACTAAAGACATAAATGTATTAAGAAATCTTTCTTTTAAAAAACTCCCACATATATTGTAACTTCATTTACATATGTAAATGAAAGTAACTCAGTCATTCTACCACTGTTATTTGACTTCTCTGAAGGAGGGTAAGCTGGAAATTGCAAAAGACCTAACAAGGCCCAGACATACCTTAACACTATGAATGATTCTTCACCTATGACAGAATTGTCTTTGAAAGTGTCCATAGTACTTCTATAGACAGGTAGGTTAATTTAAGCAGTTTCTTTAAGGTAGCTTTCAGTTTCTTGACTGATATATTGGCTAGATTATTATGCTTGATGGTTTTTAGATCCAGATGATAGTCGTGTTTCAGGTTAAGTTACAAGATTACTAAAAAATAATAAAAGTTAAGAAAATGTTAACATCAAAATTTTGTCATGGTCATGCAATTTCACTAAAATAAAAATTGCCTCATTTCTTTGATGTAGTGGTATCCAAAGTAATGAGCTATATTTGAAAACAGCAGTTTGTCTCCTATTTGAAAAATTGTTATACTACTTCATTGCTTTAAAATTTGGCTTTTTATTTTTTTCATATTTATGTCCTTTACAACAGTAAATATTAATACACAAATACCCCTTCTGCCCTAAACTCAGAAAATAAGTAATAAAGTCATTAAAAAGAAAGAGAGAGCAATAAAGCAGGACCATAAACAGGGAAAAAAGTAGATAAATGAACAAAAATAAGGATAAAAAAATACACTTGAAAGACAGGGACGGGAACATTCCTGAATATTTGATTTCATGAAAATAGGGTAACACTGAACATTATTATATATAGCTCTTTAATTCCAGCTGCTGTTAGGGTTTGAATATGCATTGCTGAAACAGATGATTATCTTCTTTATGAAGGGGATACAATCCTATAAAGTATTCCACCATTTCCAGATTATGTCAAAGGAAGAAGAATATTTCTAGTTGAAGCAATATACCTTTCTATTGTTTGTGGATATTGTAAGAATTTGCAGGTTTTCCACCTTTCTCTACCTATCTAGTTTGTGCCAACAGACAAAATAAATCCCAAGTAACTCCAGAACAAGGAAATTAAGTGGAAAGGAACGATGTTTTTGCTCATGTCTATGCATGAAGATCTCGGGTTCATTGCAACTCTCTTGAGAGATAGAGTAGAATCATCAGTGCCCTTCACACATGATTTCTGAGGTTATTCAGTCATAGGCCCTTCATAAGTTTGCCAGTCAGATATTTCTTATAATAAATTTCATAAATTTATTGAAATATTTAATTTATTCAGTAAAGGCTAATGTCAGTTGCAGGTAATTCAAACACTAATTTCAAATCTCGTGTGGAATTTTATCGTTTGTATATCCAAAGAAAGAGATGAATAGGACATGAGAAAGTCGTCAAGAGTTTCTTTTGTTTCTCTTTCACATTTTAAAACTTCTTTTACAAACTACTCACATTTTTAAATTTCATCAGCTTTAACCAGCACAAATTAATTCAGTTGGAAATATCTGGTAGCTTACAGTTTCTCTGTCTACGTTGCTTATATATCATGTTTCTGACTGTTTGATATAAATCTGATAAAACCAGATCACCCAAAAAGTCTATTCATATACCATGGATAACATACTGCAAAGAAGAAAAAGTACTGAATGAAAGGGAGCAATTGCAGATATTCAAACATCAATGAAAAATGTCTTGCAATATTCAAGCAGGGTTACTGGGATTTGCTTTCTAAAGACAGCACTAAAACTGCTTTAAAAATGTCAGTCTGGTGTTGAACATTTCATTTGGTAACATAAGACACAGCTATTGCAGAGTTAGGACATTAAAACAGCAAACCATTTAACAGACACTTAGAATGGAAGCTAGAACACCAGTTTTGAGTCTTGTTTATGCAACTGTGTATTTCTATTTTTATATGGTTCCTATTGTCTATTGGTATTCCACAGTTACATCAAAGAAATTATTTTCCTGACTTTTTTTTTTTTTTTTTTTTTCATTTGAGGGGATTTTACTTATTCCAGACTATTTTGGAGTATGAATCCAATTTACCTATTTTAAGTAAGTAGCCTCATGAGTTTTCTGTTATCGTCTGTCAATAGTAAACATATTAATACAATAAAAATGGAAGAACAGCTACACAAAGAGCAAAATGTAACCCCATTGTTGTCAGGTATACTAGCAGTGTAAAAGGTATTTGGACAGCAGTTGGACACCTGATATTTAAATGCTTCAAATTCTTAGCACTGAATTAGGGTCTCAAGCTGCCTATATGTTGTAGGATTGTTGCTGGGTACTTAGGAATGAAACCTACAGCTCATGATAGATTAAGCAGAGAAGTGACCAGGTGAGAAAATAAGGTCACGTATATAATTGTCTTTGCTGGACTCTTCTGTAGCTGCAGTCTTCAGTAAGACATCCAGAGGAAACTGAAAATCCCTTCTGAAAACATAGTTCTCTCCTCAGCTCAGACACTTAAATTATGCCCCTGAGCAGAGTTGACCAACACTCGCTTCTTATGTAAAAACATGTATGAATATGAGAAAAGAAGGGAGTGGTTGACTGACAACTGCTGCCTGATAGGTAAGTGTAGAGAAAACCTTCTGTGAGAGCAGTGAGTTGTAATTTTTCATGCTGCTTGGCCTGAGGATATGAAACCAGCTACAGAAGGATAATTTAACATATCTGCCTAGCTGCCCATACCCTGTGCCCTGCCAGCTAAAGCTCTCCAGTCAGGGAAGGAAGGGTGGCAGAAGATAGAAAGAAAGACAAAGCTCTACATCCCCATAATCAAAACTTTCACAATAGAGATGGGAGAACACTCAGATTCACCAGAAATATTCCTTCACCAACAAAACCTGAGCTGAAAAATCTGTGTCTTACCTGTGCATGCATTGTGCTGCAGATATGGCAAAGGAAGGGAACTAATGGGACCAACTGGCCCTCCCCAGCCCTTCTTAAGGGCTTCCCCCACTCTGCTCATGACCCAGGACTACACTTCAGGCTGTCATCCCAGACCAGCCTCGGCCCACCTTGACCCCAGGTATGTGCTTCGTGCCCATGGCTGTGGCTGTTCTGCTGCCACCAGCTTCCCTGCTCCTGGATGCACAATGGCAGGACAGGTCCTGGCTGGTGTCCTCCGGGGAGCCCCCAGGTCCCACAGGTCCTGACAGGGAACACATCTGCACTAGTTTATACTTCTAGTGAAGCAGTGTCAAACACAAGCTGGGCTTGGAATGTCTATAAAATTGGATATTGGTAACTCTGTTTAATGTTGTTTTTACACTGTTTTGAAAGTGAAAGTTAAGAATTTGTAACTCTATGTGCCAAGGAAGGACTGAATTATTCCAGATTCTGGGAGGAGAATGTCAGCTGCTAAACAGTTACACGAGGTTCCTATGCTGACATCGAGCCTCCTCCTCTGGACTTTTCCTTTTGGTAAATTTGACCATGTCTGCTGCATTTTGTATTGCTGGAGTGTGTTAATCCTGTGGTAGCCCAGAGACCGTGCTGGGCATAAGGCTGAAGAGATTGTAGATCTTAGGCAGCTTAAGCAGCTGGTGAACACCTAGGTGCTCACATCAGATAAAAGGCAATGCTTCAAGGTCTGATTTGTAGCAAAATCTTAAGTACCTAAGCAATTTGTGAGGCAAAAATATGTTCCCTGAACAGGATAAGTGTTGGTTTTACAGACTTAGAGATCTAAATCTTGTTTTGGATCTCAACCTCAATTCATACCTCTAAAACGTTAAATAGTCTGTATCCAGCATAGCTACTCTTCAAGAGGCACATCACCACTGACAGCTGTAATCCTCATGTCCAGGCAAAAACCTTCAAACAGAAAACTTCCCATGTCCTAGAGAGACACAACTTTAACAAAGCTGGCCACATTAATTACTGTAATTATTATTCAAAAGGAGTTTACTACATCAACTTCCCATGAGAAAGAAAAGCCGCTTCTTCAATCTTCTCTATCTTAAATAAGCACAGTGACAATATACTTAATAAATGGAAAATGTGTTCCTTCTTAGTTTTGGTTTTCAGAGGCAGACGGTGAAAAAAAGTCAATTTCTACCTTAATGCAGTTATAGAAGTTTCTCAGATAACTGAACTAAGTCTGTGTAGGTGCCTAAGTAGGTTCAACAACTCTAATGATTTGTCTGTATTGAGCAGTGATCTGATACAAACATTTAGTAAATGTATTTGTATATAGCCAGGTATAAGGATGTATAAGAATAACTGGCAAATTGCTGGAGTTAGGATCACGGAGGACATTAGATAACCTTTCAGAAAATTAATTGTTTCAACAGCTATTGAATCCTGTGGATGACTTTGGAAAGTTTGTGTCCTAGGTCGTAGATCCTAGATCATTTCAGCTGTGAATAAGAAGACAGGACTTGGTCAAATCCAGGTGGCACTCAAACAGAAGCCTCTCAAACCAGTGGTATAAGGCATAGAAACATAGAGAATGGAGTAGAGAAGCAATATAAATATCTGCAGAGTTTGTTCCTTGGAGTATGGTCCAAACTCTTATAGGATATGAAACTTCAAGCCTTTTGCTACTTGTTTATTGCTGTTATTAGTGACAGGATAAGAACTGGAAGCAGTAGAAGAATGAGTAAAGAAAAACATTTCTATCTGAGACATTTAATTTAAAGATGTAAAAATATATCTAAAAAAAGAATTTTTAAAAATATACACTCCAAGTAGTTTATATCTTTGCTAAACAAGAAAGCTTTTTTTCAAGCAATCTTTCCTTGGTCATAACCGTACCTTCTCTGTCACCCTCTCTTCCACACTCTCAGCAAGTGAAAAGTTTGCTTCTGAACCTCATAACATATTCTTATTAAACAAAAAATTCAGCTGAACAACAACAACAACAGAAAACAACAAACAAACAAAATCCCCAAAGCAAAACGAAAATGAAAAATAAAGAAACAAACAAAGAAAACAAAACCAGTATGAACTGAAATTGTTAAACAATACACTAGGATTTTTTTACAGTAATAACCTCATGTGTAATCGCAGATTTGTGTGTAAGCAAGCCCATTTAGAAGCTGACTGCTAGGAAGATTAGTGATCAACTCCATTTACCCCTGCAGTATAGATGATTCTCCACAGAATATGTTGACCCTTTCCGGGCTCCAGAAACTCATTCAGTGGTCTTAAACACATCTGTTTGGAAGCTCCTTCCCACCAATATAGCTTAGGAGCTGAGGGGGAAGAGGCAAGGCATCTTTGTCTAAGGCTTCGATGCACTTAGACTTACCACAATTATTTTCCTATTTAGTTTGTTCAGTTGTTGGATAGCCCAGTAGGTAAAGCCAAGGATTAAAAAGCAAGAAAGAAAGTAAGAGGTGGTCTGAGATAGGCTGAGCTGTAGTCTAAACAAGGAGAGAGTGACTGTGCATTATTATCTTCATGTGAATGGAGATTCCTGGGATAATGCTTTTGGCTCTTAACTGCAAGAAAAAGACTTTACCAATAGCCACCCATTGTCCTGCTTTTGTTAAGACTGAAATAAGAGAAGATGAGCTTTTCAGGTCCTGTCTGTGAGGATGGCAGGGTGGAATGCAGTTGGATTCCAGCTGAGCGTTTGATGTCTTCATTTTTGAGGCCTCTTCTGAAAAAGAGCTGGCAGGAAAGTGTGGCCTTACATACAAAAAGGGCAAGTCCTGGAGCAAGTTGCTTCCCTAGTAATGAGTAGACATCCAATTCTATTATAATAATGTGCTTTCATTGCCACAGTGGAGCTAATAGAGTTGTGGGGACTTCACACCTGCTGCAGCCTGGGGAAAAAAAAAAAAAAAAAAAAAGTCACCATGAAATCTCCCAGAAGGCTACTGCTGTCTACAGGCAAGAGTGCAAGTGACAGATAAAGTGTTTGACAATGACATATTGCTTTAGGACTGCCATGAAATGGCTAGAATGCTGTAGTATAATCTCTAAATTCCCTGCCTCTGAATAACACGAAAAAAAGGCAAAGAAATTATACATAAAATTAAACACTACCATTTCTTTTCCTGATTATCTGAGGAAGCACTAGTATTCCATATGAGCAGTGGGAGATTTAAACTCTTCAAGACCAGTATGCCTATTCAATTTCATACCCACTTTTATTACTGTTAGAAAAGAACCCTTATAGTCTTACAGTCTACATTTGTTTTCAAATGACAATTTGTTTTAAAAATATCAAGATCAATGGAAATGTTTCCAAAGGCACAGAACTGTGGTATTGCTTTTCTCCAGATTCCACTGATAAACATGAGCTATGTTTTCTTAAACAGCAAGATGCCATCTTTTTGACAGATACAGTATGTAGTTATGTCACAAGCATTATGATAAACCTTATAGGGAAGACACAGCAGGGTCAGAGAGTTTCTACATTCCCAGCACAGTTTCCATGAAAAGAATGTTTACATGACCTGCAGCTCAAGGTTTAACTATATGCAGCAGTTTTGCTGTTAACTCCCTGAACTTGCTTGCTGAGCAGCCTGTGACCAGCAAAATTCTACTTGACTTGTTACAGTGTTAGTGTTAGCATTTTCCTGTCTTGTCAGCTGTTTTGGACATCTGCTGTGTTCTATAAAATGACTGTGCAGGGGTGGTTGGGGGGTTTTGTTTGGTCTATTTGATCCTGAGGAACATAAATATTAGTCTGTCCTTTTGTTTGTATTGGTTGAGGGTGGATAAGAAATGAGAAGGAAATGTTGGATATCAAGCCAATGAAAATGAGTAAGATTCTTGCTTGACAAGTGCTATATTTGTGTTTTGTCCTTTTCAAATCTGTAACATATATGTAGAGAAAGCACAGGGTACTATCACCTAATGTTTTGTTAGCATGTAGGCTTATAGAACTGATTCAGAAACTCATTCTACTCATATAAGCTTTTCATAATCATAGTTAATATCTTTTGTCTGAGATGGAATCGTATGGTGCATCAGAAGCCTACTATACTCTGGAGAAATTAAACTGTCTAAAATGCCTCAAATACTTGCAGAGCACTTCATGTTACTCTCAACAAGGCCTAATTAAAGTAAGAAGGCAGAGCAGATAGGACACTAACCAGTGACTGGCTGAAATTTATACAGAAAATATAGACCAGATCCAATTGTGTTTGTTCCCCATCCTAAAATATCTTATTTTCCCCTTAATTGTTCAGGGGATATTCTATTACGGTTTGTATTCATAACCTTTAAAGCAATTTTACAAGGGTTATCATTGCCCTAGTCTACAAAGTCGTGGAGATTGATGGAGAAAAGCATTTATTTCAAGTCTGAATTGTTAACCTAAGAGAGCAATTCAAGACTAAGTCTGAAGCGTTGCCTACAATAGAATAAAGTCCATGTACACTTACCAGTTTAAAAGTGGTTAAGGTATTAGAAGCCACATCAACACAAAGATGACTGTGGGCTTCAGAACTGCCCATAAATCTTGGCTGCAAGCTCACTCTTTAGTGCTGTGGTTAAACTATCAGAGTTGCCTACTCTACTCTGTTTAAAGCTAACTTGATTATGCTTATAACATATTACCCTTGCTTTTTGTGACTGATATTCCACTTACTATCCAGAGAAGAATGCTGCTTCCCTAGGAACTCTAATTAGTTTGCAGGTTTTGAAGGACTTTCTGAACAAAACTCGAAACTCTGGGGAACTGCTCATCACAGCCCTAATTTTGTGCCATTGTTCAAAATTTTCAAAAGTTCTTTAAAAGAAAGACTGATTAAGATTGCAAATAACTAACAGAGCATACTTGAAGATTAAAACATTATGGCTTTGATTTATTATAAGTTGCTCACTTGAAGCATTTGACCTTGCTTAGATGTTCTTTCTTTTTTTATTTTTAACTTCTTGGCCTGTAGTTAAGTTCAAACGTGATTCATGGCTTTGCAAAAAATTATATGTTTAGGGTAGTATTCATAATGTGATGTCTGGTGTCTTACATGTGCCTGTTAAAGAAGAGTAATCTCTTTAAAATACTTTGTTTTCAAATATGACCTAAATTCTTCCCATTTCTTTTTCTTTTGCATAAGCATATAAGGAAATTATCTGAAACAAGACAGGCTATGTGTATTTTCCCCCTTTTTGCATTGTCTTCAGTTGTTGCAGAGAAACTGCAGCTCAGCTGTGAAAACAGACTGTGTTGATCCTTCTCTCTAAAAATGAATTTAGCAAGCATTGTCACTTTAGTTATTGGGAACTCTCTCTTTAGTGTATTATTACTTCATTGCAGACTCAAGGTCTTCAACAACTTTAATAAAACCCCACAAAGGTTCTGTGACTCACTATTTTCAGTTCCCTGCAGTAAATCAGCCATATCTGAAGTCATGAAAATTAATCAAACATTTGTCCATCTGAATGTAAATTCTGAACGAATGTCAATGTATACCTTCTTCCCCACAGTAAAAATTGTAAGGTAGCAACTCAGTCATGCAGCCAAGTTGAGACACTGACAAGATGGGCTGAAAGCTCAGCAGTCAGATATGAAGGAAATGAGGCAGAAGATAAATCATAGTCTTAACAGTCTTGCATGAATTAGCTTAGCAATGGTACGAAGGGGTTGGGTATTCTTTATGACAAAAATGTCAGAGATAGTCAAAGGAACGCTGCCAAGGGGCACCCCTATGGAAGGCACAGTACAATATTAGTGACACCAAAACAAGTGCCTGGTCAGTTGCTAAAGGTAAACATAAAGCACAATGGGAAAATGAACATTTTTCACAATCACTTTTGAAAGAACAACATAAGTGTTACTCTTGCCCTGCAATGTTTCCTGCCATAAGCCTGTCTCAGACCTGCCAACTTACCTGGATTCACCCTGTGCTCACTTACATTTGTTCATTTAGGTCTCTGGTGCTTCAGGGACTGTTAATCCTGGAAACTCACAGGGAATCTCAGGTTTTGATCTCTCCACCTTTTCAGCATGTCCCACAGATGGATATGACAGCTGTTTGCATCTGACAGATTAAATCTGGTAACTGAACTTGCTGTGTGTGCACTCAGCCAGTCCTTGAACCAGAACCCTGGGGGCATATAGAAAGCAGGTTTACCAAGTGAGTCAAAAGGGAGCCTTCCACTAATAGCTGTGCTAAGCTTCTCTCAGTTTGAAGTCACTTATTTTCAAGTCTTACAGCAGTTCTTTGACAGGGGAGATTTTTTTCCTGTGATGAAACAAGAAACAGAGCTGATGTTAATAAGAAGAGAGGTGCTTCATTTTGCCACACTGAAATTACGTGTCTGTTTTATTGCAGCAGGCTCATGGCTGTGAATGATGTCATTAGTGCCTCACTGTGGAAATGTGACTTGTAACAGGACTTGAGAGGGAGAGAGGAGGTTAAAGAGCTTCTTTCTTCCCTCCGTTCAATTAAATGGACTCATTGCTTACAGAATTTAAAAAAGTAATAAAAAGTCTTTGTCACCTAATAAAATCTGGTGAAGTCTGGTTGAAGCCCAAATTATTTGCTACAGACGTGTATCTATGTACCTTAATAGCAACCATTCTGGGGTTAAGAATAAATTAATAATTTTTTTAACATATACCCTAATGTTAAATTCCTGAAATTGTCCTTTCAGGCAGGTTTCAGCATCTGTGTCAGAGCATTAAAGGTAAATGTTTCCCCTGACCTAGGAATAAATGTCAATGTTTTGATCTAACACTATCAGTGGTGAAATCTCTTGAATTGTCCGCTCCATTCTCACATTTTACTTACACCAAAAAGCATTTAAAAGTTGCTTAAATTATTCCAAGAAAAATATATACTCCACTCCAGTCAAATCCATGTTCTGTCTTTTTTATCTTTGCCCTCACCTGCCTGGCAAGGAAGCTACATTTTAGAGAAAAGTAGGAAACTTAACCGGAATGATTTCTATCTGTTCTTTCTTCTGGTAGCTAAAGTAAACTCAGGGCAGACATATCTGAACAATGCAGCTGTGGCAGCCATGAAGTCATCAGTCTAGCTTCTCCTTAAAGGACTTTCTCTGCCTCACAAAATCAGCAGGAAATAAATCATTCTTCAAAACAGATTTCTGGCAACCAGTAAGGAGGACTTCTGTAACTATTTAGATGTTTTCTGCTTATTTGCTTAGGAAAGTTTCTCAGGGGCTTAAGTTTTATGTTGCATAGTTCCTAAACACGAAACTGGTGAATGGACTAATATTTTTAGTGGTTTTATTTCTTTCTTTTATTGATTTAAAAATAAAATTTAAAAATTGCAGCTCTCTAAGAGTCTATAGTTAAATATAACATTGGTAAGGCTGATGTTAGAAAACTGCGTTCAATTTCAGCATTCACAGCTTTGAAAGGAGATTAAGAGTTGGGGACAAGATAGCTAAATCTGTAGAAATCATTTGCAGTCTAGAGAAAATGTCTTACAGTGAGAGATGTAAAGGTTTTCACGTGTTTACTTTTCTTTTACTTTTTTTTTTTTTTAATGGTTTTAAACTTACAGTTGTCATCCTAGATGGAAAATGCAGGGTACTGAGGATTTTAAAATCTAGTACAGAAAGCCATAACAAGATTTATGGCTTCAAGAAGAAGCCAGAAAGTCAGAAAGTTTCAGATTAAGACTAGAGCTTTTTTTTTTTTTTTTAAGTGGCCAAGATTAATAAATGGAACAATCCAGCAAAGAATGAATTCTCTGTCTCTCAGTGTCTTCAGATTAAGAGAGGATGCTGTTAAAGGTTCAAACAGAGGAAGGTGGTGTTTGGAAGAGCCCCCTCAGAGAATTTTTCGCACCATACCAACACAAAAGGTTTAGGCTTGGAGTGCTAGGACTGAGGACAAGAGATAGCTGATGACTTTCAGATTCAAGCTTAATGGTGGGGTGGTGAGAAAACAGAACCCCAGCACCTGGGGGTGGGGAGAGGTTTTTCTTTCTTTTTTTTCCCTGTGTGCTGGATTTATTTGTTTTGGGGGTTTTCTTGGGGCAGGGGCAGAAAAAGAGCCACTGCTTGCTGGTGAGAGCTTTTTTTTCCCTGGCTCTGCTTTTTGCTTTTCCCCCTCCATCTCTGAGCATCCTGAGCTTCAGAGAAAGAAAGAAGATAGGAGAGACACAGCTGTTTCAGGACACTGAAGACCTTTTTTTCCCTCTTCCTGGAGACCAATTTGGACTGCAAGGAGATTCCAGGGAATTATCACCATTTCCTCCTCTTCCAGCTTTTCCTTCTTCGTTTGGAACAGAGGAAAAGGAGAGACAGAAAGTCCACGTGAGTTCATCCCTTACCTCTGCCTCGCTGGGAAAAGACAGAATTCACCTCACAGCTGGCCAAGGTGTGACACTGACACAGTCCATAAATATAACTGCTCCAGGAGGAACCTCCCATTTTGGGGGTTGTTCTCTTTTGTTTTTACTTTTGGTGCTGGGGGAGCAGTTTGCTCTTGTCTGTTCACAGTTATATCTATATCTACATATATATGTATATATATAGTAGTTAAGAATAGTTATCCTTCTTATACCTATTTTCCAATTAAAGTTCCTTTTTCTTTGTTGTAGTTTTGAAATGATGTAAATCTCTCCCTGCCACTAACTCCCCGTGCCATTAGTTGATGAAACAAGTAGTTAACTGCTACCAATTGTCTCTTGATCGTTTGGGTGGGGGGCAGACTGGGGTAAGGTGTAGCAAGGAACAGGTTTGCACTGTATTTTTGTTCTTCGGGACACTCACACAGCTCTGGGGGAAGGTTGGAGCTGCATGTACCGGCTGTTGGAGAGAAACCTTTCTCTCCTGCTCCTCACTCCTTCTGTGGAGTAAGCTAGTTTCTTGTTGCCACTGCTGTTTCTCCTGGTTTCGGCATTGGGGCCCCAGCCACCGCTCCAGCCTCACTGTCCCTGGCAGTGTCACGGCCGCCCACCCCACCGCGGCAGTGACCTGGGAGAGAGAAGTCACAGCTGCTTTCCGGGACATGCTGCGGCTCTCCACTCCCAGCTTTCCTTCCTTGTTTGGGACAAAGGACACACACACACACACACAGAGAGAGAGAGAGAGAGAGAGAGAGAGAGAGAGAGAGAGAGAGAATTCATCTGAATGCTCAACGCTCATCTGCCTTGCTGGAAAAAAGACTGAGAACTCACCCTGCAGCCAGCCAAGGTGTGACACTGACATTGCCCATAAATATAACTTCTTCAGGAGGAAGCTACCAGTTTGGGGTTGTTCTCTTTTGTTGTTTTTTTTTTTTACTTGTGGTGTTGGGGGAGTAGTTTGCTCTGGTCTGTTTACAGTTATATCTATACCTACATATATATAGTAGTTAAGAACAGTTATTCTTCTCATATCCATTTTCTAATTAAAGTTCCTTTTCTTAAATTTAATAAAGAGTGACGTGATTATTGTGGGGGAATCCTCTCCTCTGCTTTTTTTGGTAAACATTCTGTTTTTTCTCCTCAAACCCAGACATTCTTA
Organism: Hafferia zeledoni; assembly: GCA_035583235.1. Lineage (NCBI taxonomy): Eukaryota > Metazoa > Chordata > Aves > Passeriformes > Thamnophilidae > Hafferia > Hafferia zeledoni. Next base: position 77,905,292 of record JAWWEV010000115.1, on the reverse strand, counting down.
AAATTAATAAAGTGTGACGTGATTATTGTGGAGGAATCCTCTCCTCTGCTTTTTGGTAAACATTTTGGTTTTTTCCCTCAAACTAAGGCAGGTGCTTTTCTGAAAGCTCTGCTTTTACGAAGCACAAAGCATGTTTCAGTGTGGTAGTTTTAGTTAGGCCTCAAATTAGCAAGCTCAACGAGTCTGTGTGTATTGGGAAAGACAGCTATTGCCTGACTAATTTACCAGGGAGATATTTCATACCAGATGATGCAAACCTGAGATATGAGTGCAGCAGTGGGAAGTGTTAGTTCAGTTCTATCATGGCTGAAGTAAAGACAGGATACATAGCTGCTGTCTTGCTGGAATAGGCCTTGCTCCTGCTGCTGTTGCTACTTGCCTTTTGTTTGAATTTGGGGAAGTAGAAACATTTTGTTGTTATACTTTCTTTTTTCTTGCTGGGTGTCTTTTAGAGTGCTTATAGATCTAGAGTGATAAAATCTCTTATAGATGGGGAGTGGGAAGTTATTTCTTGCTATTTCTAACTTGTGTATATTAGATTGTAGTATTACTTTTCTTTTTCTGTATAAATATATATATATATAGTTAGTTTAAGCATAAATGAGTTTCTAGGGTTTTTTCCTTTCTCCCTTTTCTCGGCTGGAGGGAAGGAAGATTTTTCACTGTACTGGGGGGTTGGCATTTTGCCAGCTCAACCCAAGACTTCAGTTACACAAGGACTGTTGGCTGCAGTATTAAAAAGATCAAGGTTTGTATATAGAAGTCATTCTAATTTTTGTTTCATGACAAACATCATCTTGAGCTAGATGAATAATTTGTTTTGTTTTGTTTGGGTTTTTTATATATGTATGTGCACTTTATTACACTAGATGCAATAGAAGAGAACTAAGGTTTGATTGTCTCAAACCAAAATGAAAATCAGAAAATCCTGCAACTCTTTGCTGATACATAATATATTTTATCTGAAATTTACAGACAATAATTTTCTGTGACAATAAAGGCAGTCATAATACATGCAAGGTTGTGGGGTCTTTTTGTATTTTGTGAAATGCTAGTGCTTGCTTTCCTTGTTATTGCACTAGTCTTCTGGTGCAGATGTACATTTAACATCACATCACAGTCTGAGCTATAGCTCACTTGTCAGATCATAATCTCACAGAGGATTCAAAAAGATGAAGACAAAGAAGGGTGGGTGGGACTTTCTGAAGTACTTTATGGCATTGACCTAACCATGGGTTATTTGAAATCAGTTGAAGTTTTGCTATTCTTATCACAGGCAGTACCTTTGATTTGATGGTAATGCTTGTAATAATCTTAAGCAGCAGTTCTGCAGTATCTTTCTTCTTTATGAGCTGTATAGTATTAAATGACAATAATTTGAGGGAAACTATGACTAACCATAAATGAGAACATTTATTGAATTAAAAGGAGCTAGACACTACTGATACCTTGGCAAGCACATATGTAAACCTATAATTCCACACTGCCTCTCTGAGCCTGAAAACACTATCAATGCTAGCACCAGAACAGTGTTTCCTTTTCAGCTGTTTTAAGTGGAAGAAGACTGCAAAATTAACACCATTAATGCAAAAACACCTTACTTTTTTCCTCTCCTCTCTATTGTTCTACTATACAGTGAATAGGTGAGATAATAACATGGAAAATCATCACCAGGACAAGAAATCCAAATGCAGAAATCCAAAAGACAGTTAATTACTGATAATACAAGTCAAGGGATGAATATTCCTTCCAGCTTTGGGTTACAGATAATTTTTATCAGATGCTTCTTTTATCATGCAGCTCTGGCTTTCACCTGTTTTCTAGGCCAGACATTTTTTTCCCATACTTCTCTATTAATTTTATGATTTCTCAGTAAAATTCATTTGTTTCACCATTCTTGACAATTTTTGTAAGAATCAATTATTGGCAATGAATAAAATTTGTTTTATGTTGGTCAACAAGCTTTTTGCTGCTCTTGTCTTGCTAAATGAGTGTGTGCCTTTTATGTCAGTTCTGGTCCCAGGTCACCCTGATAAAAACTGATACGAAAGTGAAAAATTTAAGAAGAAAATATAGAGAAAATCTGTATCAACAACAGGAAAAATACAACAACAAGAAGCAAAAAAAAAGTTATATCTTTTTCTAAAGTGTAATGAAGGGTAACATTTTAATGTTTAACAGTTCACTTACACAGGTGAGGATATTCCGATCAACTGTAGCTCAATAAGGCATAAAGGCTTAAAAAGAAATTACTCTGCAGAGAAATAGATAATGTACAATCTATTTAGGAGGAGAAATTAGTTGGGTAAGGTCTTGATCATTGATTATGATTCAGCTAAAATCTAGTTTAAGCATTTCATTTGAAGGCCAAAATTATTCTCTCAAGATTTTTCTGTGAAATCAAATTTTTGGAAGTGCCAAAATCACCTATGAGCCTAAATCTCTTTGTTTTTGTTACTAAACAATCTACATCCTCTGACAATATTGTCCAGGGATACTAACTGCCTTTTCTGTATTTGTTATGCATTTCAGTTCAGATGTTTTTTCTTTAATATGTCCATACTGAGAGCCAAGTACTGAATTCTATAAGCTTTTTGTCACTGCCAGAGGAAACACAGGAGACATTTAATAGTACTTGGAAACCAATTTTATATTTATGTGGCAGCATAAAAGAACAGATTTTTTTAAGGAAGAGACAGCATGTTTAAAATAAAATGAAAATAATCAGAATACATTATAAAGAAATGTCTGGAGGGAATGATGCCTCCTTTTGATCAGTGTTTAGATGAGGTTAAGCTCTGAATCACAAATAAAACCATTTGAATTATTATTCTGCCATCCTTTTCCACTAGAATTATGGGAAGATTTAAATATTTCAGTCTCTTGTCAGCACCTCAGCTGAACGCTTCCCTTGCATCTGTAAACAAAAAGGATGATAATCATTTGCTTACGTGCCCTATCAAGTAAAAAAATGTCAGATATTTCCCCTCATCTGAGGTAAGGGACACAGGAGAGCTACATATACAGCTTTCAGTTGATGTTGTTGGGCTGGGATTAATGATAAATGATTAATGAACAGATTAGTTGAGCATCCATCGGGAATGGGGTAAATACATATGGAGCAGAAAGATAGTGTAGGTGACTCAAGGTTCTTTTCAGATCTTCTATTGTTCTATAACACATAAATCCTTCCTCTTTTATTGTTTCAGGCTTTTCTCTAAGAGAATGCCTCTTTTCCAAGTCAATTCTCTAGAATGATATATCCCAAGATTAATTGCCCTAAAATAGTACTAAGCTGACTAAAAGTGGAAGTATAAAGGCAAAAAATTCAGATGCAAAGTAAAATGCTTCTGCTCATTCCCCTAGAGCTGCTACAACTCACAGCAGCTGAGTATATGGCTCCCTTACTTCAACTTTCACCTCCAGAATGTAGTGAGCTCATTCTCAATATTTCAAGTACCAGTGTGGATTAATTCCAACACTGGAAGCACATTTGAACTGGCAAACAGTAAATGGTTGCCATCAGGCATAAGCACTTGTTATATCAAAGCTTTGGCACATTATTTATGGAAGACTTATTCTAATGAGTTCCATCCACACCTACCAGATGTGCAATCCAGGATTATGCCAGCTGTTTACCAGAATACTTGATGTCCAATAATATCATAAGTATAACATGGCATTCAATTTTAATGTTGCTGAATAAGGAAACTTTGCATTAATATCTTTGTTGAAAATGAAAAAGCAATGTTCTCACATATCCTGATTCAAATTAGCAGTCCAGCCCTTATACAAACCCAGGCATTTCTGTGCATGTGGACAACCTCAACTGAATGTGCACAAGGCTCTCCAGAGGAATAGGATTGAAATGTTATTGCATTTCATATTAGTCATTCAACTTCTTGGATAGCAGCATTTAATTTTCAGACTCTTAACTTGCAATATACTGGCTTCATGGTAATAGTATTTCAAAATGCAATAATTTACCAATGCAAAGAATAATTTATACTTTTAAGATCTATTTAAAGTGAGGAAGGTAACAAAGACTTCTTAACAGCATTATGTTTTCCAGGATGATAAATATTTGTTATAACCTGTTTGGTTTTATAATTACATAAGCCACTGACATATAAAATTAGGAAGAAATACAATGTGCTGATAACAGCCCAAATATACACATATGCTATTTTTTTTCAATTATTCATATTTATATAATGAAAACTACAAATAATTCACACAAGAACTACTCTCACAGAAAAAAATAGTATGGCATTAGTTTACTGTATTTCTCTTTTAAAAGAGATTTTTTTTAAAGCAGCTATGAGGTAGGTCTTTTAAAAATTCTTTTTCCTTCAAACTGCTCTCTAGTTCTTGATCTTAGAAAATAGTCACACAATCCTTTTTTTTTTTTTTTTCTTTTTTTTGTGGTTCAAATAGTGCTAAATGTGCAAACATTTCCTGCACAGCTATTTGATTTGTTAAATTATCTACTCCTTTGTACACATATTGCTAATGAGAAAGAGTAACTCTGCTACTGATGTTACTGCACTGAAATTCTAGTTTCTGACACTCCAGTTTTCTATTCATAGAAGTAAAGCATCACACAATGATGTAACAACACAGATACACATTGGGGATATGTGTACTGTGGGTATTCAAAGATAGAATAGTAGCAATACTTGCAATCTATTTTTCAAGTCTTCTTTATTTCCCCTGTGGGCCTGATTCTATATCAGACCCCCAGGTTGGTATATTGAAAACAGCTTCAGATTAACAATTCTATGTTGTAGTGTACCACTCCTAGGCTTTCATTTGTGAAAGCATTGTTAGAATTCCTGCATTTCAATGGTGTTTGGTAGATGGACAATACTTGGCAGTGTGTTTCAATGTCTTTTATTGTGCTTCTGGTTGCAAATATATACATGGAAAAAAATGAGAGGTCTCGGCGTGAAAAATATCTTTCATTGTTACAACAGAATTTCCTCACCCCACTCTGAGCAAGCTTTATTGATCAGTCTTTTCCCATTGTTTCATTGACATCTCTGGCCTAAAACTTTCTGAAGTCAGTAAGTTTTGAAGTGCTTCTTAATGTTCCAAGGTCATGAATATATTTTCAGGGTTTGTATCATACTAAAAAAAGAATATTGCATATTAAAAATATGTTAAAGAAAACAAAATACTGGAAGTAAATGTAAATCCACTCATGAAAAATTAAACAATACTTTATACTTTATTTCTTGTCTGTTACCAACCCAGAACAAGTAGTTACTTTTATCACATAAGTACCTGCTTTTCAGTCCAGATTAAATCATGGAGTCATAGAATGGTTGAGGTTGGAACGGGCCTCTGGAGATCATCTAGAGCTATGCCCCTGCTCAAGAAGGTTCACTTAGAGCAGGTTGCACAAGATCGTGTCCAGCGCATTTTGAAGATCTCCTGAAAGGAGACTCCACATTGTCTCTGGGCAGCCTGCTCCAGTGCTCAGTCATCCTCACAGTAAGTTTTTCCTCATATTTAGCTGAACTTCCTGTGCATCAGTTTCTGCCTGCTGCCTCTCACCCTGTTTCTTGGCATCACCAAGAAAAAGGCTCCATCCCTTTGGCACTCTCCCTTCAGATACTTAAATACATTTATAAGGTACCCACTCAATCATTTATTCTCTAGACTAAACAGAGAATTCAATCTCTCTTCCAGTCTCCTAATCATCTTTGTATGCTTTCGCTGGACTCCAGGAGTTTCATGTCTGTCTTGTACTGGACATAGCAGTGGCCTCGTCAGGGCTGAGTAGAGGGGCAGGATCTCCTCCCTTGTCCTGCTGGCAATGCTCTTCCTGATACATCCCAGGTCACAAGACTTGACCCAGTACTGACCTGTGGGGAACACTACTAGCTAAAGGCCACCAACTAGACTATGCATCACTGATCACAACCCACCTCACTGCTCATCTAACCCACACTCCCTGACCTTACCTATGAGGATGTTGTGGGAAAGCCTTGCAGAATTCAAGGTAGACAACATCCACTGCTCTTCCTTCATCTGTCCAGCCAGTTATTTCATCATAGAAGGCTATCAGACTGGTCAAGCACGATTTCCCCTTGCTTAAAACAATGTTGATTGCTCGCAATTACCTTTTCTTTTACGTGCTTGGTGATGACCTCTAGAATGATCTATTCCATCACCTTTCCAGGGATAGAGGTGAAGTTGAGTGGCTGGTAGGTTTCCAAGTCCTCCTTCTTGCTCCTTTTGAAGATTAGAGTGACATGGATTTTCCTCCAGCCCTAGGCACCTCTCCTGTTCTCCATGACCTTTCAAATATGACATTAAAACTCTCAGGCCATTGGAGGAATGCTATGATTTCCCTACTTGGTGAAAGAGAAGCACTGCATTTCCTAAGGAAACATATTAAAAAAAAAAAATAAAAAAAATGGATGTGTGTAGATGTTAATAGCATTTGCATTTAACAGCGAATGCATTTTTATTGTTTGGGTTTCGGTTAGCATGATTGGCCTTTTTAAGAACAAGATGAGGCCCAGGATAATAAAATCTGAATTAAAACAAAACAAAACAAAACAAAACAAAACAAAACAAAAAACAAAAACAAAAACAAAAACAAACAAAAACAAAAACAAACAAAAAACAAAACAAAACAACAACAACAACAAAAAAAAACACACAAAAAAACAAGTAAGAGCAGATTCAGAGGTGGAGCAACTCTCCTGTGAAGACAGGCTAAAACAGTTGGGATTGTTCAGCCAGGTGAAAAGAAGACTCCAGGAAGACCTAATAGCAGCCTTTCAGTACCTTAAGAGGGCCTAAAAGAAAGCCAGAGGGAGCATGTAGTGATAGGACAATGTGGAATGGCTTTACACTGAAAGAAGGTAGGCTTAAATTAGATATTAGGAAGAAATTCTTTACTGTGAGAGTGATGAGGTACTGAAACAGGTTGCCCAGAGAAGCTGAGAACACTCCACCCTTGGAAGTGTTCAAGACCAGTCTGGACAGGGCTTTAAACAAACTGGTCTAGTGTAAGGTGTCTTTGCCCATGGCAGAAGGATTGGAACTACAAATTTTTAAGGTCTCTTCCAACCCAAACTTTTCTGTGATTCTATGAGTGTAATGAAGACTGGGGGGAGTTGGCAGAGGATAAGGGAAACTGGTTTGCAAGATATTTACTGTTACTATTATTAGTGTAGTCATGCAATGAGATCCTGATTGTCTCTATCCATTTTAGCAGGTTGCCTGGAGACAACCTAACCCATCCCAAAGATCTGTATACAATCTGTGTCCAAATACAAAAGCCTTAAACTACCTTCAAACTCTCCAGGAATACTGGCAGACAGTCTTTATTCGCTAATTATACCATATGTAGGTAAAAAGATGCCAAGAATCAGACCAGACCAGAAACATCTCCCAGTCAATTATGTGCTTGCACGTAGTTTTTAGAAGCCAAATTTTGATAAACAAATTGTTTTGCCATTTGTCCCTATCAACTTTGCTCAGTCTTAACAATGCAAAAACTATCCCTTTCCTAAAACTTCTCTCTTTGGACACATGTACAAACCTCTGACATGTAATAGCAACCCATTACTCATTCTTGTTTCATTGGCAAGTACATATGCTGGCAACAGCCAGGCGAAAATGGAGCTTCCTATCCTCATAAACTTTCCAAGTGTTTGCTAGAAAGGCAGCATGCATTATCTTAGTGAGATCTTACCAATCATATCAAAAAATATAATTAAAAAAAATTAGTGTAACAATAAAAAAGAGGAAATATTGTACCTTATATGACCTTAGTTAAAAAGTTGTTCTGCTTTTTTTTGAAGGGGTTGTAAAAGGTAAAGCAATTTAATAGGCCTGGAAATATTTTTATTTTCTTTTGGCCACTTTCTGGTGGAGACAAAGTTGACTTAATTGGTTAGGTATTTCATGGTGCATGCAACTTGACACAAAGTTGCTTTCATCAATAGAAACACATCTAGCCTTTTGATAATAAGATGCATAGTGTGGCTATAAATTTAGTGCACTCCGAACCTAAAAGCAGGTTCACAGTTTTATGGTATATCTACATAGATACAACTGGTGCTTCTAGGAATTGTCACCAGGATCCTGTTTATACATGATTTTGTCTTGCTTTTATCTGTATTTATAATACCTTTATCTTTGTATAGACATGTATGTGTGTGGTATGTGTATACAGAGGAAGAGAGGGAGAAAGAATATGCTCCAAGCCTACACAGTTACATTGAAGTCTCATAATCTTTTATTAATATCTCATCACTTGCATCTTTCACAAATGTAACTGTATGCAAGAAAGAAAAAAAGCATCAAAAAAGCAAGCAAGCAGATACATTGTGACAATTTTTAGAAAAACATAGAGGAAGATTTGTCTTCCATAAAAATGAAAAGTAATTTTATAGAAAATGCATGTCTGTTGACACTTAACATTCCCAGGGAAGTATTTATATTATAGTTGCTGTGAAACAGAGACAAATCCTTCATTTGTATATTCATTTTCTCTGTCATGAGAGTGAGCTGCAGCTTACTACAGAAAAGAAACATTGTCTGGCCATTTATATAGGTTGTATTATGCCTCCTTTGTATGCAATGCTATCACATAAATATCATAATGCTATGGTTAAAATATTGCCAATAAGTATGAGTTGTGTCACCTCTAATGAAGAAGGTTAATCTTTTTCAGCAGAAGGAATGTACTAAGCCCTCCATGAAGTCAGTGTTAAACACAGTAAGCAAAGTAATACACCTGAAAATGGCCTCCCAAGCATGGGGAAGTATCAGGGTTAAGTTGATGCTCTTTCTAGACTTCATGAGCATCCACTCAGAATTGGGATATATGTGGTCATTAAATGTGAATCTAATTAGAGAAATATTCAATTGATTTACAAATTGATAAGTAAGGAAGTCTTTCTTTCTTTCTTTCTTTCTTTCTTTCTTTCTTTCTTTCTTTCTTTCTTTCTTTCTTTCTTTCTTTCTTTC
>JAWWEV010000115.1:77870799-77896265 GCA_035583235.1 Hafferia zeledoni | reverse complement strand
TTAGGTTACATATTAGGAAAAATTGCTTCATATAAGGGATTGTCAAGCATTGGAACAGGCAGCCCAGGGGAGTGGTGTTATCATTTTTGCTGCTGCCAGATACAAATTATTTTAAAAAAATATGAATCCTGAAAATGACTCAAAAGAAAAACTATTTCTCTTGTGTGATGAAATTTAAAGCTTTAAAAAATGTCCTTTATCATGCAGGTTGACACTCAGACTGCTTCCTTGTCTCTAACCTGATACTCAGATAGAATTCAAAGCATTTATATCTGAGATCAATTCTTTCCACCTGAGATGGTGGCGTGAAAACCTGGACACCTCTGGTTTGGAAGATAAACTTTGTAATGTCCTTAAATCTAAGCTCTAACATAACTTTGAAAGTAGCACCTGGTTCCCACCTAAATCCCTTTATGATTCATAGATTGACTGGGAAGAAACTACTCATTTGGAATACCAAATATGTAAAATATTATCTTAGCAAGACAATACATAGTCTAGATTTTTAATTAAAATCTACAGCCAGATGAAGAACCTTACTGCAATTAATTCTAAAAATTCAAATGCTTACACTGAAGTATATGGATGTGGATACTGGAGCTTCAGCACTCTAAGGAGTGTCAGAGCTATGGGTGCTGCAACCAGGAATGGAATTTAAGCACCAAATAACAGGCTACTCATGACCAGCCTGAGTTACTCTGGGGTCAACTGGTGTTTCAGAGAGCAAGACAAAGTATGTGACTTAAATCTCTCTAATCCTTAAGGCACTTGCTCCAGGTTAGGGACACCTGGACTCCAATCCATTTTCAAAGAACATTTATATATTTTAAAGAGTGAGCCTGTAATGTAAGAAAATGATTATTCCTTAAATAGATGTTAAATTTTAAGTCCTTATTTTTCACTCATCTCACTAAAGTGACCTCTCTAATGTTTCCAAGGTCATGTCTGGATTTATGCCTTGGCTACAGTGCAGAGAAAGTTATTGTAAAAGGGTTTCCTCCTTGCTTTTGCCCCTCTGTGGCTGGGTTTTAAAACAAAATGGTAGCCAACTCTGTGTTCTCTGTAGTGCAGTTGCCTAATACTGGTGTACAGTGGACTCAAGTGGAGAAAAAATTATTATCTAGATTTTGATTGGGAGATGTAAAGCTGCTCTGACACAGAAAATTAGAACCTATACTGGGAATGCAGAGGCACCTGAGGAACGTTAATTTCAAGTGCTAACATGTCTATATGATTTGGTAATCTGACAATCAGGTGCCACTTGAATGTGGATTTTCATGATCACAGATTTGAACCTAGACACACCATTCCCACTTTATGGACTTCTTCAGATCTTGCCTTGTGAAAATGTTGCCCACAGCTTTAAGGGAAAAAAAAATTATCTTTCCCTGACCTTTATATCACTCTATCACTAGGAATGTTTTTTATAGTGATTTTATAATTTGGATTTTAGAACCTTTCTTTTAATTAATTAAACACATTTGCCTTTTTTTATTTCAAGTCACATAATACTCCTATTTTAGAAAAATAGCATGCTCTCTTATCTATTTATTTAAATGAAGATATTGCTGACCATCTCCAGCTTTGTTATTGAACATTATTATGTAGTCTAATCTGCAAATAGTTGAATTACTTCAAGCAAATAGTCCAATTTTGTCTTTAATATACTACTGTGAAAATGTCTTTCATAAAACACATTTTACTTTCTGAAAAAAAAAAAAGCATAATTCCAAATCTTCAATCCCTGAAAAACACTACAATTCCATTTAATGCACTTAGTTTCAAAGCTGAAAAAATGAAAGAGATTCCTGTCAACATATTCTATTCTAAGTTAAAATACTTATTACAATTTAGAAAGCATAAGCATTCCTTTAGAAAGAAAGAAAGAAAGAGTTCAGAGAAAAAGCTCAACATATCATGCTATAATGTACCATTGTCTTAATACCATCAAAATAATGCCAGAAGCCACTCGAGGATTCTCTGCTGAACTGCAGAGGCTTGTTCACGAATCACTAGACATTCAAATGGAAGAAAGAAATCCCCTGTAAGACCAGCTAAAAGGCTGTGCATTATTTCTCCTTTCATCTGACAGACTTGTCTTGGCAATAGAATGCAGAAATGGATCTGAAAAATAACTGAAAGCTGCACCCTTACCTTTAAAAGTTGCACGTGTACTTACACATTATGTGTGTATATGTATGTATAGTTATATATCGTATATGGTTATGTTTATTGGGTCAGGTGTCATACTGAACTGACCCTCTCCTTGCCTCACTTTACCAGCTGAGCTAGAATAGATTTTGGATAACTCTAATAGTGCTGTGTGCTTGCTTGAAGATCTTGATTGTGCAAATACAGAAAGAAAGAGATATATCAAATACATGATCTGACAGGACACTAGTACTCTCAGTGCAGACAAAACTTGGTCTTTGCTGCAAACCAAATGAGATGGTGTTAAAACCAATATTTCAAGCAAATCGGTCAGCAGACAGTGTGTAAGCACTGGTCCATATCTTCCTAGTCATACTTCCCTCATCAGCCCATGTGCCATCATTCTGCCCTTGGATTTGTTAGCTTTTTACTACAGGCTGGGGATCAGATGTACAGCTTCTGCTTTCCAGCCTGGGAGCAGTCAAACGTGGGGCAGATTGTGGGGAAAAGCACTGTGGTTTCTTATTTCACTGCAAGCCATGATACATCTATGCACTTTGAACCTTAGATGATCAGTGTGTCACATGCATTTGTAAGGATGCCTTCACAGCCCACTTGACAAGTTAAAAGCTGCTTGACGCCTGTATATGGGATACCCTTTTTTCATTATTTGTAACACTGGCCTTAATCCAGTTCCCTGCTGCTAACTTTCTCTTCCCTTCCTGACTGTTGGACAGATATTATCAGATAATGTCGTCTGATAACATATTAGATCTTGCAGTTCATTTTAAAGGTTGAGCTTTGGAATCTCTGACTATACAAGCAGTAAAAAGTGTGATAAGGGCAGAAAATGGTAACAGAACATGGAAATACTTACTTTCACTATGCTGATTGTTTTTTGTGTTTTGAAATAGCTTTTTATATGTTTGGGGTTTTTTCAGATAAATCTCTGGTGAATTTATAATGGAAGAATATTCTTAAATCCCTTCAGATTCACAAATATTTGTCAGCTGTGAGTTTTTTAGTGAAATTTAACCAGTCTAAAACCCTCTGCTCTTTTTTATTTTTCCACCACAATCACATTTTTATAAGAGCAAGACATAGGAGCAGCGATAGACAAAGCTTTCATTTTTTTATGAGAAGGGGAGAAATGAATAAATTGAATAAATTAGCTTTGCAAACAGATCTCTGATTACAGTTAATGCTCTGGGACTACCACTAGTGTTAAGACCAATAAACAATTTGCTAATACTGAGCCAAATTTTAATTCTCCAGCTGCTAATTTGAGGTAGAAAAATTGTTTTCATTCTTAATATGCTTTCCTTTCACTTATGTGTTTTTCATATCCTTTGCTGACTGAAAAGATAAAATTGTTCTCCATTTAGCCTAAGTAGGTAGTTTTACTGCATTTTTTCATACTTCACTAAGTATTTATTGCCTAATTTTCACTTTAATTATCTTTTTTTCATATTGAATAAGAAAAGGAGTGAGATAAATTCCAGTATTAAGACTTGAGTTATCTTATGTGATCTTAAAGGAAAAAAAATTATTTAGGTATCACATTTTTTTTGCCATGTGACTATATGCTTTTTGACTGGAGCTAGACTCTTCTTTATTTTCCCAATATATTTTCAGTTAGCTGGATTTGTACTGTGAGAAAAAAAGACTAAAAGAAACATATTAACAACAGTCTTCAAATTTTACATCTTCAATATTTCAATACCTCTCATTGAATCCAAGTTAATTTTCAGTATGCTGATCTTCCCACTAACATAGAAACCAGTTATATATCCTTTAAAATGTGAATAATGAGATAAAACATAAAAATAGGAAAAAAAAAAATACTTGCAGGAACTAGAAGGTGGTGTTTGTATTTAGAATAAGAAATATTCTCATTCATGGGTTGTAGACTTTTTAATTATATTTCCACAGGGTTGTCAGGAAGATTGGTTAGCTGATAGTTGTAAAGCTCAATACAATTGAAAGTTACCTAATTATTCCTAATCATACAGGTGAATTATTGTTTTATAAAAACCTGGAAGATTTAATAATGAGTCTGCTATCTATTCTAGCAGAGAGACTGGAAGGTAGACCTAGAGAAGAGTGATTTTCTAACATATTTTTAATGTACTGGGAAGAACGAAATTCCTCTAAAAGGAAATGCATAACCAGGGAAGGCACTGTGATGGAAACAAAGAAAGAGAAAATCACAGAACTGTTCCCCATTGCATTGCCTCCCCAGCCCTTCATTCCTGTCACCTTTGATGGGAACATCACTGTGCATGGCAACAGCCACAAAATGGGAAAATGCAACAAGAGCCAACTGAAAGAGTCCAGGATACTTTCCTGAAGCATCCAGAACAATTTGAGAAGTCATATTTTCACTTCTACCTGGCTTCTATCCACTGCTGCAGGAATGCCCATGTCTCCCAAAGATCCTGTGTTAGAACTGTCAACTCAGATAAGTGTCTCAGCTATAAGAGAGGAACAGTGTACTACGTGTCCAATGTATTTGCATGGGCTGGCAGATATGAAATGATACCTATGGATTATCATTTACCCAGATGGATACTAGGCATTCCTAAAGTGCCTCCAGGCACCTGTGTTTAAATAAAACCTAGAAATCTAATTTAAACTTAGCAGAATCATTCATGTCTACCAAGTGTACTGACAAGATGTTCATTGAGTGTTCAACTAGTGATAGAGAGACCTTAAGACAGACACCTAGATTTAGTTGTCTTGGTTCAAATTGAATCCCAGAAAAGAGTTTTTTCTCGACTAAATGATTCTGTATCCATTTGCATACCCATCACAGAGATACTCCCACAGATACAGATTATTTGTTGTGTCCTCAATGTTGAATTGTGATAAAAGAAAAAGTGTTATTAATAGAGTTTCCATATGCAGCTTTTTCCTGCTGACTGCTGGCAGAGCTGTCCTGCACAGCATTTTCTGTTTATCTTACCACCTAAGGTCTCTGTGTAATCTCCAAATTTGTTGGGTAATGCAGTTCTCAGCTGCCCTGTGTGAATCTTTTCTGGTTGAACACCAGGATATACATGAAGTCACAGGATCTCACAATGGGTTCCTGGGCACCAGTCATGCTAGTTTATCTGTGCAATGTATTATTTATTTTATTTTAATTCTTTACGAAAAATTATCAGCTGTGGTAACTTTTAGTAAGAGTCAAGTTGCTCTCATAATGCTGTCATAGTCTTACAGAATTCTTACAGGTATTAAAAGTATTTCCAGAGATTCTCTTTCCCTCTTGTTGTCCACTGCTATTTCATCAGGTCTTCTGAGCTTCATCTTGTCTATCAGGGCTCCTTTCAAAGTACATATATGCTTCCACTATTCAGAAAATATTTTTACAAGTCTGGCTTCTAATTATTCTCAAGACATGCCTGAGCATGATGACAATATTTGGATAACTGTAAGACTGTATATCTTAAACTACCTGGGAAAATGCATCTGAAGAATGTGTAAGTTATAAACTATTCACTTGTGTGATGCAGAAGGGGTTTTTGATTTTTTGATTTTTTCATTTTTATAGATTTTAGAAGTACTTGTAACTGTAGTAAAATGTAGATTTAGTGTGCTAATATATTTCTAGCAGCTTAAGTTCAATGTTTATACATGCCAACCTATGCCACATATCAGTAGCTCAAATTCTTTTAGTTGTTCAGTTTTGTTTCCAAGGTGGAAGACTGAAGACTGTCAGAAAAGCCTACAGAATGAGACATAAACACGGGGCAGAGTGACCAAGTAGTCAGAACATTGGAAGAACTCCTGAAGCAAGAGGAAGAAGAGGACTGATGAAGAGAGGGTCCCATCTGAGTCCCTCTGACTCAGATCCTGAGGGGGTGGAACAGGGGTGGGACCAGGGCTGTACTGAGAGGTGTGAACTGGGGATTGGGTAGACCATACTATAAAAAACAATAGAAACCAGTGTTCAGGGACTGATATGTATTCCTATGGGCTCTAGGCCTGATACTAAAGGACTTTCACTTTTTATCTTATCCCACACTAACTTGGCTCAGAAGTCCTGCTTTGTTGGAGTCTCTCATAGCATCAGTGTCATGTATTATAGGGGAATTTCCTGGCCATCCTCAATGTAAAAATAAAATGTAACCTGGACATAAAAATTTGTAAGCAAAGGAACTGCATAAAAAGATAAACAGGCTAGAGCGGATGTGAAGTGTGAGAAGTTCTGACAAAAATGGAGTAGTTAGGAATATGTTTGCACATACCTTAAAACAAACAAAAAACATTTTATGGTGCCCATGCTCCTAGTCTAGTATATAAAGTCTTTTAAAATAAATAAATGAATAAATAAATAAAAAAATATATGTGCGATGAAAGACACTATCTAAAGAACACTTAACAGTTTTTAAATATAGTCCTAATCATCCTATACAAATAGGATGTTGAAGAAAAATTCACATAGATATAAAGTCTTCTTATATTTGTTTCTCTATCTTTGTAAATACAAAAAAAAAGAAAAAGTCTTTTATTTTTGAAAATAGGTCATACAAAATCACCTTTTGTATACAGTAGAAGAGGGAGAAGACATACAGGTGAGGAAGACAAATTAAAAGAAACAGAAATACAACTAACAAATTACATGTAGAAGGAATAATTTAGAAATGCTGGGAAAGTTAAGAACAGAGTATTTGGTTTTTTCTTCTCTTTTTCTAAGTGAAAAGAACCCACCTCTAGTTAACCAGAGGGACACAATATCTAATACCCAACTCCCCTCAACTTTTAAACCTGCATCTGAAAATGACCTTGCTGTAGCAATGAGCAATCCACTTTGCCACTCTGAGTTTTCTCATATGGAATTTGGAGCTAAGTCTTTTTTTTTGCCGCATAAGAGTTGTATGAGGAAAATTAGTAAATATATGTGTGTAGCTTGTTGTTCAATTTTTAAACTAGATTTGTTTATTTTGTCTTGAGTATCTTGAACGCTTTTACTTCCATTGGTGTAAACATGATTGTGGTGTCAGACATTCTGATCCAAACTCCTCCCACAGGAACTTTTAAATGAGATTTAAATTAACCAAAGGGGATCAGACATTGTCCTTTGAATGGAATAATCTCTGCCTTGTAGAATTATGTAAAAGTAATTAAAAAGCTGAATAAAAGGATCCCACATTGTGTTTCCCAGTTCATTCTTGCATGTACATTTCATGCAAATCAGATTATGTTGTTTGATTTAAAAATTACTAGGCCAGATTCTCAGCTGAACTGAAATCAATGGAGTGGATCTGATTTTACACAAGCTGTGGGTCTGATCCATGACATTTATTTAACTTATTCAGATGTTCAAAAAAAAATCCCAAAACCAGAAAGAGAACTTTCTTTGAATATATTTTTTTCTTTTCCCCTTCAGTGTAAGATTATAGTTGTGATTTATGGTACACAACATCAAACTGTTGAGATCCATGTAATACTACAAAGAGCCAGAGTTCAAGTCTAGGCACAACTCTGAGTGAAGAGTGTGCCCACTCCCACCGCAGCCACTGGAGGCATTGTAGTTCACAGACTCAATTCCTCCTCTGCTTCCTTTTACATCCAAGGAGTTAATTTGTGTTACTAGTAAGGGTCATCACTGCATACCTATGCTCCCACTGTGAGCTGGCTCAGTTATTTTGGCTAGAGGCTGGCTAGGGAAAAGCAGAAGTGAACAACTGTTCTTCCACTTCACATAAAGCAACTCAACCTCACACAGGACCTGGCAGGTTTGGCAGGGGAAGAGCAATACAGATACCAATGCAATCTGTATGCTTTAGAAGTGCAGCAACAGTAAATGAATAAGACATGGTAAGTTCCTCAGCTTCATCATGCTCTCATCATATATAACTAATTGAGAATCAGGTCCAAAAAATGGTATAAAAAATCAGTTGGAAAGAGAATTTGATCCTGACTTCTCTGAAGTTTCTTTGGGTTTTCTTGTTTTCTTCAAATTCTACTGAAATTGAAGGATTATTTTCATAGAATTTTTGGAGAGAAATAGCAAATGAGGAGTAAGTTCCTGTCGTGTTCCTAGAATTTTAATTCCATTTTCAAATTTGCTTTCATAGTTACTGTGACTTTATCTATCAATTTCATGAAAAAAATCAAATAATGGGGAGATCCATATTAGATAGGTGGGTTACAGAGATAGTGAAAAATTGCATTTTGCTTTCTGGAAAATGAATACATTCTTCATTGAATACATGTATTTTTTCCTCGCTTACCCAGTCCATATCCAGTGTGATATCTCAAATATCAAAAATCACTTTTCATAAAATGTTTATCCTCCGATCATCCATTATAGGGGCTTTTTTGTTTGGTTTGTTTGGGGGTGGGGGTTTTTTTGGTGTTGTTTTTTTATTTTTTCCTTTTTCTCTACACTAGCCTTTGTTGTGTTAGCTAACAGCTAGACACAAGTTTAACAGTTGGTGTGAGCAAATTTCATTTTGTGAAACATCATGTAAATATTGTTCTTGCTTTGCTTCTGCATAAAAGTTACAGGATAACAACTTCATTTTTAAATTGCAGTGAGAAGCTTGTAAATTTGTTCATCAGATGATAGTGAAATGCAGGAGTGACTTCAAATCCATTAACAGAAGAACCAAATGTATAAAATTTACTCAAAAACTACTCACTGTTTTTTTGATCCATTTAAAAGGAAACTCACAGAAGCAGATCCTTCTTGCTCTGGAGCAGTGAAGCCTAATGAAACATGTATGAGATGCAAAGACAGGAATTCATAAATTGTAATCCATCTTTCCTTGAGACAAATTGAAGAAGATCAAATAGGTATTTGTCCAGACCACATTCAGAAAATATATCTTTGAAGATTCTGGGGCTTCTTCTGTGTTCCACTTACCCTGTCATATTCAAATTGAGACAACTAGAAAATCTGTTTTTCCAAATTACTCAACATATCCACATAATTGCTTTACAAAATCTTAGCATTCCTTCACTTTATTATAGTGGTAAAATTTTGCTGAGAAGGGGACTTCACTAGACAAGGAAATCAATACTTACGGATATGAATCTTAACATAAGTCTGTTGGAATAGAGAACTATTTGCATGTAATTTTTCACATTGAGCACCATGGAGTTTACATAACTAAATGCTTCTGGAATGTATTTGTAAACAAACCTATTCTTTTTATGAACTGTATGTCAAGTAGTAGTTTTAATACAATTATATTGATTGCTACATCTGGAGTTTCATTTCCCTCAAATATCATTTTTATTCTGCTGGAATATGAACAGCACATTTGCAGAAAGGATGATATCTGGATCATGTCTGGACTGGGAGACCCACAAGTCCTTCTGAGCTCATGCTGCAGGTTCTGTTCATGTCACACACCCACTTTCTGTATCCTGGTGGTTGCAAGAAAGAAACCTGGATGTAGCAGGCCTTGGTATGTTTTAACCAAGTCCTCATGGAGACAGACAGTCTGATCCATCAGGAGAGTTTCCATGATTGTTCCTGTAATGCAGAGGTGAATAAAAATCTCAAATCTACCATGCAAGGACACAGAATAGTTAGTTCTAATCGTTCAGATATGCCGTGGAACATCACTGAAGTAATTGTAACATCTTCATGTCTCTAAGTTCAATCCAGAAATCGGGATAACAGAAGGAGCTTTCTCTCAGTTTCATGCTTTTTCTGTATTTAAACTGTTACCTTAAGGTTTTTGCATTCAGAGGAGTGTGTATGTGTTTGTTTGTACGTGTACATGTGCATGCATAGGGATAGGAAAATAATGCTGCAGTAAACATTTCTAGAAACATAGACAGAAATATTTACTAGCATAAGAAACAAATAATTTTTTTACAATTGTAAAAAGTGTTTATATACTGTTTCTTCTCTAGCCACATTAGCTAGATCCATGTTAATAAGTTGAACAGGGCAGATACTTGTGCAGTGTTGCTCAGTCATGAATATAGATTTCTAAAAGGCCTTGTAAAGATTCATCCCTACATGTTTGTGGAACTGTATAGTCTTCTAATAGTGTTCATCTTTGCTTTAGACAAAAATAGTAGTAAAAATGTATCTTTTGAAGACTCTATATTGTCTCATTTGTTTTCTAAAGCAATTTCCCCTACAGTCATCACATTTTAAAAAAATAGTAAATTACTGTGTTCATACCATCTCCTAGAGGTGCCAGATATAACCATTAAAGATACTTTTGCACGCCAAGTCAAATCAGGGATGAGAATTTTGGATCATCTTGGCTAATGTTTGCATATCTGGCCAGCTCTACTGTCAGTGAAAAGAAAAACACTCAAAGTCTAAATTACACAAACAGGAAACAACTTACTTTGGGACTCAAACATCACTCTTGTTCTCTCCATTTACCCTAAAGTCAGTAGGTAAGCAAAGGTGAAATATTTTTTTCCTCAAAATTTGTCATCATGATGTTTAACTGAAATACCTCTGTAAGTCTACCATCTATGACACCTTTGCTTCCTACATAAGGTCTTTTTGAGTTTTGTTTGAACTTACCCTCCCAGACAAAGCATCAGTAAACACAAGAAATAACAGTACATTTATTTTTTTTCATTTATAATAAAGTAAACATTTTATTCAATATAGAATAATTTGCATTTATTTAGAAATTTTTTAAAAAATGCAAATGCCACTGTCATATCTCTTCTTATTTTTTATGTTAAAATATTATTTTTAGGAGAATCATATGGCAAATATGCCCATATTTTTATAGAGCACACAATATTGTTTGCTATTACAAAAAAGAGGCTGAATGGTTGATCCAGCTGTTAAATCATGTCTACAATGTACATTAAACAGCCAAAAGATATAAAGCAAGAATTTAATTGACCAGTACTTGCGTAGTGTGTGACATTATGTAGCTGTTTCAACTAGCTTTGTAACATCACACAAATCTATAACTTCATACTTCATGAGTCAGAATCAATAAACCTGCCATTACAGACTCCAAAATCAATCTTGCCTTACATGCTTCCCCGCCCTTTACTTCTCCCTATTTCCTTTCTACTTCCCAGGAAAAAAAAACAAAAACAAAACAACCTGCTGTGAGAATTTATAATCTTTTGAGCTAAGTAAAACAGATGAATTAGGAACATGGATTCTATGGGCAAAATCACTTACCATATTCTTCAGGGCTGAGTGCACCCAAGCTAGTATTCCCCACCCTTGTTTTCCTCTCTCATTTTTTTAGATTATTGTGATTTAAGTTTAACATAGTCAGCCTTAGGCAAATGAAGATCTTGAGTAAAACTGAGAAGCCAAGCTCTAATTTATCCTCTTGTCCTAGTTCAGCAGGTGGGACCAGTATTTCCCTGTGAGGGTGTGACCAAAGCTATGTATTCTACACCCTCTATTCATTTTCTATGAACTGTTAACAATAGACCATTTGCAGTAGCTGCCCAGGGCACACCCAACCCCTCAGGCTGTGAGCAAGGTGTGAAAGACACCTGTGAGATTAGAGATGTGATAACTCCCTTCCAGCAAGTTGTTAGCACCCCTACACCCAGCCTGAGGTGTCATGGCTGCAAATGGGTAATCAATGATTCCAAAAATATCCCATGACTCACAGAGTGAGATCACCCATTGTGGAACTCCCCACAGTGAGGGAGGTACTGGGTGGTCCCACCTGGACCTGAGGGGATATAATCTTGGGGGGTTTTGGGACTGGGGGAACCACTTGGCAGAGCCAGAGAAGGACCAACACTCTCGACCAGACTGCTACTGTCATCTGCACCAACAGGTTTTTTCACCTCCTTTACTTTAGACTCAGGGGAATCACATGGGGCTCAGCACAGGGGCAAACAAACACCATTGTTTTTGTGCCCAAGGGTGCTGAGTTACACTTCTGGGTTTTATGGATTAAAGCCATTTTCTATTTGTGCTATTGCATTTATTATAATATTTTTATTAAATTGTAACTCTGATCTCTGACTTCTACTCTCTTTTGTGGTGAGTTTGTTTCTCCTGATGGTTCACCTTTAAACCAGCACACCTCTAATGTCTGCAATTCTTCTGTTCTCCTTTCTGAGAACTCATTTTACCAGCCTGATCTCCAATATTGTGAATATATCTTTTCCATCCTACTGTACTTTTTACTTCCCTAGTTGAGGACACCAACATTGTTAGTGCTAAACTTTAATCTACTTATGTCCTCAACCACACGTCTAGATGTCTTAAAGCCTCTACCATGCAAATGTTATTGATGTTCCAGAAGTTTCATAAGTTCAGTCATCCAAAAGAGAAGGTAGAACAAACACTGTTGTCATTCTGAAAATATTCCTACAGCAGTCATGTAGTAGCAGAAGTATTACTGTGTAATGTCTCTTTCAGTACATGCTGGATGATTTGTAATCCTTACCCTGTCAGAAAGGAGGAGTTATGTCCTTCCGATATACTACAGAGAAAAAGGATGTTCATGGGAGGATCATCCCTGCATCTTTAAAGTCCAAGAAATCACTTACCTCCATATTCTTAGGTTATTCCTAGTTATGAGAGAAAAAGAAAAGAAAAATAAAAATATGTGAAGATTACAACATTTAAGTTACCAAAATGGTGGTAAAATGTACACTTATGTTTCTTTTCCAGGGGATTTTGTTGTTTATTCAGCACAAGCCTAGTCATTGTGTTGATAATAGCTCATCTTGTTATTTAAGTGACTGAAGGAGTCATCCCCAAAGAAGTATATGAACCATATATGAAAACAGTTTTAACAGGTTTAAGAATGGTAAAAAAAAACCCCAAACCCAGAAAACAGAACAAACAAACAAAAGAAATCCCTCCACAAAACCTGTTTGAATAGGATAGACCAAAATCTAAAAAGCAGAGAAGAAGAATTATATGGTCTTTGATTTGGTTAATTTATGAAGTATATAATTTCATTATTATTCAGGAATACAAGTCTGCTAAAAATCTAAGATATTATCTTAGAAAATAAATAGAAAAATAGTATATTTTGTACATTGTACAGCTCCTGGCAGTAACTGAACCCCAACAATCTAAATACTAATGTCTTCTGTGTACAGATTTCCTGTATTTTCCTCATTATTTATTTATATTTTCAAATAGCCCAGACACTGCTTAGGATGTGGTTTAACAACCCTGGCACATACTGCTGAGCTATTAGTGCTTTTGTAGAGAGCAGCTTTTGGCATGAATTTTGCTGTGTCAACCCACTGGAGCACTTCACAAACGTTGGTAAATGAGAAGTTTGAGAAGGGAAGGAGAACAGTTAGCAGGTGCCACGCATTTGCAGAGCTGCAGTTGTTACCCTGAACATAATCTGCAAAAGATATTGGCTTAAAACAGCAGAGAAGAGTGAAAATATTATGATTTATGGCACAATTATTTCTCCTGGTATTTGTTTCACAGATTCTGGCATCATTTTTTTCCATTTGTACCATGGGCAGAGTAGTTGCTCCACACAAGTTCATCCTTAATTAGGTTCTCTGATCCTTCTAGAAAAGGAATGTGGAATCTTTCCAAAATTAATAACTGTGCATCTGTTGGTATAACAGTGAGGCACATTTGTGATCAGTAGACATGTATGTGAAGATATGAGTGGCTCTGAAAGAATCTAATCATGTAATTACAAAAACTAGGCCATTCTACAAGTAATCTGAATTTCTATATTTTGATGGTATTTGATTTTGCTATGGTATTTTAAATGCTCAAAGTATGACTATTTGTTACCCTTCCTTTCCCTTTATGGGGACTTTCTCCAACACAATTTCTTAGGAAGAAAGGACAAATATTGAAAGATCAGTCACAAATCATGACTTCCTTGAGCTGAACAGACAATTGCAGAGCATTAATAAAACTGTAATTATCTCTTCTGTTTAATACTAAGATTGCCTTGAGAATGGCTCCATCTCTTATAATTTCTGGACTGACTGACTTCCCTTCCTTCAGTTGTCCACCAATAGCAGTACTGGAGTTGCTACACAGATTTCTAACAGTGAAAACAAGTTTGACAAATGTTTCTGATATGTTTTGAGTTTTCTTTATTTTGCCAACATATGAAAACAAGAGAAAGAACGTTCCTAGTCAAATTAAATTAAAAATCCCTAATTAGTTGCAATAGAACACAGCGGAGAACTTTGACCCACCACTACTCAGTAGATCAAAAGCAGGTTCACCTTTAACCTCTTTGAAGCTCTGCAAATTACAGAAAATTTTTAGTACAGACTATGTTCACTCTGTTTTTAGTTATGCTATCAAATACTGGTAATATGAACACAGAAAACGAAGAAACACTGTAAAAGTGTACATTTTAACAGCAATATATGCACCAACATTAAAAATTGACCAGAAAGTTTGCTCTCCTAAATTTGATACTACAATTTCTGTGTAGATAAAATTTCCACTGAAGTACATGGCCTGAGAAACAACTGCAGAAAACTTCACAGCCACACCTATGCTACCATTTGGTATAAATCATTCCTTTCCTGCAGACAAGAGGAAAGTGCTGTCAATAAAATGAGGTTTTGTCCTAATTCTATAGGAATTAATTACTTGTTTTAATTGGAAGAGAGAATAAAAGAAGTTTGTAGGTCTCAGTATTTGCCTTTCACACTAAAATACAAACCAGAATCAGTTATTGTCACCAGGTTTCAAAAAATTTAGATCTTTTTCCACTCTTTTAAGAATCTGAAAACACCTCTCCAACCTTACATGCATATAATAAAAGCAATGTACCAATATGAGCAATCAATAGGTATTTTGTTTCTGAGACATTCAGGTTTTGTGAAAAAAAATTATCATCACCTCATTTTGCACAGAAGTAATTATATTTTTCAGTCAATGACTGCAAGATAAACTGCATATGGATAGGAATTTGATGTTCCTTGTGAATTATTTTGGCCATGTAAAAGGTAAATTTATACTCAAATGAATGTGCAATGTCACTAACAGTGACCTTTCTGCTTGCAAGAAAAAAAATATTATTCAAAGGATGTGAAGAACAGGTCTAGCTGAGCATTGTGAAGCTGTTATCACTAGTTAAACAATAGTATTGAGATAGAGATATTTGTCAAATTAAAAAGAAGCCAGACATAAGACCAATAGGAAAAGGGTCAATGGGATAACTAAATTTGAATTATAAGGGAATTGTTTGGGGTTTTCCCCAGTACTACACAGGACAGCTTCACAATAAAGTCTCATCTTTATAATCTTTTCACAACATGAGAAATCTTTTGGTTTTCTGCGAAATCTACTGATACTTTGTGCCTTGATAAAGCATTAAGTACTTTCAGTAAAAACAAGCATTGGGGGTTTGACCCTGCTTTTAATTTATATCCATGGTTCTTCAGAGCAGTGTATCAGTTTACTCATGTTTGGGGAAGAATCTTGATGAGGGTGAAGTTTCATGTCTTCTCCCTGAGGATCTGGCTCCTTAGCCAAAATGTAAGTTATAAAGCTTCACATATTGTCCCTGGCAGGACCTTTTCTAAGCAAAATGTGAAGATTTGCAATATGATGACAGTTTCCTGCCTATTGAAATTGTAGTGCAGAAGGCATGGAAATTATTTCACTGGACACAGAAATTATATAGAGAGATTCTCTTTGCCAGTGGTAGGTTTAGATTTGTAAGCATGTGAGCAACTGCAGATGACTTTCCCCAGTCTGCTCAGGAACTAAAGATCAACATGGGTTTATGTGCTACACAATGTATCTGACATCTACTAAAGTAACTATAATTATTAATTTTGTATTTAATACCTACAACTTGAAATCTCCTTCTTCATTGTTTTTTTTTTTTTTCAAAACAGTATCCCTGCAGAGATTTATGAATAGAGGAATGATCTCTCTTTCCGATTCCCATCGGGGAGGAGTTAATTTTTTCTGCGCTTCCCACTGCATCATTTTGTCAATGAGCCATTAAAGTGATGTGCAAGAGCTTGAAGGTAGAAGTGCTCTAAATTATGTATTTCTAGTGCAGCACAGCTGCCTAGGAGATATAAGCTTGATTTCACATCCAAATCTCATATTCCTGCACATTTAAACAGAAAACCTATGAATAGTAACTGGTAATTAATAACCCTCTTCAACTTGTCATCTCCCTCAATTCCTGAGAGAGATATTGTTTCCCCCAGCAGCACAATAGAAATTACAAGGAAATAACAATACAGCTGTGATGGTACTATCTTTTGTATCATGTTCCTTAACAGCAAATAACTGCTTGAAGCCTAAGAATAAGCTCTGATCAGAAAATGAGTTAATGTGTCCTCCTCCTCACCTTGTTAGGACCCCCACTGGGTGTGAAGAATTACTATAGAAGAAAGATTTACACATTTTTCCAAGAGGAAGCAGGTTTTATGGACCATATCTAAGAATGAGAGACCAGGTTTCAATCTGTCTCATTGACCAATCCATTCTTAAGTTACAGTATTAGATGTTGGTACCACAGCTTCAGTGTCTGTGGCATTCTGCAAATATGCTATTAGATTATGATGGGAGAAACTGTATTCTAGAATATGAATTAGGCCTGGAATCCACCCAACACTTCCTTTTCCTCTGGAATTGAAAGATCAAAACTGAAAATATGTCAATGTCTGCCCTGCCTTTCTGACTACCACCAAAGCCAAAAGAAAACTTGAATTGGTATTTCTAGTTGACTAAAAAATACTTTGTGACTTTGAATGATTATTCTTTATAAATAGATATAAGCACATTTGAACATTGCAAGCAGCTCATTACTTTCTCTTTTTAAAGAAAAAAACCCTTGCTGGTACATATATCATGTTTTATATATATATATTTATTCTTGTGTATACAGATCACAGGATGCTAATTTATGTTATTATCAGGCACATTCTTACTGCATTGTCTGCCTCACAACTGAATTATCAAACTTCTCTGCTGAATGCTTTGAGCCATATACTACTGGGATTCCATATGGATACAGCAGTCTGTGATACACAGTGAATGGCAGATTTTGGAATTCAATAAGAGCATCATGAAATGACAGGAAATATTTAATGAAAACCTCACTTTTTAAGAACCATTATCATGCCCACAGTATTTACTTTTTTGTTTGTGTGAAAATGGTGATTTGATTATGAAAATACATAATCAACATTTTGAACAATTCTGACTGTAAAAAGTGCAGTAGTAAAACAGATAATCCTAAATTTAGCAATAACATACAGATTTTTGGCAAAAACTGGAGCAAAGAAAAAGAGTGTACCTGTAGTAATATTTATCACTTCTGTCTTGTTTTTCATTACAAGAAATCAAAGTGCTTTATAAACATCAATTAAATCGCACTTGTGTACTCATCTACTTCAAATGAATAAACTGAAGTTCAAAGAGAGTAAAAGGTTTCTCTATAATAAAATAGTAAATCAGTAGAAGAGCTGAAAACAGGATTCAAGACTTCGCATGAGAAAACCATATTATGCAAAATTTTCATAATGTAATAAAAGCTGTCTTAAATATCAAGGAGATTGTTTGTTACACATATATAATTGGATCTAATCTAGTGAAAACAGCATTTAAATTCTAGTGGGAACAAAATTTGTCTTTGTAATGGAAGTATTCAAATCTCATTTGGGACTGTTTTTCAGTAATAACATGCCTATTTCTTGGTGAAAATAGATTCTTGAAAATTGTTTGTACATCAAAGAACAACTGAGAATTTATGGGTTTGTATATCAGTATCTATGTCTGTATACCAATATGTTTATATTTATATATACATATAGCCAACAAAATCATTTTATTAAAGTTACAAATGCTAGAAGAACAATGGGACTGAATGTGTTACCAGACAATAATAATTTTCATGCAAAACTACAACCAAATCACATCAGAAAATTTAATCCAGTTCTTATCCTGACCATGAACCCAGAGGCAGAAACTAGTGTTGTGTTACTAACTGAAAATTTATTTCAATTTTCAGACACATGAGCAGTTGTTTTGATTTCTTTTTAGAATGAGCATTATTTCTTCAAGTAGTGGCAAATAACATCCAAAGTTAAAACAATGAAATATAATTAGGATATTTATTGTTTTCTATACTTGCAACAGCAAGATCAACTGAAACCTTTGGTGAACCTAAAAATGAGGTTTCAGCATTTCACAGTATTTCACAAAGTTCATGATGTTTTTGTTCTTCTAGATTTATTTGGCTATATTATATCTGGCACTAACTGGCAAGCAACTAACAACATAACACAGTGGTGACTGCATGATGCTGTCTGTGTTCTCACTGTGAGCTGGGCAAAGATTCTTATTTTATATATCCATAACAATTTGTTCCAATGGTGGAAAAAAAAAAAAAAACTACTAAAATTGTCACATACTGACAACAATAAAAATAATACTCATGGAGAAGTGTTTCTGCCTTGTTAGTTTTGGAAACTTCTCTGTGAAGTTAGATGTGTAAAGCACATGTCTTGGTGACTGTGTGAGCTTATCTCATTGAGACCTCCCAGAGTCAGTTCAGCACTTGTGTCAGTGGCCTGAGCTGCAGATACTGGGTAAGGATTTCACAGCGTTATAGTGTAAACTCCCTTACACCTTGTCACTTCTATCTTTCACACATTTTTCTTGATTAATAGGTCAGTAAAATTTCAGCTTCCCAGGCACCTGCCAGCTGCAGCTCAAATACAACTGGCACCTCCACCCTGATCCTACCACAGTCAGTGAAAATTTTCTCTTTGATTTCATCAAGAACTGTACCAATGCTTTCATGTGGAACAAAGCTGATTCGAGACTATAGTCTGTAATACTCCAAGTAAATTCCTCTGCCATACTCTTGGCCAGATAGTAAGTTTAAAATCAAATTCATGCTTGCTAGACTCAAACAGCTGAACATAAGCTATTTCTGATCCATCTGCAGAACTCATCAAAAGTCAGTAAACTTGCATTATCAGGATAGAAAAAAATAGAT
Source organism: Hafferia zeledoni (assembly GCA_035583235.1). Classification (NCBI taxonomy): domain Eukaryota; kingdom Metazoa; phylum Chordata; class Aves; order Passeriformes; family Thamnophilidae; genus Hafferia; species Hafferia zeledoni. The sequence goes on along the minus strand of JAWWEV010000115.1, from coordinate 77,877,210 downwards.
GTGTTGGGGTTTGGGGCTGATTTTCTTTGCAGTTGCCTGCAAGTCTTTGCATATGTGATCAATATTACTATGGGTTATTTGGTAATATCCAGAGGAAAAGGTTGATGTATTCAGAGTTCTCAGGTGACCCTTTTTCTACGAGGCAGGAAATATATTTATACACACACACACACATATATAATACTTCTTTTGTGACAGTTCTTAAATTTGAAAAGAATAGGGAGGCAACTTTCTTTATAAGAAAGTATTGCAATTTCTCATTCTGAAATCTGTAACTTCTTTCACTCATGTGAATGAAATACATCTCGTTTAGCCTTCAACCGTTTTAGCCACATTCAACAAGCCACATCACCCAGGGTTTATCTGTAGCCATAAAAAAGAAAAGCAACTAATCCAATTCTAAAACAAGCAAATCAGGTAAGTGGAATTACTCACTCTTTAATGAACCTTGTATTTCTGTATTCATTACAGTACCTAAATAATTAATTTAGGCTAGATATATTTATTCTCTATCCCACTATTAATTTTTTCTTCAAAAGATAAATAAGACCTATTCTAATGTTAAATTTTTATAAACCTGTAAATACATAAATTTATGCATATGACTAAAAGTATAAAACCCCATAAAATATATAATACAAACCCACAAATATATATGTGCAAATTCACACAAATGCACATTTTGATGATTTATATACATATATGCACATATTGCAACCATACTTCTTGTGTCTATATACATATGATCAAGTTTTTTAGATGTCTTTCTACAGCCAAAATATCACATAACCTAGTCACATCTCCTTGTGGCCTCCAAGGTATTTCATTAAGAAAATTACATCAATAATTAAGAAATAATGTGGCCAATCTGAACTTGTTTCTTTTAATTTTATATTTCTAAAACAAATAAAAACAAAAGCAAACCAACCCACATTTAATGCAGCTGTTTGTTTGTCACTGCATTGTATGAAAAAAAAATCTTAGAAAGATTTCCTTTCAAATATCTATTATTCAGTACATTTAAAAAATAATTAGTTGCTTGTTTTTGTAGAGATTTTAACAGGTAAGGCATAATTTTTATGACACTCATGTTTTTAAACAATCATAATAAGGTCTTAAAATACATTTTTTGCTGAAAAAATTCCCATGAGAGTGGAAGAAGTAGCTTATTAGTACAACAACAAAGAGGGACAGTAAATACACTGCAAGATAGGAGTCATCTTTGCTTTCAAATTGATGTTAATTTTGTACCAGAGAAAAATGATTCAACTGAAAATTATTTTATTCAGTTATGTATATGAGTTAGATTTGAATCCAATAAACAAACAAAAAAAATACTGAGACACCACAGTTAAAATCTCCTATGAATGTATTTAAATTCAAAGTCTTGTATCTTTTTTGACTTATATTTTTCCTCAAGATAAATGCTAACCTTTTAAGAGATTGTTATCATTACCAGTAATTGTTAACAATAATATTGTTAATACTAATTAGCAAAAATGCTGCTACACGCATAAACAAAATAGGCACAGCTAAAAATACAGGCGAGGAGCTTGTTAGGAAACTGATCAAACAAGCTTAATTATGACCCCCAGATAAAGGGACTTCCATTAAGCCATTAAATTATCACAGATAAGGCAGAGTTTCAGTCACTGTCTGATGATAAATCACAGCTAACAACAGCAAGGAAATCAGAGCTTGAACTGCTAATCCTTCTGAGGTTTGTGATGAGCACCAGTTCCCCTACTGTTTTGCATCTATTTATATTGCACTTCGAACCCCCAAATGGCCTCTGCTTATCTGCAGCGCTAGATAATTTATGCCTATTGGTGTGTCACCTCACAGCAGAGCTGTTATCAGGAAAGAGGAGTTTTAGGAAATCTGATCCCTTGAAATGCTAATCCTCTGGAGATTGCTGCATATAAATGAGTTTTCTGCCATGATTTACTTTTGTTTATTGGTAGCGGAGATTAGCACTTTAGGATTGCCATTTCAAACAGCTGCTTAATTTGGGAATAAAGTGATCATCTAATGTGCAGAATTTCCACACATGAAGTTGTCCTGAGTCTAGCAGTAAAAGGCAAGATAGTAATTTTTATTTATATGTCATCTCTTAAAAGGATTTGAAAATATTTTTAGTGCATGAAAGGCTGATCTTAAATGCCTCATTCCTTAGATTCTAATCCAGAAAAGCACATACATTTCTGTGTAATTTTAATCACGTGTGTCATCTTAGAGTAAGTTTGATGGGATATTCTTGTCCTTGTATTCTAGGTGTTCTTAAGTGCTTTGCTGGACGAGGTCTCAGCAATGAGGTGCTTTCTGGTTTCATTCAGCTATGATGGGTACTCCCTATGCTGAAATGTTTACTGATGAGAAACGATATATGAGTAGGAATTTTATTTAAAAACTTTTCCCCTATCTTAATGCTGTTGAACTGCTAAGAAATCTTATCTTTTAGCATTTGATGGGGTTATTCAGTTGGTAGCTAAATGGCATGCTTTTTAGTGCTACAGACTATTCCTAGGTGAATAACAACCAACACCATCAAATTCAAACAAGCCTATTAGTGTAGTATAATGAAAGTTTGAACTGCACATAATACTGCTGAAAATACGTGGACTAACCACACAGCTACTAAGAGTTTCAATTTCCAAATTTGTTGTTGCACTCAGGTTCAGAGATGAGATCACACCAAGTGTCATGACTGATTACTAATTAGTCAAGTGTTCTGATGGTAGTTGTTGGTGGCAGCCACCAAGATACAGTACTATGTGTCAGAGAGATAAGGAGACACAAGAAATTAAGTTGACCTTGAGATTTCATTACATGTAATGTCACCTAATGGCACCTGATATTTTTAATCCTGGTTACATTCACATCACCAACTCCACTCCCACTGGCAATCATGATTAAAAAAGAAAAAAAAAAAAAAGAAAAAAATAAAAAGAAATAAATAAAAGAGAGAATTTCAGAACTTTTGCACTGTTTTTTCCGTGGTGTATAATTCAGTATAAAATCCATAAGAGGGCAGGTAGTGGAGAAAGTAGTGCCCCCTGTTTTCAAGGGTGACAGAGGGACTATTTCATTGCATTAAATTACACATTGTAAAATTTTGAGGCTATTTCTTAGGTCCCTTGTGGGAATGTAGTTAGTCAGCACTTCTGTTAACCTTCTCCAAAAGCATAGAAGTAAGGAAGTGGAAAATAAAGGTATTATCAAAATAAAATCAAAAATGGACAGACAGGCAAGCAAGAATACAGATTACATCTCTCAGTGCTTGTTTTAGCTTGTTTTTCAGAAAATTACATTTTTATACACATGAAGGTTTCTGTGAAATTTCAATTCAGATATCACACAAAGGCAAAGGTTTCCTTAAAAGGTTTTTTAATTCTTAATTAGTTCCTGAGCAGAGAAACAAAAATAAGACCTTTTAATAGGCCTCTGTACATCTATTTTTGCATGTGTGCTTGAATACCTGTGTGCACCCATGGATAGACAGAGAAAATTCCTGGTAAATTTAGGACAACACCTTTTTAGCATTTTATCGAATAATTTTGTCCAGTTCTGTGTAAGGAATTATTCACAGCTTCAGTGATAACTAGAATGTGATGACACAAATATCCAAACCCTTCATTTTCTATTCAGCCATCAAAATGAATGTAATTTTTGATAGCTTTACAGATAAAATATAATTTTGAATGTACTAGTGTGACAATTTATACATTTTTATGTGGCAGAGATGAATAACATTAATATGCTGTACTAGCTTTAAACTTCATTTGATTAATCTACAGAAGTCTGCAATATTTTTTCCCATGAGCCTTGGCTATTGTTTCTATAAGTTAGAAGTTAAAGTTATAATTTAAACAATGTTTTCAACAGACATTACAAAACACTAAAACATGAAGTTTTCAGAAAAAATGTGCTCCATATATTGTTACATGTTAGTTAGCATATTCTCAACAATATATATAAATATAAAAAAGTATAGAGAAACATAATAGGAAAATTGTAGATCTTTAACTGCCTAAAAAAAATTTCTGATGCCTCTAGTTATCAATACCTACTACAGTAGGGTTTGAGATATTCTTATCCAAATAGTATTAATTATGGTTGACAACAGTGCATCTTCTCTTAAGTTTCACTTAGGTGAAATATTTAATGAAGCATATAACTGACTCTTTGTATTTATTAGAAAACCTGCTTCCAAACTGACCATCTCAATTTGTTTTCCTTGATACTTCAGCTTTGATTAGAGTTGCTGTCCATTGGTTAAAAGTTCATTTGTAATACCAACACAGAGAGAATTCCCTGGCTACTCATCTACGCCTATGCATGCGGCACGAGCAACAAACAGGAGGAGCTGGAAGCCATGGTGCAGTAGGAAAACTATGGTATTATTGCCATAACAAAACCACGGTTAGATAAACCAAAGAACTCCAGTGCTGCAATGGTTGTCAAAAAACTCTTCAGAAGGGATAGGCAGGAAGGAATAATCCTGTATTTTAGGGAGTGTTTTGATTGTCTAGAATTTAATCATGGTGATGATAGGCTTGAGGGTTTATGAAGATTCCGAGGAAAGGCCAACAAGGAAGATGCCATAGTGGGAATCTGTTAGAAACCACACAACCAGGATGAAGAGGTAGGCAAAATATAAGAAGCTGGGAGAAGTCTCACAATTGCTGGTTCTAGTTCTCATGAGGACTTCAATCTACTGGAAATAAAACACAACAGAGGAGACAGTCTTGGAGGTTCCTGGAGTGTGTGGAAGATACTTTCCTGGACAGCATCTGAGTGAGACAAGGAGTGCCTCACTGGACCTGTTATTTGTAAACAGAGAAGGACTTGAGGGTAATGTGATAGTTGGAGGTTGTCTTGGGCGCAGCCATCATGAAATGATAGCATTTTTGATTCTTGGATAATTAAGTAGTGGTGGCAAGGGCACAGGAGCAGGAAATCCCCAGAAGTCCAAAGTCAAGCAGGAAGCTTGGCAGAACAGGAGTCTCCTCTTGAAAGTAAGGTAAAAAAAAAAAAAAAAAAAGTATGCCCTGTTTTACAAGATTAAGTAACATGGGAAGAATACAGAGATGCTACCTGCCACTGTAGGGAGAAAATTCATGAGGCCAAATCTCAACTGGAATTGAAGCTGCCAGAAATGTGGGAGACAATAACAGGAGCATTTTCAAATATCTTAATGGCAATAGGCATTTTAGAAATATCATCAGCCCATTACAGGATGATGATGGTCACCTAACAAACAGGGACAGAGACAAGGCAGAGGTGTTTAACGTTTTCTTTGCCTCTGCCTTCAACACAGATGATGGACTAAGGGGGTCTCAGTGACGCCCTCAGAGCTGGATGACCATGACTGTGAGAACGATCAACTCCCAGTTGAGCCTGACCTTTTGCAGGATCCACTGTTCCTGCTGGATCTCTGCAAATCTATGGGGTCTGATGAGATTCACCCAAGAATTCCCAAAGAACTGGCTGATGTCATTACAAAACCTCCCTCAATGATTTCTGAGCTGTCTTGGGAATCCAGAGTGGTCCCAGCTGACTGGAAGCTGGCAAATATTGTCCCAATTTTCAAAAAGGGCAAGAAGGAGGACCCTGGAAACTACAGGCCTATCAGTCTCAGTTTAATGCCTGGCAAAGTTGTGGAGAAGATTATCCTGGGAAGTATTGAAAAGCACCTCAAAGACAACACTGTCATTGCTCACAGCCAGCACAGCTTCATGAGAGGAAAGTCCTGTTTATCCAACCTGATTTCATTTTATGACAAGGTACTCCACCTAGCTGATCAAGGGAAGCCAATTGATATAATCTTTTTGGATTTCAGTAAAGCTTTCAATACTGTCTCTCACAGGATGACAAAATGTCCAGCACACAGCTGGATAAACATATCATGTGGTGGGTGAGCAACTGGCTCACAGGTCGAGCACAGAGGGTGGCAGTGAATGTGGTAACATCAGACTGGCAACCTGTCACAACTGGGCTTCTGCAAGGCTCCGTCTTAGTCCCTGATCTCTTTAATATCTTCATAAATGACTTGGATGCAGGACTGAAAGGGATACTAAGCAAGTTTGCAGATGATACAAAACTGGGAGGAGCTGCTGAATCTCTGGAAGGCAGCGAGGCCCTGCAGAGAGACCTTGACAGATTAGAGGACTGGGCAATGACAAACCATATGAAGCTTGACAAGGGGAAGTGCCATATTCTGCACCTGGGATGAGGCAACCCTGGATGTTCATATAGACTGGGGAATGAAATGCTGGAAAGCAGTGCCACAGAAAGGGACCTGGGGGTCCTGGCTAGCAGCAAGTTGAATGTGACTCAGCAGTGCCCTGGCAGCCAGGAGGGCCAACAATGTCCTGGCGGGGGGGGGGGGGGGGGGCCACAGGCAAACCA
>JAWWEV010000115.1:77806882-77868686 GCA_035583235.1 Hafferia zeledoni | reverse complement strand
AGCCCGTGCCCCCTTGTCCTATTGCTGAGTGCCTGGGAGAAGAGACCAACCCCCACCTGGCTAGAACTTCCCTTCAGTTTGAGACACACTAAGTGTAAGTTGTTCACTTATGTTGCCCATTCCTTGTCACCGCTTTTTTATGATTTTTGGTGTCTTATGAATATTTGTAACTCATAGGATCTACTCACCTGTCTATGTTTACATACTCTCAGTCTTCAGATGAGGTAACTTGAGTCATGGCATAATACTTGTGCAGACAGATAATAGGTTTTGTAGAATTACTAGAATGCCATTTGGGTGAAGTTAAGATATGGGATATATAGAGTGATGCCTTTTTACACAAGCAAGTTGAACAAATCTGCAAAGTCAGGGTTCAAATTTTGACACTGCCTTCACTGGTAGTGTAACACAGACCACAGCTTAGACCTGCACTAAACCTGAAATGGCTAAACGCAGCTTTGAGCGCTCACACTGACAGGGTAGTTCTCCAAAATCCACTCACTTGTTGCCTAACCCTGAAAGTTCAACATTTACTGGGATAGAAGGAGAGGGATTGTGACCTCAGAGTTGTAGTTTGATGCTAGAGTGCACTGCAGGAAATTGTGGGATAAACAAGAGGAGCTTGTGGGAGAGATGCCGAAAGTCCTGCTTCATAGCACCCTAGAGTCCCATGAATAAGTGCTGAAAAATATACCAATATCAGTACATCATTCATTCATTTAATTTCCACCATCTGTCTGTTTCTTCTGTTCACTCAGATTGTTCCCTGCTCAATATGCCAGAGTTGGTAGAGGTTGTTGCTAAACATGCAGGTTTTCTTTTAGTTTAGAGAGACATGCCCAGTCTACGTTTATAGCTTTTGCAAGGAAGCAGGAAATCTAAGAGACTGAAGACATTCCTAGATGCACTTCATGGATCTATCCCTTAGCAATTTTTCACTCTTAAGGTTGTATAAGCATTCTGTCAGAACCAGGAGGCAATAAGAAGGTCTAAAATCTACTTATAAGGTTTCCAGTTAATAAAACATACATGACAATAGCTTGGAGTCCTCCCACCCCCATCCTGAAAAACACAGAAGTGAATTTCAGCAACTGGGCACTTAAGTGCATGCAGATTCCTGGACTGAGGCATGAAATTAAACAAAGGATTTAAGCAAAAGTACTTTTATTAGTAGTAAAGGGAAATGTGATATCTAAGAACTGTCAGATGAGAAAATTTCATACAAAATGTTTTTTAAAAGTTAAATCAGATGCTGCCTGTAAAGAACTGCAAAATAATTTCATAATTTGGAATGCTCTTGGCAATGAAGAGGTGATGAAATCTGATAAAACAGAAAGAACTAAACGGGGAAAATAAGTCTAAGTATACATACACAGGCAGGGACTACAAATTAACTATTGCTTGAGAAGAAAAAAACAAGGAATTAATATTACAAATCTCTTTGAAAACATCATGTCAAGCACTCAGTGTCAAGTAAAAATGTGAAACAGGATAGTTAGGTAATTAGGAAAGAAACTATAAACAAAATAGAAACATATATATAAATACACTGTATCGCTATATCACTGTATAAATACATCATACACTCTTATGTTGAATAATTCATGCAGCCCTGGTCATTCTATTTCAGGAGAAAGAAGGGCAAGACAGAAAGACTGACAGAAGTAGTACGTAAATTCACAAAATATAGGACAAATTCAAACTATTCATCATAGTGCACCCCCCTCATTTAGGAAGCATTTCAACTGTACATATTGGATATAGAGCCCTGAAGATGTCTGGACCTCAACAGGTGAAGGTGTCCCTAATCTGCAGGGGACAGTGGAGGCCTTAAAACAACAGGACTGTACCCCAATCAAAGTAGGACACCTGCCAGATACACAGAGCTATGTGGGCTTGAGTCAGTGCAGCCATTCTTAATTAATGCATAACCAAGTGTCTTCTTGAAAAAGCTGATAGACAATAATAGGGAAGGATTGTGAGAAAAAGTATAGGCAAGGTAAAAAAAAAATATAGGCAAAATAACCATGCTGTCCTCTACTCTCAGGATACATTATAATACTCTCTTTTTCAACCTTTTTTCTGTAACACCATGTGGCTCCTGAGGTAGCTGGTATTAAATCCCTTTCCAGTTCATACACCCAGTTCAGTATCTGATCTTAGAAGGTAGGTCAGACTGCAGTTTTCAGAGGTTATGCCACATTTCCTAACTTTTTGTTTGTTTGTTTGTTTTTGGCTTTTTTTTGTAGCAGAGGTGCAGCACAGCTGAATCCTCTCTCCACATGAAAAGACAGGTATACACAACCCCTATATGTGCTATCATGCCAGAAGCAGTGGCAAAATTATGCAAAATCTGGAGCTTGGCTAAATAAAATGAGTAGAAACATTAGCTATGTTTTGATATTGCTTTATGCTGAGTCTATTATTGCAAAAAGTTGTATGGAACTGAGTTAATGGGGTTCTTTCAAATGTGTAAAATGATACGTTAAAAATTCTATATTATGGGGAGATACTATGACAATGCTTGCAGTCTTGATTTTTAATGATATGTGGGTTGTTATAAAACTTTGAGCAATATTTCACTGAAAATTAATCTAGGCAGGGTAGATTTTGGTAAGTAGACACTATGGCTGTATGATTTAAATCCAGTATTATTTCAGTAATAGTGGAGAGAAATTACTGAGGTGGGCCTGATTCTTCAAGCGCTGCTGAGCAGTGTGCTGACTCTCAATACCTGGTATGTTCTTTAGTAGCTGAAGTTTCTACATTCACAGAGAATGTCTTGTAAACCTCATTGTTAAAATGGTACCCTGAGATGAGAAGAGTTTAAATAACTAAAGCAAAGTTCAAATATAAGGAAATTAAACAGAAGTGCTTGGCCATTGCTGCTATTTGGGAATCCAGTAAGCCCCCATTTACAGAAATCTTCAAGCAAATGATGGGCAAACCCAACCAGTTAAGGATTTTTGGTAGCATTTTGGCTGTTACTTTCAGTTGTCTCCTCCTCACTCAGACAAATTATTTGAATCCTATCCAGAGTCACCAAGATAATCTTAAACAAGGCCATTGTCTCTACTAGACAATACTTATATGTTTCCACTGCTAGAAGAGACTAAAAATGGGTGTCATATTGATAAGGTATCACAACAACAAACTTGATATCACTGGCATACATTCAAGATGAATGACTCATGCAAAGCTGTGTTACCCTGAAGGAGAAGAAAAAAAATATCCAGTGCTGTCCTCTAAAACTTATAAGAAAAAATATAATGTGCAAGTACCTATAATACCCTAAACATCAATACTTTGCAGTCAGAAGTAGCAAGTGACAAGTGTTTATATATGCCAAGGTAATAGAATACTCCATTAACAGCAGCAGTCTCTCAACTGCTATACCAGTACACCAGCTAAGCTATAACTATGTTAAAAAACAGTTTCACTGGAGACAGAAAGATCTGAGCCTTTCCAGCATACTTGCTGATAAACTTTTCCAGGCAAAATGGAAGAGCTTTGAGGAGGATTTAAGTGGAGAGATAGTTTGCGGCAAAAAAGTGACTTCCTGTAAGCAGGTCCATCTAAAAATTCTTAAAGTACTTGGCAAAATGCATTTTATCAGGGAGACATGGAAACTGGTTTTGCTCTTTGCAGACAAATCATTAGACATGTCAGATCACCGAAGCAGAGGAGAAGGAAGTGAGGAAGGGATTAGACTGGCCACTTTGCATCTTTCTTACTCCTGAAGAATTCTGACCTTGGAAATCAGAGTATTTTAAATTGTCTGACAGACTGAACATGGCAATTACCCAGTTTCCTTTGAAAACCACCAATTTTCTAGGGGGAAAAAAAAGAAAAAAAAAAAAAAAAAGGAAACAGAACAACTAGTTCTATATAATTAAAATAATTCCCAATTTTATGGAATTTTTCATAAAAAGTTATAAAATATACTTATTTTTTTAAATGAGCAAAATCCCCCTGACAATTTTCTGTAATACTGAAATGATTGTTTTCAGCTTTAAAAAAACCCTGCTCAAATATTTTCCTTCCCTGTTTCCATTTCTCTGTAAATGTCATAATTTCTCCTTTCTGTTCTAGAATGAAAGAACATTTTAAAATGTCCCAGACTGGCTGGAATATTGTAATTTTTCTGAGTATTTCTCGACAAGGCCTATCAGTAAGCGGAGGCCAAGACTCCCATTGATTTGAGAATGGCTAAAAAATGGTCTCTGCCTCTTGCTACCACGAACAGCATCAGTAGGAGTAAATCTGTATCATCCCAGCTTAAACTTCTTCCCGAGCAGGATCTTTGGAAAAGTTTTATTTAGCTGCTTCTCCTTCTCCTTTGCTCTTCTATATACATATTTTGTGTGTAAGAGGGGAGCTAGAAAGAAGATGGGGAAGCAGGGTTATGTTAGTGTGAGGAGCTTCCAGGGCAGGCTTCCAGGGCAGCTTTGCTGGCTCTTCTCTCCCTAGCAGCATCGCCATGTCCTGCTTCGCCATCCTCCTGAAATCATCATGCTCTTCTGATGTGGTCTTTCATTCTTGTCATTAGTCATAATCCTCAGTTTGTCAGGTGTGTGTTCTGGCCTCTCCCATACACCTCTGTTACTCTTCCTCCTGTTGCCAGTCTGTTCCTCCCTTCTTCTCCATTCCTTTCCATGCTTCTTTTCTACATTTCCATTCTCTAATCCCAACTACAGTCCTTATGCGCTTTAAAAAAATGCCTCATAGCGTTCACTGTGCCTCCAAACCAATCTCATGATCTTATGGTTATAACTCTTGTTTTGCTTCCCCTTTCTGCTTCCTTTGTCTCCTGTCATTATGCCATTTCTATTCAGGCTGTCATCTCTTCTGGAAAGGGATTTTTCTTGTTCTCTTTTTTGCAAAGCACCTGGCATGTTTTTGATTCTGTCAAACAAATAATAACAACAGATATGAAATTTGCAGTGCAGCAGAATCCTGATATCAGGAAGTAATAGAGGCAAATTACACTATCATTTTCATTGCCATGTATACACCACTACTTGACAAAAAGTCTCATCGACTGGCTAGGTAAACATAAATAAACTAAAAAAATTCCAAAGCAAATACCTCTAACATGAAGGAAATGTGGTGTTTCACACTGGATCTCAATGAGCCACAGGGTTATATTTGACAATTTAAGTGTTGGAAACAAAGGGAATAAATGAATGAGGTGCAGTTTTTCAGATGGATATTAGGGTATAAAATTAAGTACTGGGAGAAGATGTAGATAACTGTTTAAAACAGAATCAGGACAAGGGTGGAATGGGTGGACTCGATTTAAACTTTGCTTGGTTAAAGAAAGATACACAAGTTAGTGAGATTCTAGCATGGAAGCTAAAAATGTAGACTTTAGCCTGATACTATCAGAAGCTCTTAGTATTGCTGAAGAATCTTATAAAACATTTTAACTGAGTTGTCTCAGTCATATATATCAGGCATCCAAAAACAACCCAACAAAAAAGCGCCCCAGAGCTTAAAAACAAAAGGAAGGAAGGAAGAAATGTGGATTTTACTGTATATTTAGTAACAGGCTAGTCATATGTAATCTCCAAACAATATAGCTTTATCACTAATGGATGTAGGCCAGGACTGAATGGAAATTATTTTACATATGGTTAGCAATCTCTTAACTAAATTATTTGAAAATCCTCAGAGAAGAGCAATTTATTACAGACATTGAGACAAGCCAATGTAGCACTAATACTTAAGAAAAATAAACCAGCAGAGGAATGTCCCCCTGCCGCATCAACCAATACTCTTACAGTTGATTCCAAAGTATTATCTGTCATTCCAGCACATGGATTAGATTATTTAACAGTGTGAATCAAAGGGAAGATACTAATTCAAGAGAAGAGCGTTATTAATACATTGTAGCATGTCATACATCTCTGTCACCAAACTGGACAAAATGGAAGCAGATGTTTTATGACAAACTGAGAAGAGTATCTGACATAATTAATAGCCATAATGTCTGAGGCTTAGCAAACAAAAAGAAGAGCTAATGGAAGCAATCTGATGGAGGCACAAAATGTTTTTTTCTGTCTCCAGTAAAGTGTCCTAGGCACTAATTTTACGTGAAGGGAAGGTATTAACTGAGTTAAATCTCATTTCTATTAGATTTTTTTGCACTTGCCCTTTGAAGCCATAGTAATGTATGGAATGCATGAGAAAAGAATTCATCAAAAAGGAACTCTGAGGAGAAATTCTTTCCAAAAGGAAGAACTTTTTGACTCTGATAAGTTCTTTTTACTATTTTGAAGACAGGTAAGCCTTTGAATTAGTAAAAATGATTGACATGTGAATTTATTCAAAGCTAAAGGCAAATGATAGTCACAAATAGCACTTAGATGCATAGGTATTTAAAGCCTCAGGTTATGTTTATATTGGCTCTGTCTCTACTGATGTTTTTTGGTCAGCACTAGATAGAAGGTCTCCAGATCAAGAGATTCATGGGATAGTGTACAGTGCCACTCTGACTGTGGCATACCCTTACTCTGGGCTACACCTAGTTCAGACTGCCCAAGGACTAGTTTCACCAGAGCAGAGCCCACGTACAAGCCAACAGGTATGAAACAACAACAAATGAGAGATGAGGATCCCTGTGAAACACATTGCAAATCAATGTGATAACTTCCTTGCATCTATATGACCTAGGTATCCATTATCATAATGTTCCACTCCTAGCTGCCCTGTTGTCCAATGTCATTCCCAACCTGAATTTGATAGTTTATCTCCCTGGAGAGAGAAACCTAAAATGGTTTGGAGAATCTGAAGGCCAGTCAAAGACAGTGGATAAACCCTCTGAGGTGAGGACAGGGCTACAGTTTTTGGTTGCTATATCTGTGTGGTTGGATTCAGTACTTATTTATGCAGTCTCTGATACATGCTAAGGCCTTATCTATAGTCAATAATGGGAGAAAACTAGCACATGCAAAAGTTGCAGCCCACACAGTAACTTCCACAGAAAGGCAAGTCCAAGAGAGCTAACTCTCAAAGGGTCATGGGTAAGTATCCCAACAGTAAACCTGGACATGTCAGGGATTCACACTCCCACAGTTTCTCTGAAAGTAGATGCCTAAATTCCTCTATTCAACAGGAGGCACATGTAAAAGAAGGATAAAAAAGATCTCATGTATTCTATCTAATAGATGACCAGTGGTAGAATGATATGGGAAAGTGGGGTGCCTGCAGCCCAAGATGTTAGCTCTTCTGCGACATGACAGGCCACTCAATGTCTTCCAACAAAAAATTCCATTCAGAACAACACTTTCCTCACTCCCACAGAAGTGTCATAAACACAATTTTCAGAGCAAGAGGGAGAGGATTTCTGAAAGGGAAAGGTCCTTCAGGAAAGGAAGGGATTGTACCGTGCAGGAAGGAATTTCAGAGGTAATTTTGGATTTGGCTTAGCCTAACCAACCTTTTCCCAGGCAAGAAGCTGCAGCTCAAAGTGTTTGGCAATATAAGACCACCAATAAATGAGTCTCTCTCTTCTCACACAGAGGTTGAAGATATCATGTTGGCCTTTATGTAATGTAATACCTTCCCACAGCCCAATGCTGTAGAGTTAGTCTTACTCTTTCTGTGCTCTTCTTACCCAAAAGACATGCAACATTTCCACATGTTCTTAAAAAAGAAATCGGTCGTTCCATCAAATCACAGAAAAATAAGGTGAACCTCATCCATAAGGATGCCAGGCAGGTATTATACATCCATCAGCTATGTATCCTGATTTATGGGTAGCCATGATTCAGCTGTCACTAAGCATGAGGGGAATCAGTCTGTTGTCTTGTTCTAGCATTTACACTAGACAAAGAGAGAATGTGAGCTCAGTAACAGCTGGATGTCACCTCTGTCAGATATCTCCATGCTTTCAGCAAATGGCTTCTACCAATTTACAACAATATCATCTGCTTACTAATGCTCACTGACCTTAGCTAACAAGGAGGACTTCCATCACCAAAAGGCTTTAAATATAAAAACAACAGCAACAACACAATAGAACTTATGGTCTAAGCACTGCCAAATATACTGTCTATGCAAGAGTATGGTTCAATGATGGACTTGCAGACACATAAATCTATGTGAAGATATCTGGCTTCTGTTTCTTTAGTATCTAAAGTGAAGCTCTGTTAATTTAGACCTGAAAATTCAACCTTAAATATCATGCAACCACTTGTAAAAGCACTATGAAATATATAATATCCATTTTTTTAAAGTATTTTAAATTTAAATAACTTGACAGCATCTCAAAAAAAAAGCTTCACACAATCCTATTTCAAATATACAAGTGTAAAAATGGTATTAGCTACTTTGAAAGCTTACTTTATGAAGACTTTTTTCCTTTTCCACAATTAGTAAAATACTTTGCTATACTGAAAGTAGTCAATAATTCTAAGATGTATCCTCATGTTTTTTCAGCAAATAATTCAGAAGCAGATGACACATTTAAAGCATTAGTTTCCATATGATTTTCATAATACAGCTACAATAATTTCAGAAAATCCGTAAGAAATAGGTTTATAATAGTATAAAAGAAACAAGAAGAGACTTTTCCCCCATTCACTATGAGTATAAAATCACAGAAGTATTTTCTCCCACTCCCTTGAAACATACCCTTTCACCACATGTTTTGTTTTCTGCCACCAGCTCTCCCTTAGGCTGTGCTTCCAACAGAAAGATATCGATAGAATTTTAAAGACGTTCCATTAGCTTGTATCATTCATGTTACCAGGCAGTTCATGTAAGACTGACATTCACCTCTTCTGTGTAAAACTACTGCCCCCTTTCCAGTAAAGACACTTTTTTGTTTGTTTTGATTTGTTTTGGCCAATACTAATGACTTCTGCCTTAAGAGTACTGATCACTTGGAGAGGCCTCCCTAACTCGTAGCTGGTTGTAGAGAGAGATTGCATTTGTTGTTGCTGGTGTATTAAATGTTCCTTCCTCACGGTCATCTTCTACTTACCCCCCATGGAAGCATGGGTGCTGCACGATAAGCATTAACGGATAATGCCAGCTGGGGAGAAACTGAAGTAGAGCATAGTGCTAAAAATAGTCTCCTACCTCATAGCTGGGGAAATATCCCTCAAAGGCAACTCTGCATAAGGAAACAAACATGGACAACTACAGAGGGAATTTGTTGTTGGGATACTCAAGTAACTATTGCAAGAAAGGTACTGCCTGGGAGATGCCCTACTGTTAGGCAAGTGCCTTCATGGGATACAAGGCAGTGTGTGGCTAAGATTTTCAACAATACAGCACACAGTCTAATTGGGATGCTTTTGCCACCAAGTAGAAAGCATAAAATAGGATTTGTCTCTTGCACAAATTTAGATAATGTAGGCATTGAGACAATTATTTCTCTTGAAAAGAGCACTACAAAGAAATACCTGAAAGCTAATTTTTTTTCTTTTCTCAGCCCCCATTCCTTCTACTGGCAGTGGATGAACTGAAGTGTAGGCAACGTATATAATAAAGTACAGCCTTTCTCTCCACGATAGTAATCAATCACTTGTCCACAGTACAGAGGCCGTGTAATATTAAAGGAACACCTCTCAGTGCCTAACTGGTCCAGTTCTTCCTCTACGCATACTGGCCTGGATTTGAATCTAAATCTGTCTTCTTCTCCAGCAACCCATGAGAGTACAAACACTGGCAATTGAGGAAGGAGACACTGCTTTTTGTATAGACTACTATAAGGGAGGACTTATGGGCCACTCCAGTAAAAAAAACAGGAGAGAGACCTGGGATGAAATGGCCTGAGAGCAAGAGCTTTGCAACTCTCTCATTTTCTGAACAAAATCCTAATCACCTAATCACTTTAAAAATGCCATTTCTGAGTGGCCTTCAGGAGGTACCTGGATAATGTTACTAAGTTTATTCTAGGCAAATCAGATTTCTCATGCAATTTACTATGTGAAACATCAGGAGGATAGCACATTTAATTTAAAACTATGACTGAAGGCTCTGGAGAGAACAAATCTGAGATTTCTGCACCTTCTTGCTCTTAAGCTATATGTGTATTCTTGGCATAAACTGTTTGGTCCCTGAGAAAAGGAAACTGAAACATGTTCTACAGCAGACATCTTAAAAATGGACATGCAGCCCTTCAGGAAGGCGGTGGAAGCTGGGATAGTAACACAGATTGAAGGACTGTCAAGAAATTGCCTGCGTAATGTTTCTACAGACATCAAATGAGAAGGATCAATGTGGACACATTCTATCTATCAATTACTCAGTCTAGCCTCTTGCAAGCCCGATTTGAATGTACTGGTAAAAATAATTTCTTCTCAATGAGATGGTATCTTTGGATCAGGAAGCTTGTCTCTTAGTGTAAAGTCAAGGTTTTCTTGATAATTCTAAGGAAATAATCACAGAATCAGTCAAGTTGGAAGGAACCATAGTGGGTCATCTGGTCCAACCTCCCTACTCAAGCAGGGTCATCCTAGAATACATGGCACAGGATTGCATCCAGACAGTTCTTGAATTTTTTCCAGTGAGGGAGACTCCACAATGTCCCTGGGCGTAGAACATAATTTCTACTGTATTTGACAGATCTTAAGAAAATCCCCAGCATTCCTTGTTTTGTTTTGGCACAAAAACGGGAAGGCTTTAGTTACGGATTTGGGGCTATAATGTCTTCAGTTTATAAGTAACATACACAGAGTCATGGAACTCTAATACCAATAGCACAGGTTAAGTCTTTGGGCACAGTTATGGTTTAAGCACTGTGTGTGCATTTCAGTTAGCCATGTTGTGATTCATCAGATGACCTCTAAGTTGCAGTTTTTCATTATCAATTATTATTAGTAGCACAGTTCTACAACTGATTATTTGGTTCAATTAAATGCAGAAGCTTTGGTCCACAGATGAATAGATTTTCTGTTCCTGATTTAGCTCTTCTGGCACCAGACATTATGTCTTGTTTTGCCCAAGATTCATTTGGCTGGCTACACAAGTTTCGCCTGGCTGTATCACATCTTTTTTTCATAGTCTATCAAGACATAAACTATTTTTTGACTTCTGGTTCTTTTTGATCCCTCTACTTGGACATTAATTTCATCCAATTTGCATGGTATAAATGCTAAAATCTGCTATCATTATCCAAGACTTAAAGAGAACTACTCTAAAATCTTCTGAGAATAAATATCATCAGAGTTCATGTTTTATTTTCAGGCTTTTATCGTAAAATTCTCCTTTCATTTCTTGATTTCAAATCTGCTTGAATGAGCTGTGTATTACCAGTTGCTTTCCCATCTGTCTCAATTTAGTCTCTTTTACAAATTCCAATCTGGCCTGAGGAAAAATCAGAGTACTGAAACCACTCCACATTAGATTATTAGGTATGTTATATTAACAGTCTCTTTACTCAAAAAATTTTGACACTCCTTAGCTCCCCTGCCAGCAATGTCTTGTGGAGCCCTACAACTTAGATTCACACATTCTGAATGGCTTCACACCTTTCTTTCCATTTCCTCCCATCTTCTGACTTCTCACCAGGTACAAAAGGAAGGGTTTTACTCCTTACTTCTAACCTTTCATGATCTTGCTGGATGTAACCTACAGGGTCTGTACAGCATATAAATTGCACATCACTCCTTTCAACTTTCAAACTACCTAACCCCTTAGCCATCCTCAAAGTGCTCTGAGAATTTCATGAATATTAGAGGCACACTGAATTTGTCCCTTAGCCTGTCCCAACAGATTTGACTGCAAATGCACGTGTTAATTATTCTAAGTTTAAAACCTCACAAAACTAAATCCAGAGAGAAAAAACTCACCCAAATATAGCTTGCATTTTACCACTACTCTTTTTTCAAGATATTGCAGATTTTATGCCTGTGGTTGAATCTCTCACATTTTTCAAATCCCTATATGTAATGTGTTACAAAATTGTTGAATCAAGTCATACTCTGTGTTTCACAGGTCATTTGTTGGATCAGGTATTCCTTTCTTTTTTTTTTTTTTTTAATATTTTTTTTTTTTTTATTTCCAAACTGTTGTATTGCCTCCTCCTCATCCCATTCCTTCCCAATCCTTTTTGCAGGAACTTTAATTGCAGAATTCCCTATTCCCAAGTAAATAGAAGGCTGCGCTATGCAAACAAAGATCTCTAAGCAAAGTAATTGTCGCTACATTTGACAACCATTAAGGGAATATAAGAGAAAATACAGGCTGCTGCTCAGAACTTTTTGCTTTACTAGAAATCTGCTTGAGACTAAGACTTTTGAGTAAGTAGTTTTGCAAATCTCATCTGTGCGTCCATTACAAGTTAGTGGCGGAATAAAAAATCGTCTGTTTCCACATATCAGTTAATTAATCAGAAGTACAGTCCTAACAGGTTCTGAATATGCAGAAACCCTGCTGTGATAGTTGTTCAGCAAATCATAGCACCAACTGTCTGAATATCCTGCAGCACCTGCTGTCAGAATGACTCTTGGGCAAGAATTTGTATAGTACTTCTCTTAAACAGGGCTTGTCATTCCATCTGGGAGCTGTTCTCTTCCACAAGCACCTCAAAAATCTCATTTAAAATAAAAGAAATAGGAGACACCAACCAACCAACAAAACCCAGTAAAACCAAATCATGAGCATGTCAGATTTTAACCACATGCAGGGAGGCAATGCATTAAGGATGTGTTAAATCTAACATGTCACATATATACTCTTGAAAAGTGAAATGACAATTTTTTTGGCTGTGTTGCCCTTTACCCCTTTCATACAGACAGTGGATTGCTTCATGCCATTACTGGGCAACAGAATGCTGGCTGAACCTGTTCTTGTGGCAGGGTGTCTATGCATGGCCTGGCATTATGGCTGTAAGGACATGAGCATCATCTCAGCAGTAACGCAAAAGGCACAGAATTTAAATAATTTGCAAAATTGCTATATATTATTTAGAAAGTTAAGGACAAATTATTATTATTTTTTATTTCAACTACTAACCAATAAATGTAAAAAAATACCAACAACAAACCAAAAATAAACCCCTTCATCCCGCACATTAAAGCAATAGTTTTTGTAACATTCAAAACAGTGGAAACTATTCATTGTATATTACTATTAGTGGAGAAAAGCAAATTTAATTTAAAATAATTTTTTTCAAACTCCCTCAGTGGATGCCAAGTAATTCAAGCCTAAACAAATATAAAAAACTCATTTTAAATGGAGAATAATACAGACAGAGCTCAATTATTGAGATATTAAGGGCAACATTCAATTTGAGATACATTTAAGCATCTTTGCCTCCTGGAGATTTTTACATGACACGGCTTTAGATAAACATGGTTTTGCAAACAGCAGCTATCATATCTGATCACATAACCTCTGGACTAAAGCAGTACGTCAGCAAATATTTCTGATTATTTAAAATATTAAATAACTGTAATTTACTAGGCAGGTCTTCCTCAGAACAATCACAAAAAAATTCAAGAATTGATATCAATATACAAAAAGCATTTAGACGACCTGTTACAAATCTCTGAATAATAAAAGTAAAAAATTAAAAAAGAATCACCTCTCTCTGTGATAAATCCCAGTTTAAATTCATTCTGGGATATACCTATGGTGGAGGAGCTGCCTTTCTCTATCACTCAACTTGCGAGGGAAACTGTAGCAGCCAAGGATATATAGGGTGGGAATCACTTTGCCTGACTTTAACTATATAGACACTAGAGGCCTAATTTATGCTAATCATCTGGGTTCTCTCTACAGGTAATGGAGATAACCATTCCCAGAGGGAGATTCATCCTCCTTTTTTTTAGGCATCTCTCTTCTAGATGCATGTAGATAGATAAAGTCAAGAAGGATCAGCCTTACTGACAACCCGATAATCTGTCATTAGCAATGCACAATTTCCAAGTTCAATGAAATGAAGCTAGAACTGAGATAATTTCTTTTTTTCATCATTTAGCCTTTAATTATCCCTCCGATCCAACTTCAGTTCCTCCCATGAACATCAGCTTCCTCTGGCACTTTATTTTTTCTTACCCTGGACTGTGTTTTCCTGGAACCTGGGGAACTGCAACCAATGTCAATATGTTGCTGCTCTGCTAGTTACAAATCCACTTACATGCATGTGCTCTAAACTGTAGTAATGTTCTGAACATACAGATAAGTATCTGACTGATTGCAATTGATCGCGATTGTGCTTTCTGGGTCTACTCTACCACCTTCAAATGTGTAAAAATCTGTGGCAACATTAAGGCAGTCAAGGTATATAGATGAATGCTAAAATATATTTACTATTTGAAGAAGATGGCTTAAATCAAACAAGGAAAATCAAGGAAGAAATACCACTAGGGCTCTCACTTGTATGTGTGAGCCCAAGTTGCCACATATGCTTTGAGGCCTCTGTGCTTCAGAATATTTAAAACTCCTAAAGGTGAAGCCTGGCCTCAATTCTTTTGCATTTAGGGTTTGTAGGTTCTCAGCAATACCAGCATTGCTGCATTGCACCTTTAATCACCAAGCCCTTAGAAACAGTAGCCGAGATTTGTAAGGAAGAGGAGTCTGAACTTAAGACTCCTAAATTCTTAGCTGGGTGCCTAAAGCAGCAGCAAAACTGACAAGCACCCTGCGCAGTTACCCACAGATGCTTACCCCATTAGTGAGGCACTTAGCATTTGTTATAACACAAAATGGATGTTTACTAATTGTGTTCCAATGGCTACCTGAAGTGCCTTGGCCAAGTGCTTGCATGCACTAATTTCAATACTGGGCATGCAGTCTACTCTGCGTCTTACTTCTACAGCATTTCTAGAAAATTAATTTTAATAGTTAAAAAACGATCTTGAGCTGCATACATGAAAATAACTCCATTTCCACTGAATGACATTCTAATACGAAATAAGAATAGTCACCTTTTTTTCTTACTCTGCCCAAATCCAGGCAATAAATTAGGCTTCTCAGCATGACTGTAAAGTGCTGTGAATTGTATAAACAATCATATATGGACACTGAAAAATAACCCTTATGCACATTGCATTATAGTTCCAAAAATATATTTACAGTCTATTACAAAGATTACAAATGGAAGTGTCTATGTAACGGGATTATGCTTGTTAAAAGCTTTTTACAGGTTTTCTTCAACAAAGGCAGAGGGGGACAAAAAATTAGTGTAACCAAACTGATTTTTCTAATGAAACAAATAAATAAAATGACAAATACAACACTGTACAGTGATCTAAAAAGGGGAAGAAAAACAAAGGGGGAAAACGATGTGTTTAAGTTTTTGATAACTATCTTTGGTCCTAAATGTGGGAAAACACATTATGTAGCACTGAATATACATGTTTGTTTGTGATGCTCTGCAAGTAAAATAGAAAAATATAGTGCATTTTCAATGTATTCAGAGCTCACTACACATAAATGTGTGTACAAAACAAGACAGTATAAATAAAATTTACAAGTTTTACAAAGCAACATTTACAAGGTTTTTCTTTTGTTTTTATTTTTTTTGTGTGGATGCCCACATTATCAAACCAGACCAATTTATGACTGATCCCTGGGATCTTTCTCTATTAAAATTAATAGAAGCAGCCCAATTCTCTTTGGAAGTACAGCATTTCATTGCTGGGGTAGTTCACAATTTTCAGATTTTTTTTTTTAAAGCATTTCTCTCTAATTCATATACATTCCTCCAATATCCATAAAGACACTCTTCATTATTGCTTATGGTAATTAAATATTTTAATCAAACAAAATTTTTATATAAGTAAATGGTTGTAAAAAGATTTTAAAATCTTTTTACAAAAAAATGTTAAAATTTTTAAAAAATCATTGAGCAACTACCCTTGCATCTCTGTTCCTGATGAGTGACTGTTGTGTCTGTGTGAGAACACACATGTGTGTTGGTTCAGATCAGCAAAAGCTTGTAAAAAATTTGAAAATTCTGAACCGCCCCTTGTCTCATGCTCTACAGTTCTCATATAAAATCTATGTCCTTATTCTGACAGCTGGACTGCATACAGGTTAAACTCATAGAAAATATACACCAGCTATTTCTCTTGTATTTGCTAATGCAGAGTACTGAAAAAAATGTGATGCGCTCAGATTAAATGGTTTAGGTAACACTGGAGAACTGCACCTGTGTTCTGAGACACTCCTACAATCACTTGTCCATTCAATGCCATGTCTCAGCAGGTTTACAGTTGTAGATCTGTATCTTAGAATATATCTCAGTTTAACTCTAGTCCATTAAAATCATCTTGCAAACCATTTGCTAAAAGTGCCTAGAACTACTCAGGGGTCATTATTGCTTTTATTTTTCTTTTTTTTTTTCTCTTTTATTTTCTTTTAAAAGATAGTATATGTGTAACCTTAAAAAATTCTTTAAAAAATATCAGAGCTCTTGGCAACTTGCATTTTCCTGACTCCCTACCAACTAGCTAGCCATGTCAATATGGTGCTGATTTAACAAAAGTAAATGGCACAAAAGGATACCAAAGTTTGGATAGATATACATTGCTTGGTCATGCTTCTTAAATCTCTAGGAACTCAAATAATCCTTCAGAGGTACCCAGTGTAGTAATGTGTCATAGAATTAGCACTAAAAAGGTCCAAAGATATAAACATCATACTAAAAGAAAGTCTTTATGAAGAATAAACACAAATGATTAAAAAAAGATTCAGAAATCACAGATTTAAGGAAAATATTTTGTTGAATTCAACAATAATATCATGACTTTATCTGACAAATATATTCTTTTTTAAATTTTTATGTACATTTAAAAAGTCTATTAGATAAAAAGGAGGTTAGAGAGCTCAAGATGTTTGTATGTTTATTCAGGTAGTACTTTGTTTATTGTCACTGCTGTTTTCCTTGCCACCACTGGTGGATCCTAATTCCCTTTTCATAAATTCTGGTGGCACTTAGGAGTTCAAGTCTGTAGGTGCTTCTTGTAGCTCTTCTATTCACTGCAGGAAGGACCCAGGAAATCAAGTGTCTTCTAGCAGCACTTCATATATACTGAAGGCCAGTGCTGTTCTCTCAGTCTGTCACCTCCCTCATAAGGGAGAAATGTCTATCACACTTGGATGCCAGTGCCGTGTAAATGTAGCATTTGTGCTCTCATAGTCTGAATGCTGCTCATGATTTTCTTTTGATGACCAACCAACGTGATCCCTAAACTCATCACATCCCTGGGGAAGATAAATGCGTACATTGTTAATTTTTCAACTTAGATTGCTATTGTATGGTATTCAACTGTGAGTCAAAGCTACATAGTGGGCTGGGCTACAGGTGTCTGACATTGAAGCTATGTTGGAACCTCAGGTCAGTAATGTGAAGTTCATATAGGCACTGTTCAAACTCTCATCAAGGAGTGCAATTACATGGCAAGTGTCATGTAATTACACTGTGTGTGTCTCCATTTCTGAGAAGGAGACCAGTATGCCTTGCTTTATGGTAATCTTTTATTGTGGCTTTTAAAGATACCTGAAGACATGGGCACTTCTCTCATAAAATATTGTGGGTGGCTTTCAGGACAAAGTTATGTACAAATACAAGATTTTGGGGATCATGCTCTGTTTCCTAAAGATGCATAGAGAAAGCCTTTGCATATTGACACACACCCATCATGCAAATATAAGAGGAGCAGCTGTTTGAGCTCCACCCCTACTAGTCCTAGAAGCTTGTGGGCTCTGATAACAGTTCCCAAGCTATAGGCTGAGACCCCTAGTGACACCAGGCAGATAACAATAGGGTTGTAAACTTGAGAATATTGGTTAGAAACTTATTTAGAAAACCAGTGCTCTCTCTAAGAGGAATTACATATGTTTGGCAACCACCTGGACAAGAAAGTTGTTTGCAGGGTGCCAGGAAGACCCGTTTAAGATGGCAGTATTGATACAGGCCATGCTTGCCTTCAGAAAATTGTTTTGCTTCTAGACTTCTCCTGATGAAAACTCCTTTCTTGCAGGACACAGACAGACCCCGGCCAATTTGAAGAAAATTACACATCTTCCTAGTATACATCTGAAAACATGGTACCCATTAGGCAGTGAGGGAAATGTGGTTATTTTCCTATACATACATACGCATTGAAATAGGCCACATTCTCCCTCAAATTCTAGTCCCTTGGTGTTGCTATAATTGTTCTGAAAAGCAGAGGAAAAAGTGATGCCACAGAGAGGTAGCAGGGTGTTTTCCCTTTCATGAGATGCTCTAATATAACATTATCAGTTGCTAAAATTTCTGGTTTGACCCCAAGTACCATGTTTCTACTCAGGGTAAAGTTTTGGAGTTGGAACATTGTTTATTATTATACCTAGAAATGCCCTAAATGCAAGTTAAACATGCCCAGTACTAACTTACTCAATAGTCATCCTGGCAACTGATTCAAGAGAGTTGTAGCCTGCTGCTGTGAAATTATCCTTATATCTTTCCATCTTAATAGCTTGTAACCATTCGCCTACGGAGCAGAAAGTGGTAAAATCGGGAGTGTTCTGGTCCAGAAGAGGGCTAATTGGTCTACGAAGAAGGAAAAAGGAAAGTAAGTTGTTTCCAAAGAGAGTAAAACATCAGGGAGAATTTAGCAAGGTGAGAGTCAAAAAAGTTTGGGGTATTAAAAATGTCAAGAGTAGAAAGTAATAGGCCTGTATACACAGTTTAGATTATTCTGTGAACAGCTCTTGACTACTCTGTAGCTCACAATATGTACTTCCTAAGCTTATTCATGTAAAAGATGAAAGGTCAGAGTGAGCAAAATCAGCCTAATGGACTACTGTTACCAACAGAAAATCAACCTTATTACCTAGCATGACAGCAGCTGCAACTAAGTTGCTGAGTAAAATAAAGATGCTATTCTTTTACACATCTTAGAAAATATACTAGTAGCTATTCCCATTATTCAATTGGATGGGACAAAACAGAGACAAAGGAAAGAGCAGAGACACAAAGTTGCTTATGGTCACACAGCAAATCAGTCAGTAAAAGAATCAGGAGCAGAACACAGGCCAGTTGATTCCCTAATGCAGTGATCTAGCTAGCAGATCAGAAGATTACCATGATTAAATAATTCACCTGAAATTTATGAAGAAGCCATTAAAAACTACACCATGAAATACAATGAGATGCAATCACTGAAACAAGCTACAGCCAGAAAATGAAAGATAAAAATCTAGAGTGCAGAATGTAAAGTACATTGGCCAAGCATGAGTATTGTTAATTACTTTTTCTACTGTAGTAATTCCTAGGGCAAGGGATGCATCATGTAAAACTACAATAGACAATGATCCTTGCCCTCTGGATTTTACAGTTTTAGAAAACAAGGAAAACAAAGACTGCTAGTGATAAGAGTGTGGAAAGAGTGATGAGCAGGCAGTAGTTTACTGAGAAATGTGTTAGTTCCATGATATTTATTTTGGTTGTATTTTTTTTTCCAAGAAAGTCCTTTTTGGCTTTATTTAGCATGATAAAAAAGGAAGGGTAAATAAGGGGAGGGGAGGGAAGAACAGGGAACAAAAAGAAGGAGGAACTGAGAGACAGATGAAGTGTGAACTGGAACCAGCCTCCAAGCAGGATATCCAGAACTTAGCCACGTGCACCATCATAAGGACACGCACTAGAACTTTTCTTACCTGCTACAAGTTCCCAGTGGGGTTTTCAAGCTGTTTGGATTTCTAATCATTTTGTCCAGAATACCAACTATCTGCTCAAACTTTGGCCTTTCACCACGTTCCTTCTGCCAACAATCGAGCATCAGCTGGTGCAGTCCTGCTGGGCAATCCATGGGTGCTGGCAAACGATAGCCTTCTTCGATTGCTTTTATAACCTAGTAGCCAACATAGTTAATCATTTTTCATCGAGATTAACTTAAAGATTATATATTGCTACCCAGTTCAAAAAACAAGGAAAAAAAATTTAAAAAATCAATAAACTAAAATTTGCCATCAGTGTTGCAAATATATGAGTCTGTTGTTTTGACACTAGCCTTCAGGTTTTCAAATAATTTCCCCAACTTTATCTTTGGCCTTATTAAGCACGCTGTTCTATATGTGCAGAACATAGCTATATTAACTAGACAAGTGAGGAGCAGGGAACAACAATTAAATTCACCAAGGGAGTAACAGATAGAGTGATAAATGGAGTTATTTCAGAAAGCATTATTACTTGCCCCAAGGCTTTTATGAAAGTGTGTGGTAGAAGCAAGTGACTTTTAAATGGATAGGGATCTATGCATGCACATATAAAAT
Organism: Hafferia zeledoni; assembly: GCA_035583235.1. NCBI lineage: Eukaryota > Metazoa > Chordata > Aves > Passeriformes > Thamnophilidae > Hafferia > Hafferia zeledoni. The sequence goes on along the minus strand of JAWWEV010000115.1, from coordinate 77,848,466 downwards.
ATAAAAAGCCTGAAGGGATTATAAAAGGACCCAAGAAAAATGTTAGCAGATAGAAATTGGTAGGGACAAAAGTTTTATTCTATGTCTCGCCATGTTATATTAATGATAAAGTAGCAGAAGTGTGCCATGTTAGAGAGAAAGATCTGGGTGAATGATATTTTAATACATCACAGAAAGTTAGATTTAGTAAGAGATGCTGCTAGATGATGATATGATCGAAGGAGAGCATAAATGTCTGAATCACGAATTACATCCACCCGTTCACTTCCTTAGCCAAGTCCACTTGGATTTAAGTAAAAAATAAAAATGGATAAAGGAAAATCACAGCAAACTGCCGTAAACCTTGAGGGCAGAATAAGAAAGCACATCAGGAATCAAGCCAGATAAGAAAAGCGAGTGAAAAGGGCTAAAATACTGTTCATGGGGGATTTCAAGTATACTGACATTGACTGACACGGCAGCATTAGAATTGCTAAGGAAGGGTGCCTGCTCGTGAAGGGTAGTGCATAGGACTGTCTTCTTCCTTGGTTTGTACAGAAAGCAAGATCAGAAGCTGTTCTGGATGTGGTTCTAGGAAGTAGATCTGCTATGATAAACAAAGTTAGTGAATATCCAGGTTTTAGTAAAAATAATAATCTCAGACAGAAAATATTCCATAGTTTTGTGAGAAAATGCAAAAGCACTAGACTGCAAAGCAGACAGAACTGCAGACAATACAAAACGACCTTCAAAAAGCTGACTGAAATCCAGCCAGGTTTTGTATCAAAACCTTTTGCATAAAAGAAGTTTTGTGAAAAGAGAAGCCATAACCCAGTGGTAGGGCACTGACTGCGGGTTTGTGTCACAGAATGTCCTTCTGACCTCAGGGAAGTTGCCTCATCTTCCTAGGACACAGCTCTTCTGAACATTTAGAATGACAGTACTGTCCTACAGCTCAGAAATGACTGAGAAATATTCAATTCCAGCAGAAACATCCACACCTTGAACAATGAGTGTGGTGACCTTTTAGAAACAGTGAAGTTGTCTGTCAGAGGGGGTGTGGAGAGAGGTTTCCTACAGAAGAACAGAAAAATTAGAAGAACAGAACTATACAGGAAAAAAACAAAACATTACAAGTAAAATGTAAGATACATTAGAGCTATACTAAGAGGAAAAACAGAAGAACAGCTTCTTTGGCTTAGAAGTAGCAGTGGAATAACAGTGAAAAGTAAGCTACGGTGTGTACAGGACGACTGGTGTGCTGTGAAAATTAATGCAGAAATTTATGACCTTTAAGCACACTACGCATGATTTATCACAAATGAAGTAGTTGCCTACGAGGTTAGAAGACAGACATCACCAACAAGGAGAGAAAAAGTAGGTAACAGCAACAGCAACACAACCACCAAAATATCTAAGACCCTTGTAAATGATAAACCATCTACACAAGACTATATCCAAGAGTGTAAGGGAGAGTGAAAACATGAATGAAAGGATCACAAACAGGAGTTTTCACCATTCACTAAAATCTGCAGAGCAAACTGCAGAGAAGTGAGAATCAGGATGATACTGGTTTTGGAAGGCTTTGCCAATACTGCAGAATCAGCTCCTCTGATGGGTATTATGAGCAAGGATGAAAGTGGGAAATGTAAAAAAAAAGAGGCAGAGATGGATGGAGTTGCTGTCAATATTCAAAAGACTAAAATATATTCTAAAATATTGGTAAGTATGACAAGTGTCCACTCTGCTAAGAAAGGAGCAGGACAGGGTCCAAAACTCAGCACTCAAAGATAATAAAACGGATGTAGGAATTATTTATTTTTAATAAGCAAATCTACAAAGAGAACACAGCTGGAGTTCTTACTAATAGAACTGATTTATATTATTTACACTTTCCAAAATTTGTTTTTGGAATTCTGCTTTTGCTGCAAAAAGAGTAAAAGGGAATGCTATTAAAACTCAAGTATGCTTTAATCATAATCAGGCTATCTAAGGATATAAAGCAGAATAGAACAGGGCCAGGTCGGCTCACTTTATATACTGGATTCCAACAACGAACTTTTAAATATGGGTATCTGGACAAAGTAATGTTAGAACTCTGCTTACATTTATTTAATATTAATACAAATTATAATACTGGTAATAAATCCAGGAGTACGGCAAAGAAAAAATATGTAAGCTGGAATTTTTTCCCCTTTCTGAAGAACTAATCTGCACTAGAGTCAGTAAGTGAATGAGAGCTAGAACACCAGAAGTATAACAGAAGAACAGGGGTTTGAGGGCTACTGTTACCATCAAGGATTAAGCTGAGATGAGCCCACTGCTCAGAGAAGTTGGGATAACTCTGTCTACCACCTGTGCTCAGCCTGCTGTGCCTCTGCAGGGAGCCTGTAGGATGAATGTTCTTTTGGTGCACCCTCGCTCCTGGTCAATACTAAAAAAAGGACTTTTTCTTGAAAAGAGATCAGAACGCAAATTTGTATCCTCCAACAGTCTAAAGCAATGACTTAAAGGAAGAAGGGCAGAATTAAAGAAACGCCATATAAAGATTCAAAGACAGTGAGATGTATTCTTCAGGAGATCCGGTCTGGTCTATGATTATGCCCACATCCACTTTCAAGCAAAATTATATACTTAATATATATAAACCAAGTGCATATGCAAAATTAGAAGAACACATTTAGTATTTTTTATTCCAGTTGAATACCACCACTGTTAATTTTGAAGGAGAATAAATAACAAATCATAAGGTGATTTTAAATTTTTGCATCATAGATTTTATCTACCGGATTGGTAGGATGTATTTATGCTTTGGGAGGACACACTTGAAGGTCAAAGCCTACAGGCATATTTGAAATTGTTTTACCAAGCAATTGATGTGCCGTTTAACTATGTGCTATTGAAGATTACAAGGAAAGATGCTAAAACTGGATGAAACTGTAGGAAGTTGCAATTAGCTGTTTTTTGAAAAAGGCTCAGTCGTGTGCTTTACATGCAGTTTTCAACGGAAGAAATACTTTTCAAAATCCAGTAACAAGCATGAAGATACCAAAATTTCTCCCCTATTTAAAAAGTTTCCCTTATTGTTCCCTGAAAGATAGGTAAGGTTTGCCTTTGAGGCATCTTATATTCCTGTCAGACTTCTTTTATGTTTGAATCTAGTACAGAAGGAAGGTGTCAAAAGAAATGAAACTCTACTGGGTGTCTAGGGAATGTAAATATTTCTCTTTCTCTGCCCCAAGGACTTGTTTGCCCATATTTTGACATTCCATGAAACCTTTGACACTGAGACCTGTCAAATATTAACAACTTTGCACTGTGCCAAACCAACTCATCACTTACTCCTTTTTCTTAAACTTTGATGTTGATCATTCAATAAAAAATTAAAATAACAACTCAAAGAACACTCAAGCCACCACCTGAAGAACTTTAATTGAGACTTTTGCACCTGTATGACTTTTTCTTGTGTAATTTCTATATTAATAGATACTTCTGTCAGAAATCAAGATTAACACCCATCTGTTCTATGACTGCTGACCTGTTGCTCCGGATCATATTTTATGCAAACAAAGGTACTGTTAAATCAGCATAATTAATGTGAAAAAGCCAAAGTAGCTGCCACTCAGATTTTTAGCAACTTTTTTCAACTGATTAATCATTGCTCTAAGGTCAGAAACCTCAGAACTACTTTTTATTGGAAAAAAAAGTTAATTCTTTCCATGCTTAAGTATAATAAAGTGAAGAGCACATATTATTATTTTTGATGTTCCACTTTTACTTAATACTTGGAACAGAAACCTACAGTATCCATGTGGCAGAGAAAAGATTTTGATCTAGGTAAAAAGTAAAAGCTTTGCAACTTTTTCATTTTATGAGAGCCATACACTATTTTGATAAACCTTATTTCTAAACCAGCATTTTGTATCATTTATAGTGAAATACATATGTATGTGTTTACAATATGTAATTTTTGTTTTACTAACACACACACATATTCACAGACAGACAAACCTACATCTTGATTTGACATGTCCCAGTAAGGCCGTTCTCCATAAGACATTACTTCCCACATAACTATTCCATAACTCCACACATCACTGGCTGATGTAAATTTGCGGTACTGAATGGCTTCTGGAGCTGTCCATCTCACTGGAATTTTTCCACCCTATGAAAAAGCAAACAAAAAAAAAAAAAAAGAAGAAAGGAATAAAGTTCTCTTTCCCTCACACCCAAGTTTTTTTACTATCTTCCATAAGATGCATTTATAATTATTTCTGTCAACATCAAAAGCAGCACGTATATAATCTACTATGGTTGACCAATTGCAGAATTTTCAAAGCCATCTAAGGAGGTTCAGCCTCGTAAAACACTAGGGACATAGAAACTTAGATATTTGTCTAAGCTAAGTTGGATACACTTCTTTGGAAAAGCTTATCGCTTCACTGATTTTAAAGGGGTGCTTAGATGCCTGATTTACACTAGTCATTTAACTTCTGGGTGGCTGAAGGTAGATGAAGGGAATCTCAACCTGTGCATATAAATCCCACTAACTTGTCATATGGTTCCTCTGAAATCTCATTCTGACATTTTAAAATCAGGATCCCACTTAAACCCCAATGGTAGGAGTCACAGCTGTGAACACTGGTGCAATTTCCTGGATCCCTGTGCCTGTTTTGAAGCAGATTCCTGGGGCCCCTCCTTCCCTAAGCATGAGAAAATAGGTACAACGAGGCCCAATGGGTGAGAAAGTGGAGCTGGTTCAACAAAAGAATAAAGAGCATAGTGTGCCTGATGTATGTGTATTTAAGAAAAGCGTCCCACCCAAAAGCAAGGGAAAATATAAGAGATGAGCTTTGTCATAATGTAGCCTCAAGCTAGTCAACCTTTTCATGAGATAAAATCTAGCCTGAAAAGTAGTAATAGCCTACAAATATTTTAATTGACTCACAGTAAATTAGATTATTAAAATTTTTGTGGGTAAAAATTCCCTATTTGTTCTATTTGTTCAAACAGAAAATCATGAGGAAGGGAATAATGAAGATGTGAAAATTTTTAGAACTTTATCAAATACAAATGCACGTTCTTACAAAAGTATTACTTCCTAATTACAGACAGATTTCTGCAGAGACTCTTCCTTTTGACAGGTTAACATTTCCTCAAGTAGTTAATGTATTTCTCTTATCCATACTCTGTAGTACATATGCTGCTTCTTAATAACCACATCTCAAAACTCTGAAAACCCATTGAGTTCTCTTACGGTTGTAGTGTAGACAGCCTCTGGATCATCTTCTATAACTCTGGAAAGGCCAAAGTCTGATACTTTACAAACAAGATTGCTGTTGACAAGAATATTGCGTGCTGCAAGATCCCTGTGTACATATCCCATATCGGCCAAGTATCTCATTCCAGCAGCAATTCCTCTCAACATTCCCACTAGCTGAATGACCGTAAATTGCCCATCATGTTTCTGGAGGGAATAAAGAAGCAGCAGTTCTTGTTAGTATAGCTAGAAGAGAAATAAGAATTAGTTTTACAACTTTGGCTTTTTATTTATTTACTCATTCTGTGGCAATTCATCCTGGGGCAAAGAAACTCACTTCAAACATAAGTTTTACTTTCTTCAGAGATAAAGCAGTACATCCAATTAATAAATGTGTGAGTAGTTAATCTACTAATAGTAACAAAACTTGCTCATCACTATACATTTCTGTCTAAGTTTTGGGGAGTTGCTTCTAAGAGATTACCTGATGAAGATTACCTGAAGCACTTATAGTTTGCTTCTATGCTCTTTATGTCTCAGTTTAATTATTTGTATTAAGAAAATAAAACCTATCTCCTTTTTGAAATCTTAGCTACTGATAATTTTTATTCATAGCTCGGAGTTTATAAAAAAAAATCTGTATCTCTGTAGAGTGTTTATACATCATCTCACACTGCCTTGCATAACTGGTAAGGAGTCACAACCGGCAAGTTCAGCATGCATTCAAAAAATGCTAAATTGTTGTGAACTTGCATTTTTTCTGCCTTTGTTTGTCTCTTAAACAGAATCACAGTTCATTTAGGGATTCTTTTAGGCTTATTTGCACCATGCTGACACAATAAAATTCTGCACCCAAAAGGCAGAAAATTGGGCTTCAGGTATCAGTGGTTTTAATTTCAACTGGTGAGAGCAATAAAAACCACCATGTCTATGCCCCAATAAATCACATAAATTCCTAAAATGTCTCCATATGATCCTATCTGATCCTCTCATTTCTGATCTGGTTTTGCTGAAGTAACATGCAGAACTGCTAGTATTTTTCAAGCTCCATTTCAGCCTGAAAACCATTTTAATTATATTAATATCATGCATGAATACATATATATGCACATATATAAACCGTATTTTTTAGACGTGCCAGTATATAACGTACGTCACTTTGAATAAGTATGTAAGTTTTCATTTTGGTACTCACCCTAAGAAATGCATCTAAGGCCCCATTCTCCATGTATTCTATTACAATCATGACTGGTTTCCCTGAAAGAAGACAGATATTTGAGAAACTGTAAAACAAATGGAGTGCCTTTTTTGATAAAACACACGTTATTCCTTTGAAGGACTGAATGATTGAGACAAAGAACATTTCTGAGCCCTCCAGCACTGTCACTGAGCTCTAATTTCTTAAATGTCTGCATGGAACGTGGTCATGATTCACAAAATCGAACCATACAAATCAAAAAGTCAGTGTGTCCTCCTAACTCCTGCTGTGTGAACAGGACTCTGGAATAATGACACTTCAGATAATATGAAAGGACATAAGAAACCTTACCTCTCTGCATGGTCTTTGAGGCTAAATGGAACTAGAAAAATAATATGTTTCAAAGTACTTCATCTTTTAATCATGCATGTATCTACATTTTTTTCCTCAGATTGTAGCATAAAGTAAGTATTGTTTTAGTTAGTTACGCATCAGGAGAAAATCCATTAGGAGTGTGCAGTCTGTTTATAATTTGAATCTTTGACCATGAATAAGCTAGAGTAATTTCCGCCACAGTGTTGTTATTTGACTGACAGATTGAGCTGCTGCTTACCTCTGGTAACGACCCCTTCTAAGTGAACAACGTTGGGATGGTCAAACTGTCCCATGATGCTTGCTTCACATAGGAAATCTCTCCTTTGCTTTTCAGTGTAGCCAACTTTTAGAGTTTTTATGGCTACTGCAACATCTCTCTTGCCAGGAAGCTTTAGACGCCCACTGCACACTTCACCGAACTCTCCTAAAATGAGGTAGATCAATGCTGAATTACTCTGACTATCATTATTCTCCTTACATCTTGATTCAAGGTCTAGCTGCCTAAGCATGTATTTAAATTTTACATGTGAATGTTCATATTTTAGATGGATTACTTAGGCACAAGTTTCAAAAGAATTGGTGACCCTCACAGAATAAAAACTTCATGTTAAGCCAAATGACAGGACTGTTATTTGAATATTTTTAAAGACTCGTTAGTAATTTGTTGCATTTAAAAAAAAAATTAGGAAATAAAAAAGAAGTGACTTTCATAAGAAAGGACTATTATAGAAATAGTAATACCATGTCTATATGAAAATGTCATTCTGCTCTATGTGGTTTCCCTGCTATCTTTAGATCCAATGTTGGGTTTTTTTCTTTCAAAAGGCAGCTCTGGCAGAGCTGCCTTTAATTTAGGATCGTTATGGTGCTAAATGAGACACTACATTATTACCTTCAAGCAGGATAATTTACTCTGCAGATTATGAAATGAAAGGTGTGACTTATAACAATTTTGTTACATTAAACAAACACAAGCAAAACGCTGCAAGTCTGTATAACATTCTAAACTAACAGAGGATTGGAACTTGAAGAAGTATGTGATAAAAATGGCCAAATAGCCAGCAAGAATAGAAAAAAACCAAACCAAACCAAACCAAAAAAAGCCTCAAAACCAAAATTTGAGAGAGAAGTAATTGGACTCTATCAGACAGGAAAGATGATGGAAGCACATGAAATGTAGAGCTGAATAGCAATAAATCCACCTCACTATTAATAAGATTATGAAAGATTCAAGGATTGTCCCTTGCCTAACAGCTGTGTCAGAAGACAGGAAAAGCAAGGTATCCAATTATGCAGCCAGAAGGAAAAATCTCTTTGTAAATATAGAAGAAAAGTGTAGTAACATATCTTACACTGAATAAAGGGGAATATCTCTTTAAAAGAGAAAGACTCATTGAAAAAATATTTAATAATCTCATACTTTGCAAATTTGTCTGAAGTATGGGACATAAAGCTCCAAGGCCCTCCACCAAATCAAATCAAATAGGTAACATATCTCTTGCATACCTGTGTAATGCCTTAACATCAAGCTGCTATATATACACAAGTATGCAGACACACCCACATATAAGACATGTTTTAGAATGAATGCTGAAAAGAATGACTGAACTAGCAAGACCTACACAGAAAGTTTGATTAGAGAATCCTCCTGGGATATAGACTGAAGTCCTGAGAAACTTTGTGGGATCAGAACTTAAGTGCACATACACACTAGCAAGATTGGCTGGCTGGCAGTGGAGAGAGGTATGCTTGGAAATGGGTCTGAATGCCTGAAGAGATAAATGGTGAAGTGTCCTAATGGATGGGTTCTAACAAATCTTGTTCAGGACACTGTCAGCATTTGAACACTACCATTCTCCTGACAGCCACAACAGAAAAGCTTAGGGAATGAAAAAATCAGTACCTAGGTCTCAGCTTCACAGTTCTCCAGCCAGAAAGGTAGAACTTTGGCCAAGACTTCGGATTTCCAACCAACTTGTTTGGGCAAACCTCCACTCTGTATGGCTCATTTTACGAATCTTATAGGAGGTGACTGCATACAGAATTGAATTTCTCTCTCTCCTGTTTTATGCTAGCTGAATGAGGGTTAGCTCAAATCAACTCCATATACCTCTGTTAATACCGTGCTCTACCTAAGCTAATTGGCCAGAAAAGTGTTCCTGCCTTTACATTATCCTCAATCGTCCTTGGGCACTGGAGTCAAGGTCTGAATAGCCATGTCACAGCTATGAATACCATGAGGCATAGCTGTTACATACACAACAACTTGCAGCTCATGCCCTTAGCTTGGCGCCTTAACCTCCTTCCCGCATTTCATTAGCAACATGGATGACTATTAATGAATTCATCACTCACCTCTCTCACAGCTCCTAGCCTCAAGAACTTATCAAAGGATAACAATTTTCTCTGCAGTACTTTCCAAAATTGTTTTTGTTCCACACCGAAAACAAGATGTGAGTATAAGTGTGTGTCTGTGATATTTCAGAGCTAGGTAATTAGGACACTTGGCACAGGACACATTAGGGCTTAACTCCTTTCCAGCTCTCTGAGATCTGATTTTGATTGATTTCCAAAAGCAGATCATGCACACTCAGGCAAACCAGAAACTTTAACTTGTAGGTTATGCATTTCAGGCCAGGATGCTAGCCAATGAACTACTTTTACTCCCAAGAAAATAGTACATTCAGCTGAAATGATGCCCAAAAATGAACCGGAAAAGATGACAACAAGAGTGGGAATACTGCACCGCACAGCCACTAGCTCAGCATGTCAACAAGGCAGAGGCTAAAATAAAGGATGTGTGGTATGAACAACTTAACATAGAGGACACCATATTCTGTATCTGACAGGTGGCCACAGCGGGATGGTAATGAAAATGTTGGCAAGGAAAGCACATATCCCTCATGCAAATTGAGCACAAGCATACTTGCACCCTGTTTCTCTGAGAGATGTGGCACTGCTCAATGGTTGATGTGGCCAGCATTGTTGATACATATTGAGATTGCTAAGTGGCTTTTCTGGTGTTGTCACTAGCAGAAATCCCATATTCTTCTTTGATATATGACTTTCAGCTGTTGCTTTGGGTCTTTAACGTTCTGTTGTTCCTGGACTGAATTTCATTTCACTCCTGTCTGCTATTTATATCAACAGGTTAAAGCCATAGCTAAATGCCACACACAATATGCTTTCACTATTGCACTCCTAATTAACTTTCTTCACAATGACTACTGACACACATTAGTTATTTTTGCTATATATGTGCTAAAATCAAGAATAAATTCATCTGTAGTCAACAAAATTAACATTCTATAATTTGTCATAACCGTGAAAATACATTTTAAACTGTATACTCTGCAGCTCAAGTGTTTCCAGCATTTTGCTCAGAAGGCATTGAGAAAATCCAGCTGAATATATATTTGTGCTCTGAACTGTTACTATGCTGATAGCTTTTTCACTCAAAGCAAAAGATAAAGCTCAGTAATTTGTCTATGCTAATCTTGTATATTGTGTATTTATTAGAAGAGATGCTGCCACTCTAGCATCACAAAAAATACTAGTTAGCAAGGGCTAGATTCTTATGTTCTTACTCATCTGAAGGAATAATTTGCTCAGCAGTGTGGTTAATTTCAATGCTACTACTTGATTAAGACATGATTCAACATGAGTGGGGTTATTTTAAAAAGGCACTATGAACTCAAAGCCTAAAGACTTTTTTACAGGTAAAACAGCTTATTTTAGAGATATTTGTTCTCCTGTTTTTAAATAATACCGCAGTATGTAATTTACAGTGCCAAAGTACAGGGTGATTTAGAAAGTATTCTGCTAATACTTGTATAAAAGAACAGGAAAGCAAACGACCATTTCCTCCAGGAATCCAAAGTATTTGATATTTTTCTTACCCATGGAAACTTAATTTCACTACATGGAGTAGTGCAATAAAAATGTCACGTATCTTATTAACGCAAACAAATGAAACTGCCTTTTTAGAGTATGAACACCATGGCTTAAGTAGGTGGTAGACAGTTCAAGAGGAAGAAAAGCAATGTAGTGCTGGTGCAATTAGAATCAGTCGTAAGAAGTTAAACAATAACTTTTTGTATTCATAAAATATCAAAAAGAAAAATGGTAAAAGAAAAAACAGCCTTAGGGAAGATTTTGTTATATAGAAACAAGACGTTCCTAGTCTCTATTTAAGATTTTATGCTGCAGCCAGTTTTCCTTACTCACAGGAACAAAGCTTCAGAGGTCAAAAAGCCCTCTTGCAAAAGGCAAGCAAGCAGAATTTGCACAAATGCCTAACACCTTTCCTCTGACAGTAAATAATAGGCAGCAAAAGTGGCCCACTCCCCCCAATTCCATTTTTAACAGCAGATACAGGATTAGAAACCCACAAGCTTTCAATGTCAAGACTTTTAATTTACTCATTTATTTGTTTCTTTGGTTGGACTTTTCCCCTGTTTGTTTTTACATTTTAGAAGCGAGTGCAGCTTCATTGCTCTTAACCACTCTGGCAAATGCAAAAAGTTCTTCTATACTTGAGGTATAATTATTTGCCTGTCATTATGATGTATGAGTTTCGATCCCAGCTAAATGGAATAGTTGAATCAGGAAGCCACAGCAGCCTTACCTGCGCCAATCACACGCTCAATTTTAATACAAGAGGCATCTAGCTCCTTGGCGAATTGATGGACAGCTCTATTTGGGTCCTCGTAGGTTTCAGGGTCAATGTAGGTTTTGGTGCCTGGAAATTTAACTGTAATGATGTAAGAAAGCATGACTGTGATGAAGCAAAAGCACTTATTGTGCAGTCAGCCCAGGAATTTCATTATGCAGAGTGCTCCTTGGAAGAGTGAACCTGTTTCCACGCTGCCTGAGTCAGAGAGGCTCTAGGAGGCAACCTTAGTTTTAGGCATCATCTGCAAGCATGCTGACACAAGTACACAATCCCATCTCTAAAAATGACTAACATAGCATCTGCATCTCCACCTTGAACCGAAAGAAGTAATAAATATTAAATAGTGCTTAATGGAATAAAGTGCATTAAACAGTGCTTAATGGAATAAAATGCAAGGGTTGAATGGGAGTAAAAATAAAGCAGGGGAAGGGGTATAAGACCAGCAGAGGAGGTGAAAGGTTCTTTTCTGTGTAAAGACAGCTTATCATCTTGTCCCAGGATGCATAAACAGCACTTCTTCATGTTATTTCTGTCTTCTAGTGGGATTTGAAAGGTTCCTTCACCTGCTTCAATTTGCTTAAACTACTGAATTTAATATTTTTTACAGACTGTGGCAATTGTCAAAGTATTCAAAGCACATAGAAACTATACCCTTAGGTATATTTATTGCATTATAATTTGAACATGAGAAACACTTGTAGTCAACTTATAAGGGAACAGGAAGGGACAGTGGGCTCTGTGGAACAAATATTTCCCCTTTCAAGCACCTAAATGAATAATACGCAGCAATGTGTTTTTTGCTCATTCCTTCTCCAGTGTACTGCTTAGTGCACCTCAGGCAGCAGAGTGCTCTGACCAGCATGCAGTTTTTTCCCTTAGTTTGCTGATGATTCAGGTAAATTATTTTTTTGCTCTTTTGTTGAAAGTAGGAACCCCTGATGATAGTAGAGCAATCCTGGAAATATGTTAATCAAGACATTTTTATGAAATAAATTTGTTCACAAAGATTATTCTCTGAAGCTTTAATTAAATCTGTGAATTAAAGCTCAATATGAAAATGCAAAAATTTTCCTTTGCTAATTGATATACTGACATACAAGAATAGGATCAAAAGTCAATGCAAAATATAAATAATTTACAGTTGCTTTGTATTCTTTTAATTTAACATAAAATATTCTAAATTTGAAAATATATTGAAAAATAGCTTAGCAATCATGCGTATTCATGTTTCAGATGGTATTAATGATGAAAACCCACAAACCCTCACAAAAAGGAAAAAAAACCTAGAGAAATTGGCTGAGTAATCTAATGAATTTACAACCAGAGAAATTATTTGAAATATTGCCTAGATGTTATTATTTTTCATATTACATATTTAAATAGATGCTCTTCCAGGTGTATTGACAATGCTGCATTTTTAAAAAAATTATGAATATTTATTTTTTAAAACCGAAAGACATTGGAGAAAATGAGAATAAAGCTGTAGGTTGATCTGCTGTAATAGTGCTTTTAGGCAAGGAGAGGGAGAAGGAGCCATCCTCTTGTGTTTGTGATAAGGGGACTGGATTGGAAGTAACCTTGCAAATCTCAAGTGGGACTCTGATGGTTCTTTATTCAAGCTGTCATAAAACATTTTGACAGGCCAAGGCTACCCTGGCATAACAATGTGAAATAATGCTGGTCTGCATTTGAAGATGTTGTTAGATGACAGTGGGAGGAGGAAACCAAATATAAATCTGAATTGCTTGACTAAGTTCCTGCATTGAACTTGTATCTTCAAGTGCAGCACTTGAGGGCACAGAGAAATGAAGGGGACTGAAATTAAATATATGATACTTCATTAAATGCAGTGCTTTAAAATATGCTTTAAAAATGTTTGCTTGTAAGCTTTTGTTGTAAATAAGTTGTTTTGTTTTTCTACATGTTATGGATCAAAAGGCCACCAAACTGGTGTTCACAGCTCTGTGACCAGGCTGGTGACCATAGCAGTGGGTTCCATCTCATTCTGTACATGGCTATGAAAGGAAATTAAATGCTACACCTTCAATCAACAGATGATGAAAAACTACCTTGGAAAATAGTGACTTTTATTTCATGCCATGACTTAAAAAAAGACTGTGTATGCTTAATCTTCTGATTTTCTGGATAAACAGATTTCTTGAGAGGGAAATGAACACCTATGAATCTCACCATTTCTGGATCAACTATCAATCATTAAGTAGCAGCTTTCATATTAAATAATTTACACTTCCACTGAAACAAAACCAAATGTCACCAATAATGCAAATAAGGAAAAAAATATTTAGCTAGCATATTCTTTTTGTTTATATACTGATATACAAGAATACATAGTTGATGTTTTTCTTCAAGGACATAACAGGGATTTTAAAAGGAAAGCAGCAGCTCTTCTGACGATGCGAAAAGCTTATAATGCATTATGAGAGGCATATTGCAAATCCATCACTCCCAGAATAGCAACATTTAAGTAAAATCAGATTTGATTAATTCTTTAAAATCAGCTACACTGCAAAGTGCATGATAAATAATTCTTATTTATTATTTTCCACCTTTCTTGCACAGTTTATGAATTGATTGACTAAAGCTGCAATGATGTCACTACTTAGTTTGACACTCACTGCATTTAAACAGTTTAGGTAGCCACACACCCAAACTCAAGAAACATAATAAATGTCTAGCTGATCTGACTTTTTCAGAAAAGAAGGATAAAACAGAATCTTGATCTGATTTTGAGTGGAGTTTTGGCTAGAACTACTCGTTTAAAGAAGAATGCATGGAAAAGATGCTAGGAATGACTAGTGGCTATTTCATTCTCCATGCGACATTACTTTCTGATAATAATTCATGACCTTAACATACCTGAAATAAAACATATTGCTTTCACAAAAAAAAAATCAGATGGATTTAAGCTATAGCTGCAATTATTGGTAGACAACAAAGGCTACATACAGCACAGCATGACTAAATGGCAAGTTGTACTGATATGGAAGTGATCAACTATGGGAGAAGACGGGAAATCCTGGCACTGTTGTGTATCAGAACTTACGTTAATTCTATTATGTGATTTTCCAATTATGGTTGCTCAAAGTAATTTTGCAACTTAGTTTTACCACAATTCCTGAGTTAATAACTGTTTCTAAAGGAAATTAAAACATTATAAATTTTTTATGTCAACATGGTATTGTAACTGATATGAGAAAGGGCTAAAAAAGAATTGTTTTAAAAAAATATTTGGATAAAATGCAAGTATTCTTTTATAATCCTTACTTTCTCCTTGCATTTTCAATTGTCATTAACCCAAGAAAGATGTGTTTTATTGAATTTTCCCAGCATTCTTGTATAAATTTAGATGGTAGATATGATTTTGATAAGAGAGGCTTTAGGTGCTACTCTTGGCTAGGCAAGTGATTCTAGAACACAGAACAGCAATGAAGTGGCTGGACTTTCTTTTCCTATCAAATATTCCATTTTTAAGGACATTAAGTTCTGTAAATATTGATGGTAAAGTATTACCAGTAGCAGAAAACAGCTTCTGAGCAGAACAGCTTCATTTTTAGGGTGATACGGTGACTCACTTTCTTAATCTGAAGTTTGCCTGAGGTAAAGATTATATAGTCACTTAGGCAGAGGTCTCCTGAATACTGCACCTCAGATGGATCATTAGGACAATGTGAAACATGTATTCAAAGCAACGTGAAGAAAACAAAAATGCAGAATGAAAACAACAGCGTATCATAGACATGAATAGAAATAAAATTGTTGTCTTTAATCTGCATTCCTTTTCTGTAGGTCACATTTTTAGTGTTTAATTTCCCACTTGCTATTTACACAGCATTTTTGAATTTCCTATGGCGTTGTCTTTCATGGAGTCTTCTTTTAGTATTGTCTACACTATAGTATTGTCTAGATTACTGTAGTTGGGAATTTTTTGAAAGGGGGGGAAAAAAGCAGAACACTTACAATGAAAGTAAAGTTCTTCATCCCCTTCTTGATCCGCTTTGCTATAGCCACAATGCCTGAAAAGAAAGTAAACCACCAGTTTTACTGGTAAATAATTATTTACCTCTCAAATCTAAAGTCCTGACAAAATCAATTCTGCAGGCAAGGATTTTCAGGCACTGAGCACCTAACTGCTGTAGGTCCTTTGAAACTTTCACCTATAATTCTATTGACAGCAGAGTTTTAAATAAATCATGAACAGTTGCAATCAAAAGGCTATTGTATCAAATGCCAGTCAGGACAGGTCATAAAGAAAAAAAAATTCTAGTTCTGGTGAAAAGCTTCTACAGATAAAACAGAAGATTAAAGAACTTGAAAGTAGAACACTGTTTTACATGAGGGTATTCTTAAACATACTGCTGTGTCTCTTTTGCTTGAATGTAAAGTCATTTAAAGGCTTATCAGATAAAGTGTCAGACTTCTCCATGTGAGAAAACTGAACAAAAGAGGGACTTTGAGGAGTACAGGTAAAGAATCTGCTAGACGTTCCTTTTACAGCACATTTACATAGGACAAAAAGAACATCTTGATATGTGTCGTGCTAAAGTAACAGGACAAACCATATAATTGATAATGGGATTTAATGAAAACTGTCCATACTAGAAGATTTTTTTGTTTCAGTTTCGCCAATTACTACCCCAGAACAGGCTGTCTCAAGAGTCCACAAGAGTGGGGTCAGATGTGTTTGTACCCATGAAAGATGCAGTACCTTCGTCCGATGATGAATCCAAACACCATGAAGACCAGAATGATGGTTCCTGCCACAGCAACCACAGCTATGATAATAACAGGATTCTGTTCACTGGAAACAGCTGTGGCTACAAATAGAGCAGAGTGTAGAGATGTTAGAAATTAATTCTTAAAAAAAGACAAAAAATTTTAAGTCAATCATCACAAATTGTAAATTATCTGCTGTTGTAGACTGCTTTTGTCTGAAACCATTACACTGATAAAGTTAGTCTAAAGAAGGGTCTTCACTGGAAATTCAACCAAACGCTGTATGAGTAAATGATTGCCTACACTGAACAAAAAGGAGCAAAGCTGGAATTTCCTTGGCTAAAGCAGTACAGCCATTAGATGAAAACCAACACCACTAGAACCAGTCACCTCCATCCCTCCTGCTGTGGTGTTGCCTTCTGTTTTCCTCAGTGCTTGACTCCATCCTAAGAGGTAAGACCTGAATATTGCTGTAAGGAGAGAAAGTAGGGGAGGAATCCCTGGAGGGCTCTGCTTCCAGCTTCCCCTCTAAAGCTCCCTGATACGACTTTTATGGTTTCCAAGGAAATAGTGTCTTAACTCTAAAAAAAATTTTTGAGCTAAGACACTATGAACACTGATTTCCTAATTAGCATATTTCAATCCCTTACTGCTATTAATCATTGTAAATAGCTATTTAACTTACCATTTGTTTCTGTTAGCAACAAAAAGGTGCTACCATATATACAAAATGAAATTCTCCATGCTTCAGAGAATTTACATGGTAAAATAGCCCAACATTATCACTCTTTTTATTAATAAATGCCAACTCTATTAATATATGCAAATGTAAGCAGGCCACATTAATGTAAACTGAGGATGAAAATACTTAGCCTGAGAAACCTTGAGGTTTGTTAAATACATTGCTTGTCTGACACCTACTAAGGGTGGTCATGTACTCAGCTGTATTAAATGAGCAGTTTTACTGAATTCTGTGAAGCTGTGCTGGTTTGCAACAGTGAGGATCTAGACCAGGAGATGAAAGAGGAGACATCTGGTACCTGGAATCATACAATCATATAGAATCATTAAGGCTGGAGAAGACCTCCAAAATAATCAAGGACAACTGTTGACCAAACTCCAGCATGTCAGCTAAACTACAGCACTAAGTGCCATGTCCAGACCTTTCTTCAACAGTTCCAGAGATGGTGATTCCACTACCTCCCTGGGCAGCATGCCAATGCTTAAGCACTGTTTCAGTGAGAAACTTCTACCTGATGTCCCCTGGTATAGCTTGAGGCTATGTCCTCTTGTCCTGTCAATATCTGCCTGAGAGAAAAGGCCAACCCTGACCTTACTACAACTTCCTTTCAGGTAGTTGAAGTAATCTCAGGTCCTTTTCCACCAGGCAGCTTTCCAGTCACTCTTCCCCTGGGCCTGTAGTGCTGTGGGAGCTTGTTGTGACTGAAGTGTAGGACTCAACATTTTGCCTTACTGAACCTCATACAATTGGCCTTCCTGGACCCTTTTGTTTTTAAGAGTTGCTTCCCTAAGGACTCTCTAAACCAGTGTCCTGAACAGGCCAAAGTCTGCCCTCTAGAATTCCAAGTTACAGGTTTTTGCTGACCCCTTTCCTTACTCCATCAAAAATTGAAAATTCAATCATTTTGTGGTTGATATGCCCAAGACAGTTGCTGACCACATCTCCCACCACCCCTTCTGTTTAGAAAGAGCAGGTCTAGCAGGGCACCACCCTGGTAGGCTTCCTTACCAGTTGTGACAAGGAATTATCTTCCACATACTCCAGGAGATTCCAAGACAGCCTCCTCTCTGCTGTGCTAAGTTTCCAGCAGACATCTGACAAGTTAAACTCTCCCACAAGAACAAGGTCTAATGATTGTGAAACGTTATCCAGTAGCTTATAGAATAGTTTATCTGCCTCTTCATCCCTGTTGGGAGGTCGATAACAGACTTCCACTAGGGTGTCTGCCTTGTTAGCCTTCCCCCTAATTCTTACTCATGGGCACTCAACCTTATCATCATCATGCTTAAGGTCTACACAGTTGAATCACTACTTAGCGTACTGAGCTATCCCACTACCTCCCCTTTGTCTTCTATCCCTTCTGAGGAGCTTATAGTCATCAAGTGCAACATTCCTGTCATGCAAGTCATCCCAAGTTTCCGTGATAGTGTCTGTATCATAGCTTCCCTTCTGCATGATGGCTTCATGCTCCTCCTGTTTGTTACCCACGCAGCATGCACTGGTGTAGATGCACTTCCCCTGGACTACCAATTTTACCCTCTACATTGGCAGCCTACCCTTAGGCTCATCTCTGTCAAGCTTAGTCTTATCCCTTCCCCCTTCAAACCTAGTTTAAAGCCCTGTCAATCAGCCTTGCCAATTCACGGACCAGAATCCTTTTCCCCCTTTTACACAGGTGAACCACATCTGTCTCCAGCAGTGCCATGACTGAAATGCAGCAGGCAGATGAAAGAAGTAAAAAAAAAAAAAGGAAACTAAACTGACAGCTGGTTAACTAAACTGTAGATGGTATGATAATATAGTTAACTGCTGGCAGTGATAACTGAACAGGCATGTCTACAAGAGGATTTTATGAATTCCACAGAATTCGGTTCCTGTTGCAGACTTCAGAGGTTCCCATAGAAACAAATAAACCAGTCTTTTCTTGGGAGAAGTGAGCCAATCAACATGATTTATTTTGGCACTGACACGGACCTGTATCAACTGCTTCCCCCCCAAATAACAAACCTCTTGTTATAATACATAGATTCAGAATAATCTGCACTGGAGGGAAAGTACACACACACACACACACACACACACAAACATACACAGCATCCCCTTGAATTTTATTTCCTAAAGAAACTTTGGGTTTTTTCTATATTCTACCTAATGCAGGTGAGGAAGATCACATTAATAATATTGCTCTATAACTGAAAAGAACAAATGCTTCTCCTTGAGTAACTATAACCTTCTGAGATACCCAGGTCAGTAGGATGCTATGGCAGACTTGCCGTTATCCTCGTCATGGAACTTTTAAGAATTCAGTGACTGTCTTGCACAGGAGTGTAGGTGGATAAATAATACAACTCAGTTCCTAGGACATAACCATGCCATCAAAACAGAAAATCCCAAAGAATGTCAAGATTCTGTAAAATACAGCATTTCCCTAAACTGTTCCCTTCTTTGTTTGAACTTCAGTGCAAACCTCGCTTGGAAGGCAAAAGGAGGCAGCATCCTGTCACAATGGCCAGGGTGTGAAGCTTCATCCAACAAAAATGTTTGGAAAAATCCCCAGCCCAGCCAGTCATCTAATCCAGAAGACAAGATGAGTGCATAGAGGCTGACATATGTGAGTGGGTTCCTCTGTGTAACTGTCTTACAGATTTTGGGTACTGGTACATTATGGAATCAAGCAGAGGATATTTTTTGGGCTCTGGAAAATGTTGGGGATATGGTACACTGGCCAAGTGATAAGATAGGTGGGATGCAATGTATGATGCATTTTTACACCTGTAAAAACAAAAAAAGGGTGTGATCGTGGGCATGGTCTAGTATGAATTCAGCGACAGCAATATTAAGACATTTGCCTCTGTTCAAGTACTCTGCTGCTTCTCTCTTCTGTGTGGTGAACTCAGTCTGTTAGTTTAAGGGTGAACCAGAATCCAGTTTCTGGAATCATTCCTGCGGTTTGGCAGAAATAAAGATGCTAGAGTAATGATTCTCAGAGGAATGATTCTGTAATACAGAAGATCCTTTCAGGGAGTGCATGGCATGGTTGCCTGTCACTGGTGCTGCCCCAATGGTGATGACAAGAAATCAGCAGCAGGACAGGGAAGTCTGTCCTTACCTCTGCTTAAACAGTGCTCAGACTAAGGGGGTGAGACAGGGCATTTGGCATTTGGGCATTTGTCTACAGCTGATACCTGATCTGGCGCTATGGTATGTACACATCCAGTGCACAATGTTTAATTTAAAGGAGTTAAAGCCACCTTTGAAATACATGGTTGTAGGGATGGGGAATGGATATAAACACCCTGGATAATTCAAAATGGGTATCAGCTGAAAATGCTGTGCTGCTGCTCCAACAACCTGAAATGTAGGATTTGTAGAAAAGAATTCCTGATGAAACCCTTCATGAAAGCCTCAATGATAACTGGAGCCATGTACACCAAATACTATTTTCTTAAATATTGTGTTTCATGCCTTCTATAAAAATGAGTAGTATTCTTATGTCAGACATTAGAAATAAATGCTACATATGCATACTGCTTTAATCTTGTTTGATTTAAACTGATTCATGGCAAAAGGAAAAAGCAAAGACTTCTTCACGTCAGGTTGTGTCGAGTGCTTTTACTTTAACAGTGAGAGCCATAACAAAGTCAAAGATTGGACCCAAAGACCTCAGAGGTCTTTTCCAATGTAATTGATTCTGTGATCCTGTAAGTGAAAAAATCTGCTTCAATTAAGAAAAGCACAGGATCACCTTTAGGTCCACTGGCTACAAGCCATTTAACTTGACTTTTAAATACTTCAGTGAACCAATAGATAAAATTGCCACTTAAGTGATATTCTATGCATTTGTGTGTTTTCCCTGAGGAAATTCTGTCTCTAATAACAGCCAACAAAATATACGACTGGAGTCGTTGACTTGAACTGTGGCAAAGACAGTATAGAATAGAAATATTTTGCCTTTATAAAGCCAAATATTTATGCAATACACAACAGGTATGATATGTTCCAATACAGGTATGACATACATGTATTTTACAGATCAGTAACATTATTATAATGGATGCAGCTCTTCAAATAGTGAAAAGTGGCTATGCAGTATCTATCACAATTCAGAAAATGAAGCATGATACAAAAATTTATTTAATTAAGAGCATCAACTAAAAAGTACCAACCCGTTAAGTGTGAGTAAAAATCCAAGCAGGCAACATGACTAGCTGACATATATATTCTGATATATATATATATATGTTCTTACATAAATATATATATGTATTTTTTTCTTAAAATACTTCGACATTTTTAAAAGTTGCATTCAGAAATCCAGTGGAATAATTAGAAGACAATGTCTCTAAACTGTAGCATAATTCTGGTTTAGTGTACACCAGTATCATACTTCACTTGAGGCATATTTCCTAAAAAGATCCAATAAAGTTCTTCATTTAAAATGTTAACAAAAAATGAAGTTGATTAGTCTTCAAGTACCAATAAAACTATCAATAAAATATGAAAAACAAATACTTCTGTATAAAACCATTTTAGAAAAAATTAATGGGATTTACTATCTTTTTACAAAATTTTTAATTATTTCTGAAACTGTACATGGGAAATTGTGGATGCTTACCCTTGCTAGGAATTATATTTTATAATGTCCTCTCAAGTTAATGCAAAATTTGCCACTTTTAAAATTTTCTTTAATGAAAACACAGGATATTTTACATGGCATCTCAAAACACAAAGCTGGCTTGTCACAAGAAAAAAATCTACTGTGCACACTGGCCAAGCATCTTTCTGGTTTATGTGCATTTTTTCATCACCTGAGTGAGAAAATGGGTAGAGGACCATGGTCAGTGATGCATTTATTATAGGACTTCCTTATCTTCCATATGTCGACCAAACTCCAGTCAAGACTGTTTACCTCTGAAATTATCTTTGCTAATCTTAGCATCTACCAGAATGCTTACTTCAGTATATAAAAAAATATGCAGATAATTAAGGAAATGTTGGGGAAACATTTTGACAAACTAATTTTAAACCACTAGGGACAATAAATTAGCTAATTAGCACAAACTTATGACTGATTATGACAGACTTTTTAAATTTCTTTTCCAGAAAACTACTCAAAATAAGAATTACTTCTGGCTGTACCTCAGAATCCCATTCTGCAAAATGGGGATTCTGCTACTGATTCTTTCTAAAGCAGAACTTTACAGATGGAAAGTATGCTATTAGACACAGAGCTAATAATATTAGTAATAACAGCTTATTGCTGCTATTATGGTAATTAGTATTTCAATTATGTCTAATTATTAGATATGTGGTATTATTCATTATTTATAATTATTATATTCTGTATGGAAATAAGGTGGAATCAAGACCTAAGTACCAGGTTTTAAGAATGCCCGCAAATTGTTCAGGCAACACCTGGCTTCAATTAGTAAGATGTAATAATGGGTGTCTGCACCCTAGATACACTACATAGCGTGCAGAGAGGGTATGGCATCCATACCCTTTGAACTTGTAGGCTACATATTCCAGCTCCAAATCTGGTTGACCTGCTGGCAGGCAGGTCTACCTGAAGCAAATGTTCCAAAGCAGGGTAAACCAAATTTGGGCCTGCAACAGAGAGGTGTAATGGTGCAGAGAGATCCCATGAATGGGCTCATGGCTGCCAGGTCTCACTGATGGAAGAGTTTCTTTCTGAAGAAGCAAAATGCAGAAGATCTTCTCTAAACATGCAGGCACATATCTACACTGGTGAGTAAAAATGCACCAGTATGATTTTTAGAGAAAGGCACAAGGTATCACCATGATTTTTAAAAAATAAGGGCACAAAATTGGTTTCAGTGTCAAGGAAAGTGTAAGACCTCCCAAAAAAATACTATCCCTCTGCTTAGATGTCGCAGGGAGGTTTTCTGGTGTTTTGTATCAAGACAGCTTGTATTTCAGTTTTGCATTGTCCATTATGAGGGGTTTTGAGAGGCTGATTTTTTTATTACACAGCTTACAACTTTACTTATATAAGCCTTAAAGAAACCTAGTAACTTTGAGATCTCTATTTCTTTTCTAAACCAAGTTGAAAATTGCCAGCGAATCCAAAAGACACTAAAGATGAACTTACAGCTTAAACAAGACACACACATAAAGAAAACTATCCAGATTTTTTCAGGAAATCGAATGGAAAAAAAGACCCAGAGAAGCCTCTGGGGGTTGAAGTCTCCTTCTTCCTCGTCTCCTCAGTTACAGCAAGATCTACGTGAGCTTTTCAGCTCACCACTACTCGCTCCTTTTCTCTGAAGAAAGAAGCATGTATTTGAATTAAAAAAAAAAAAAAAAAAAAAGTATTTGTATTAGAAGGACCCAAATCTCCTCCAGCCAATTATAAGACTAATTTTCAGTTCTATGGTAAAACAGATCATTGAAGCTCACCTTCAAAATAGAATTACATATCTTCTTTTAGAACTTTATTCTTTCTAATAGTGATTATTCTGCTTATGACTCCCTTCTTGCTTTACTTACTTAATTTCCTATAAACCTAATTGTTTACCTGTGGCTTCTTCCAGTGTGGCAACATCCAGTCTGGGGCTGTAATTTCCATAACCAGCAGCAGTAAAAGCACGAATCTGGAAAACATACACTGTTCCTGGCTTTAGGTTATTAATAGAAGCTGAAGTGGACTTGGTTTTCACTGTTGAATAGGTTCTCTCTCTTTGATCCTGGAAACAATAAGACAAAAGATTAAATGACATTTACAGACCAGATTTTATTATGGTTGCAAACCAGCTAATGACAGCCAGCCTGGGTAGTTTATTTCAATTTGCCGAATGATCTTTTCCCCCAACATAAAAAACAAAGCATACTCTGTGGAGTATTACAAAACATTGTCAATGCAATGAAGAGCTCTAAGTGTAACATAAAATTCAAACAGGATGCTCATGTTATTACTCATAAAACATCCAAACAAAAAATGATTGCTTTTTTGGATCTGATTACATTTTGTGAAATTATGATGAAAAATAACTCAACTGCAGCTTTCCAGGGGAATCTGTGTGGTCTAAAGAGTTCAAGGACAGGGAAATTTGTTCTTTCATGATAAGAACATGACAAACAAATAGCCGTGGAACCTGCCTTCACTCTGCATTAACCCAGTTTTTCTTGTCAGATTTTTTTTTTTATTTCTGGAGTACTTCAAAGTTATCATGAGTGAAGTCCTAGACTTGGTGAAATGAATGGCAAAACTGACATCATTACCTTTACATTTTACTATTCCAACACCTTTAAAAAATACAATATTGCCAGTGTATAATTGGCTGGATTTTGCACAGTTCCTGAGGTCCTTAACTCAGTTTTCAATTTAGATTTTTTTTCTCTGGCTTTTGGTATTTTCTCAGCTTTAGACTCTATGGCAAAAAGAACAACCCAGGGAAAGAAGCGCAGTATGACACTCCCCAAATTTAAAGCCATAAGATTACAAACCCTGTGAGTAATAACTCACTTTCAGATAGTACAAAAGCTGTATCAGAGATCATTACAGTATTCAAAAAGCTTTACTTATTCATCACATTTACTGACACAGATTATCTTTCAGCACAGATATGTGCAGCCCTGTTGATTTTTGGTGGCAGATGCAAGCCTGATTTGAAGGGCAGAAGAGATGAATAAACCAACCATCTGAATGCACCACATGACCAGAGAAGCATGATCCATATGCAGCAGTGCTAATGAGACAGATACACAGAGAAGGAATAAATCTGTAACTCATTTCAATAGTACTTCACCAGCTAAAATTATGGAGAACCTTCCCCTTTGCAGACAGTAAAGCAGCAAAGACTTTAGCTGAAATACAAGGTTAAACAGAACATATATAATTTTTTTCCTGAGATTCAGTAATGGCTTCTCCTATTTCCTGCCTAGTCTGTTATTTGAGCAAGCCCAGTGTCTTGGCTAGTAACAACTTTTTCATATCTTCTTCAAGAGGATTTAAATAATCTGTGAGGACCATGGTGGAATGTATGTCGGTATGTGAGAAAGAACAGGAATGCTTGAGAGATGAGAAACAAGTGTAAGGAAACCATAAATAGGTTTGGGACTGTAAGCCACAGAGGAATTTCAGAGTTTGGGTTTTGATGCATAAATGAGGCTTATTTGAATTGCCAACAGTTCTTGCATTCCAAATAAATAAATAACAAAGAAATAAAAATAACCTGTGCTAGAAATCTCACAGGACAGGCTTACTTTGGAGATTTCAGGCAGTTTCCACTCCAGCCCTAGCCAGAAGTAAGCGGTGAAAACAACACTTATCAGAATATTTCAGAACAACAGAAATGTTTGATTTAATTTGGCTCTAAAAAGAGCTGAAAGTTCAGATTTTTTTTTCCCTTTTAAACTACTGGAACAAAACTTAAACAGGCTCTCTTGCTCTGAGCAAGATTAGGAAGTACTTTTAAAGCCGAACTACATTATTTTGGAAGGAGGACAACCATTTAAGTATTTGTGTAAAAATTGTCTGTTAAAGATATATAGTCAAGTTTACCTATGATTGTAGAATGAGCTTTTCATTATTTTATTAATTTCACTGTAGTAATACTAGTTTTCCTTCTATTACGAAACAACTTTAACATTAGCTCTTCTCTTTGCAAAAATGAAAAACTGGCAATGAAATTCTGCTGGTTATTTACAATAGCATGAGTATATAGAGAAAATACTAAAAGCCACGTTCTAAAAGCTATAATTGTATGAAAAATCTAGTATATTGGTAATTGTTCTGTCATTTTATACTACCTATTTAAATTCTTTATTTTATTTAAACAGATTAGAAACTGCTCTGCATATTAAAGAAAATCCAAGGGATTTGGTTTGCAATTTTTTTCTTGTTTTTTTCTTTTATTCTTTCTGTGCAGAGGATAGTTTATTCTTGTAAATATTTAAACTTTTTTAAATATATGGAATTTAATTATGTGTATATGCACACACAAGTGCTGGCAGAATAAAAATTACCTGCTAAAATTAGTAAAATTTCCTTAAAAGACTTGTTTAATTATCTGCACACATCTGTTAATTTTTGTTATGAGTCATTAGAGTGAACAACTTAAACTGGAAGTCAGCATCAACAAATAGACATTGCATTCCTTTCCCAAATCATGTAAAGATTTTTTGATAAGTATATTTGTGTAATTCAGCACATAAAATTAAATATGACACTTGATATTAGATCCAATCTGGTCTGGAGTTGCCTAATTCTGTGTTACCTAGCAAGCTGACATGTTCTTTTTGATACAGAGGTACTATTACTTTGTTTGCATTGATGAAATGTCTTCACGAGTGACCACAAAGGAGCTCTTTTGTTAATTTTTAAAATTTTAATTGGTTCTTTGTTTTTCACTGAATGTTTTATAAAAATTAGGAGTATGTTATGTTATACAGTCAATTTTCTAGGGAATCTGGAGGAGCCACACTTAGCCTGGGTCCCATGAAAAACATACAGCTGCACAACCTGTCTTCACTCTGCTTTCATCCGGCTCATGGTTGTCAGAATTTGTTTTTATTCTTCAGTACTTCAAAGTTATCATGAATGAAGCCCTAGACATGCTGCAATGAATGGCAAAACTCTGACTTGACATCAGTAAGATTTCAATTTCACTCTACCAGAAACAGAGATCACTTCATCTACTATTGAAAAGCAGCCTTCAATACATTATTGTGTTGGGGGAACAAGTGAAATAAAAATTTCACAATGCTGGTTCTTTTTAAAAGGACAAATAAGGGATATTTATTTTCTGAAACTGTAGAAAGTGTTTTGGAAATTTCCAGACATCAAGTTGAAGCTGCCTAGCTCATAGGGAAATACAAAATACAGTCAGGAGTTCTTTTTGATATACCATCTCAAGACTAGAATTACAGTGATAAAGAAGGAAATGAAACAAGCTTCAAACACAAGGTAGAACAGACAGGAAGAAATCAATATAATGGTAAAATATCCAAGTCCAACTTAACAATTAAAAAACAAAGCAAAAAAAGGCAGATTTCACATGTATATTTCATTTTTAGTACGCTAAGATACAATATATGATACATATGATAGCAATAAGAATTGTAGGATTTAGCTAGTTATTAAAAACAAACAAAACTTTGGAAAGGCAGGATGGTTGATAGCTGATGCCTTTAACACTGTTCCACAACACAGCAAGCCAACATAAAGCAAACACATTGTTGCACATTTCAGATAATCTTAGCACTTACTTTCTCATAATACTTGATTTCATATTCAGTAATGACTCCATTGGGATGTTCTGGTTCCTGCCAGGAAAGCTCCACGCTCCTCTGCAGCACTCTTTCTTTCATTACTCCACTAACTTGTGAGGGAGCTGTTTGGACAAGATGTGTCAATAAATAAAAAGCAAATTTGTTGGATACCTAAAATCGTATGTCATTACTGATCCACCCCATGCTGAGCCACTTTCATTAAGGTAAAAGAAAGCATCTTTTCATAGCTCACAATTCAAAGTTAATGAATATTCAAGCAGGACCCTATTACTGTTCATAAACCTAGAATAGAAATCGAACTAAAGTGCAAACAGAAAAAGTGGCTTTTTTCAAGTTAGTGCAAAACTGAGATTGATGGGGTAGGAATAACAATTAAGCAAATTAATTCCGATGATGATAGCAAAGCAGATTTTTAGATTGAGATGCAGTAAATTAAAAGTCTAAATATTTATTACATATGTTTCTGAAATGCACATAGAAAGAAAAATAGTATTTTAGAAACAAAATCACATTTTAGGCTTATTTGATATGACTAATTCCAGTTCTGCTTAAAAAATAGTCTGTCACACTGTCTGATTATGACATGACTTGGTGATGAAAACGTTGTTAAGAGACTAAACCCACTCTTTTTCATCAGTTCAAATCTTTCCAGGACATTCTCTTTTAGAGCTGAAGTTTCCATATTTGGTCTTGGCATTTTTCCAAAGTGCAAGACAATTTAAGAGGTAGATCTTATGAAACAAAGGGGACACTGTCTTTTTCTGCCTCACTCTGCAGAGACATACATACACACACACTTCATGCATGCACACATACACACAGTTTCCTGATAAACATCACCCACAAACAAGGACCTTTTGAAACTAAAAAAAAAAAAAAAAAAAATCAGAACCAACATACAAGGATTATAGTCATTGACTCTCATAAAAAATGTTTAAGCAAGAATGTAATAAAATGTGATAGACTTAAAAAGTCATTTGCTTTATCAGCTTATGTTCAACAAAAAAGAAAAAAGTCAGATATTTTGCTGATGTGCAGCACCAAAAGACGACAAACATCACAGTTTTCCTCAAACATACATACTGCTTGTATGAATGTAGAACAGAAGTCCTGTAAAACTCTAATACTTAAAAAAACAACTATGGTGTTGGAACCATGCAGAACGTGGTCTTGTTCTCATTAAATTCAGTAGCAATCAATTTAGCTCATGCAAAAGATAGAGAGGATCTGATTCTCAGATCACTAGAGTTAAAAGCAAAATTACATTTACATAAACAAGTACTTGGTCTTGGAGCAGACTCAGGCATCAGAAAGGTGCCTGAGATAAATTTATTACAGATAATATATTAAATATAATATTAGAGATATTAGAGATAAATTTATGTATATCTTTTTCAAGCACAGAGCCTAGTACTGATCCTATACTGAAATGTTTGCTTGAACAAAAATGCCAAAAATTTTAAATCTTTTCCTGGGTATAAAAAACCCCATCATATTTTAGAACCATATATAAAGCTTTCACTATGTAAAATAATGTACGGATCATGATGATGTTCAGATAAAACACAACTCTCATCCCAAGCAACATGAAAGTGAACTTCACTTTCTCTAGTTAATTTAAATAACATAAAACATCTAGAATGCACACTGCTATATCCAAGTATAAAAACATAATAATAAAGTAAAAATATCTACAGTACAATCAAGAAAATAATTCTCTAAACAATTAAAATTGAATTGTTAACGTCTTACTGTAATTTTGAAATCACTAGTTTATTTTGAAATTAAAACAGGTATGTTCATGTAGGTTTTTAAATTAAATTTATTTACATTTTATTAGAAGCTCCAGAAGTCCATGAAAATTAGGGATTTCAGCCATGCATGATAATTTTCATCGTAAACTACTATGTTACATAAAATTACTGCAATCAAAGTTGAAGATGTCTTATCTAGGCTGCCTAACTGATAAAATCATAAAATTGTATCAGAGAAACACCACGGTTTGATGCACAAAGCCAGGACTGCTTTCTTTCATTCTCCTTGCATTGTCTTTTAAAAAGCTCAGAGATTTTCACATTTAATTAGTGAAATATATTCTTTTTTATAACCAAGACTCTGGAATGCAGCAAACTAATTTACTCTGTCTAGTTTTCTTTGCCATGATTAACTAGTTGTCTTCTTTGTCTAAATGAGTACCACAGTAGCCTGAATGAATTTCAGAGAGATCATTATGTTTCATCTATAATTTTCAATCTTATCCAGATGTTTTTCAAATTGTTAATATTATATTTTTAGATACTTAAAATTGTTAATTCGTGTACTTATCATGAAACAATTTTATATTACCTAGGTCACTGGAGTCTGTTCTCAACTTTTGGTGCTTTTTGTTTTGCTTATCATTTTTTTTTTTTTCATTCCATTGGCCATAGCATTCTTTTTTTAAAGCAGTGAAGCAAAATAATTTGTTTCCTTTTATTAAACACATACACAGAGTATTAGTTAATTTAACTCTGTGTACATTGGGAAGCAACAGCAATGCAAAGCAGGAACAGAGGAAGGGGGAAGATTTTAATTGAGGAAATGAAATATTCTATGTAAGATTCCTACTTAACACCTGTACAAAGTACACCACAAACAGGCATATTCCATCGTTAGAGAATTTCCAATCAAAATAAAATCCCAGTGATTTATCAACATTGCAAGATAGCATATAAAATTCTTGCACTCTTAAAGATACTTCCTGTAAATTAATATTGATTTCACTCAAGAATGGTCAGAGTAAAAGATGGGTTTGTTTTTTGCTTGTTTTGGCTTTTGTGTGCTTTATTTTGTTTGTTTGTGCTTTTCGTTTCCCTCTCAACTCACGATTCCCCCAAATAAAAAAGTTGTTCTACCTTTTTTGGTAGAAGGACCACAGGAGGAAGATGAGAAAGTCCAGCCTTACAGACTGCATATGTTTGTAGCTCTGAAGACAATTAATTATGTTGCATACCATTCCCATATCACGTGAGATTCCTAAAATGCGGCATGCTACCCAATCTTATTTTGTGTCCCCACATTTATCAGGGAAGAAGTGAATCATTAAACTGACTGCAGCCAGAGTATCCTCCTCTGGCAAGGTTCAACAATTTGGTGCCATTGCAAGGAAATCTCTGCAAACTAGAGCAGCCACATAACCCAATGAATTCACATGAGAGCTGAGATGTATATGCTACCTTTATCCTGCCTTTTGGGTTGCATTTCTTGATCTGTGCTTAAGGAGAATGTACAGGTCAGAAGCATTTTGTTCTTTATTCTAGTATAATAATTTCCTCTGTATTCTCTCCATGATTTTGTTACAAACGATTTTGCATTCATGCTTTATTTGTTTTAAACCTTTTGCCAACTTCCCATTCCTATCTATGTTAATTAATTAACAATCTTTTTATTATTTTCAAACAACTATATTTGAGCAAGACTGAAAACGAATAAAGCATACAATTCATCCTTACATACAAGACAAAACAGGGTACTAAATTCCCCAAAAAAGATAGATCTATAAACACAGGATTAAAATAACATTTTAGTTCCCATTTCTAGCTAAACAAGTAATAAAAATACTCCTCCTACTGCTGCTACTATTACTAGTACTACTAAACAACTATTTCAGGGTTTTTTTTTCTTTTATTAATCTACTTCTTGCCACTGCATCTCTTAACAGTCTTTCATGACAAAGACACTTCTTGTATTTCTAGACAACTAAGTTCCCAGACCTGAATGACTTGAGCCTGCATAATCCCCAATGTATCACTTTAGGTTACAAAGAAGCATCACTTGTCAGAATCATTATTTCCATAATATATTACACTAGGGGATACAGGCTGTTCAAAACACCATTTGCTATCAACTTTCTTTCTGATATACCTCATCTCTTCTTTTGCTTCTTCCTGCTGACACAACATCTAATGCATCAAACACGCACAACCTCTCAGAGCTAACAGGCAGATGTACCTACACACGCTGCATAAGAAAGTACTTTGAGAATGACAGGCCCTCAGCATACTCATTCACCTTTTTTAAATGCTTCAAATATACCATTCAGCAAAAGGAAAAATTGATTTTCCTCAGGTTTCAACATCATAGCCACAGAGAAATATAACTCTGCTGGGTTTTACTGATAAAGCCTTCAAGTTATATAGATTTCAAGCTGGTCATCACTTTCAGATCAAGTTATAGAAAAAGTTAAAACTGAGGTGACAAAAAGAGCAGGATATTCCAAGGATATATTCTGTTCCAGAGAGAATATTGAATCTGGTAGACTGATGTGTAACATCCATACTGCTAATCCAAGCATATGGTATATTATTAATATGTGCAATATTTAGGTATAGAAAACCCTGGAAATTGTTTTGGAAAGCACTACATTTAGTTCAGAGTTCTCTGAAAAAGTTGTATATTGCTCATGCCTTTAATCCCTATCCTCTCATTCTCAAGAATAACATTTTCCTTGATTCACAGTGTGCTTCTCAAAAAACAAGAGAGGTTCAAAATTAAATCTTCTTCACTTTATATCAGAACAATTAAAAAAATTAAAAATTCCACAAAAAACCCCCCAAACAAACAAACAAACAAAAAAAATCAAAAGACACACACCAAAATGCCAAACATATGAAAAAAACTCAATAAAAACAGAAAAAAAAATGAAAATATATAAAGCTGGACTGTCACATATAAGAGGAATTAGGCATAATGCACCACTTGCTAGCAACAAATTAGCTGTGTAAACATATTTTTATGGAAAAAAGATAATTCAGCAAAAGAAACATATACCTATCAATTTCTCAGAGATTACTTAAAGTCCTGAATCTTGAATGTGTCTCAATTCCATCAAGAACATCAGTCATGGAGAGCTCTGATACTTTTTACAAAGTGTCTCGAGAAGCAGCACCCTGAATATTTAGTAATTTATGCATATGAAACAAACTATTTAAAATCCTTAGAAATAAGGATTTAAATCCTGCAGTCATACTTCATACAGAAAGTTTCATACATGAACATGAGTAAATGTTCCCTTTGCAGAACTAAACTGTATATTAACAAAGGCTACCAAATCCATGTTTGCAACTCTAGTTTCATTTGCCAGACAAAGGCTAAAGAATGAATGGGCTACCAGTCTTCCTTAACTTTTCTTTTTGTATTTATCTTATAATAGCAATAATGTACTGAAGTCAATCTACGCTTCATCTTGTACTTGCTGAAATAAACAATAACACTGTGACTTTTATAGCACAGGACCCTTACGGCACTTCCTAAAGGACAGAAACTCTTAGCTTTTGATCTCTTTCCTTTTCGTATCACGATGTAACAATCTTTCAAAACCACCAGCTTTTCACACAGCAGCAATAAGATCAATTTTACATCCCTGTAAAACTGTATCTTAGGGCCCAATATAAGTTTTACATTACCTGAAGCTTTACACCATTTTTCTGCAACAGTGTTCTTTCTAAAGCAGTTGGAGGGTATTTAGACTATTAAGCCTGAAGGGGCACTGCTAAGAGATGCAAAGCATGGAAAAACAGTGCTATCAGCAACCCAATGGTTAAAACCTACTCTTTTATTTCTTTTTTAAATGTCTTCACTGTCTCCTTTCTTGGCAGAAATCTTTGGATAACAGAGTTGCTTTGAGTCTAGATCGATTTTAAGTGAGACTGGAATCTGGCATTTTACCAACAACAAATGTAAAATGAATCCACGTATATATAAGAAAATAGGAGCAGAAAATTATACCGTTCCTAGCTCTTAAAGGGTTGTTCAGGAAGAGTGCACAAAACTCCCCATACTTCATTGCAGTCCTACACCCAGATTGCCCAAAGGGCACCCTTATGCACTGGCTTTTGCGCTAATTTGCTCCTAAGAGAAAGCATATAAGTGAAGTCATAACACAGCCTCCAACCATGCTCTGGTTTGCTCTGAAGGGAGTCTTAGGCATCAGAATTGCTGAGTGGAAGGCAAGAGGAATTGCAGCTACTGCTGTCAGGGGCCTGAGGGTCAGCATGTGGCTCCTCACTGGTTTTTGTGCTGGTCTGAAACAGGATGCCTCAGGATACAAGCCCACACTTGCTTCAGGATACATGCTCTTGCTCACTTCTAAGGAGCAGTCTGATGTACATAGAAGTCACTTAAAACCAAACCTTGACAAGGGTTGGCAGATACCAGGCAAATTTTAATACTTTCCTGTATAAATATTTCCCTTATTTATATATTCTCTTTCTTAGAAAGATACAAAAGCTTTTTTTCAGAAAAAAAAAAAAAAGTATATATATCTATATAAACTGTTTATTCTATTTATTTTTAAAATTATTACAAGTTTCAGAACACTACATTATGGCACTCACTTGAGTGCTACTAAAGTCATAATAGAAAGGTGCTGCAACTTGTCCTTGGGGAAAAATGCTTATATTTTATTTCATGTTTATATTAATATGCACAATAATTTTCACGTTATTCTATATGATAGTTCATGCAGAAAGATAACAGAAAATATTACTATAGCTCTTATACTGAAAATCATTAAATTTATTGATAGAAATTGGTAAGATTTTCTGTTTTGTTACAGTATATTTCTCTCCCCTCAGTTAAGCCTCCACATGACAAAGCAGCCCATGATAAAAGGTTATTGAGTACCACTGTATTATGCCATTAGTACCCATTGCTTTGGATCAATGGCAGAGAAATTCCCCACTGTGTTTACAAGCTGCAGCATTCAAAAAGAGACCCAAATAAATCAGATATTTTACACTAACAATATCCTACAGAGAAGCCATTTTAACTTCCTATCTGACACACTTTACTTTCCGGCTCATAAATATAATACAGTGTGCTTACAGTGCTGTGTAAGCCATGAGCAGAGGCATGCACTCTGAGCCACTTGGGGATGTCCTCAGCACATGGTAACAGGAAAGGCAGTCAAGTAATACTTGAGTGCATTACTCCATTACATTTTTTGCCACTACTTTTGTGGTTGAGAAACTCTCAAAGTACCTGCTGAGTACAGAGGGGAACAGAAACAGTAGCCATCTGAATACTTCTGCATATCAATTAATAAATAGACTAACAGAATCACAGAATATTCTGAGTTGGAAGGGACCCATCAGGAAAAAAACAATAAATACATTCAGATCTCCCCTAATATTATTAGCAGATTTCTAAGAAAGCTTATGTTCAAATAGCATTGTTACCAAATATGTAGTGATTTCCTAACTGTCCATCTCTTTTATATATCTGCTGCATTTGTAATTCTTAATAGTTTGGTAATTCCTTCATTAAACTAAAAACTCAGTAGCTAGATCAGTTCTATAAGCTCTCTACTCTGGCAAAATTCTGGGGAGGGAAACCAACAAAAAGAAAGTAAAGAAATTAAACAGCTTAGAAAGATCAGGGCTGACATCTTGTCTATCATGCTTATTGTTTTTTTTTTTTTTTAATTTTTATTCTTGTCACATTCTATATCTAGATCCATTCTATGAACTCCCCTGTTTCTCCTGCCTGACATTTGGTACAAATATTACTGTTATGTCTGCATCTCATTTCTTCCAAAACTGGTGACTTGGGCATCAATCAGTGCTGAATGGATGCTGAGTTGCGTAACAAGTGACAACATCGACTCCCAAGGCATCCACAACTCTTGTTTTGTGAATAAGTTTTGACATGTCAGGCACAAACCTGATTCTTACAAATGTGTTAGAGTAACAAACCAGCCTTACAAATAACAGAGAGGGGCCTTTGTTCTCCTGAAGTGTTTGTTTTCCTTTGCAGAAGAAATATTTCTATGTTAATTATCTTTTTCTTTTGTCCTGTGTTCTTTTGTGAATCATCTTTCATAACTTTTTTTTTTTTTTAAGAGAAACATCTGCCACCAGCCTTGCAGTAAATCCTTGACACACAGATATTATTCTTCATTAAAGAAAACAAAACACCACAAAACTCCCCAAAGATGAGGATACTCTTTTCCCTGGTGGGCTACTCAGACGCATTATGTTCTCCTTCTGTCTCCAGTCATCTCTGCTGGCAAGTGTCAATTACAGACATCGGTTTTAGGGAACAGAAGGATAAAACACAATTTACAAATACTTTCCTCTGGAAGCAGACAGGTGTAATGACTGAGACTGTTTGCTGTAATTGAATTTCATGCTGTCATCTATTCAAGTCACAAATAGATGTTAGCTTCAAGGAAGCCATGCATGGGGAACAAAACCCCCAAAAAACAATAAAAAGACCACAAACCAACTAAACCCCTTAATACAATCTTATTGCTACTTTGTAGCTAAGATTGCCACTCTAGTTTGACTTCTCTAAAAGTTGCTTTTGCTGGAGTGTATGAGGTGATTTAGAACTGTGGCTTTGGAGGCCTATGCACAAGTATGATTACGTTTATTTAGTGTAAGAAGTGCAAAACACAACTGAAAGAATTCCAGCCCCATAACAAAGCATTTTGTTTCAGACATAGCAAACTAAAATGTGGAAACAAAGTGCCATGCCAAAAAAATTAAAAACAGTTGATCAAATATTAACAGAAAAGCATATAAATATTCTATAAAGATGTCAACACAGAACAATTATCACTGTGCCAGAGGTTTGATCAAACTGATGCTTCCAAAGACATAGTTGTTCAGTGCAGAAAAAAAAAAATACTAACATTCCTAAAATGTGTAACAACTTCTGTTCCAGCCTTCCAAATTCCTGTGAAATGCATCCTAATGGCACTGCTAACAATGGGCATATTTCTGAAAGCAGCATGGGTAGTATTTGCAAGGAATGCAGGAAGAATTCCTTGCAAAAACAGTTTGCATTTTCTTTCACATTATAAGCTGTTCTTCTCACAAAGAGCACTAACTCTCTAGATTTTAATCAGATGAATAAATATTCATCTGGGAATCTCTGCTACAGTGATAGATATCAGAAGTAGTCAGGCTGAAGTTTAGTGGCTACGCACAGGAGGAAAAATCATGTCCGTGAGCGGAAGGTCAGGCACAGCAGTCAGCCTATCACTCCCTCTGTCAGGGCTTGTGGAAGAAGCAGCTTCACTGACAAGAGTGCAGTCACCACTGGGGAGAACTGTTGCTGACATAAACACAGTATTCAAAGTTTCCCTTGATGTATAACAATGGAGATACATTGTGACAACTAAGAAAAAATTCATTTGATACAATGTTGATTGGCCTAAATGAAATAACTTTGGAGGTTTGCGTTAGCTGTTAAAAAAATACAGTTGTACAAAAGGAGAGGAAAAACCTCTTATCTTTGGGGAATATATTTTGTAAAGTGAAGCTACTTGATTGATTTGAATATACAACATAAATTAACATCCGTGTACTCAACAGCAAAAGTCACTTCAGATGTACTGTGCATACTAACTTAACGATAAAGCTCGCACAATTTGAATGAAAATATCTTCAATTTGTTTGTTTTCTCTTGTTTTGGCACCAATAATATTAAAACTTGTAACACATTATAGGGCTTACGTAACTATATATGATAAATGGACATGATGTTTTAAAAATGTGTCTCTATCATCTATTACACAAACAGTAAACTCAAACATAATTTCAAAAATATCTTAAATATTCTTCACTTTGAGTAGACATTGGTTCATAAATCTTACTGCTTAAAGTAACCTTTGATTTGGGGGGACTTTGGTATTTGAGAACATGTTATGGTTCAACGCTTCTCCAGCTTCTGCTCACCGGAAGAGTTTGCACAAAGACTTGTCTGATGCAGAAATTTATTAAGCGGAAAACACATCAATCATTTAATGAAAGAATTTACTATGTGGTTTTATAAGCCGTACAGAATCATATTTGGGTTTTTTTGTTTGTTTTGTTTTGTTGTTTGTTTTTTTTTACAGACTTTGTGAAGGCTTCAGTTCCCTGGATGCTATAAGGCTATAAATGAAACCTAAGTTCTATATCCAAAGGTTAACTTCTTAGAGATTTAGATTATGAAAATGCCAATTGCACAAATTATAAACTCATTTAGCTTTCTGATTAGTCTCACTTTTAGCATACCATTTAGGGCTCAATTCTGACCTCTCATCAATTATATTTTAGTTTAGCTGCATTGATTTTATCTAACCTATCCTTGCTTTATATCAATGGAAACAAGATCAGAATCAGGTCCTAAGGGTAAAGTAATTAAAAATGTAATTACCACAACTGACTATGCAACACAGCTA
Source organism: Hafferia zeledoni (assembly GCA_035583235.1). NCBI lineage: Eukaryota > Metazoa > Chordata > Aves > Passeriformes > Thamnophilidae > Hafferia > Hafferia zeledoni. The sequence continues at coordinate 77,811,039 of JAWWEV010000115.1, read as the reverse complement.
CATCATTGATTGACTACAATTTTTTATATTTTTTAATGAAAATATTACAATTTCTTAGCCAATTTCACAGTGATAGACTTTTTTTTATTCAGAAACCGTTCTGGATGGGATCCAGACAATCTAACTTAGGCACCTGGGTGCACCTACCCTTTAGGCAATTACAGAATACATAAATTAAGTGATTAAGTTCATCAAATAGCTTTACTCCCTGTGACAGAGAGGTAAGTGCACTGGAAAGATCCCAAAAGAGAGCTTGTCTGTTTAAACTGAGATCCATAAATTTTAAAACATTCTCACTCTTTAGGACCTTTGAAAAACTTTCTCTACTGTCTACATAATTAATTTAGGTACTGATTTTAGAAGAAACAGATTACTTAGTAGAGCAAATAAAATGGCCACGCAACATTTATGTACCTTTATAGCTGAGGTAAATCCCATCTTTCTTGCACACTATCTAGAATTTCTCACTTTCTCCTAAATTTTCCTTTGAATTTAAGGAGGTATATTCCATGATCCTTAGAGCGTTTTAAGGTAATTAGCCTGGAGTTTGCTCTCTCTTTCCTGTCATACAAATCTTGTAGGATTCAGGCTTCTACATACACTAATATAAGTCTAAATCCTGATGAGTCTAGAGGTACTTTAACAAGCTATCTAAATACTGTGAATACTTATATAATTCCAACTTCACAATTGCAGAGAATCAATTTAATGCTGAAAATATTCCTAAGTAGTATCGAAGTCTGAACTAACATCTTTTAGGAAAAAAAAAAAAAAACAAAAAAAACCCCAACCACAAAACAACAAAACCAGAACAACAGCTTCTGGGTCTGATTTGCTTTCAGTTTTTAATGGTGCGAAAAAGTAGTGACTGCATTGACTCCTTTCATGCTGAATCTTGAACTCTAATCAATATCCAGCATGAAGGAGATGAAAATGGAGCTCTTTGCAGTAACACAAACCCATGCAACAATAAGTCAGAAAAGTTAAATTTGAAAAAAGACAAAACCAATCAAGCAAAACAAACAAAAAACACCAAAGCCCCACAAAATCAATAAAAACACCAACAAAAACAACAACAATACAACAAAAGACAAAGCTGGTTTAGTTTTATTTCACATTTACTCAATACAGTGGGAAAATCAGCAGAATTGCATAAGCATCCTTAAATAGTTTATTACAGTTCTATTTATGCAAAATAATAACCATCAGATCTGATTCTCCACTTCCTCATTCATAATATCTTCATTCATAAAATATTGTGAAAGTGTAGGGTTGGTCTGCCTTTCAGATTGCATGCAACGTATGCTGTTCTGTTAAATAAAAGCGTGGAAAAATGCTGTCTACACATCTTACAAGTTATTCCAGTTGTAAAGGATACAGAAAAAGACTGTAAAACCGGAATGTCACAAAAGCAATTAGACTTGAGACATAACCACAGCCCTTTAGCATGTCTTAATGAAAACAACTATTTCCCTACCTAGACTGTGTAGATAATTTTTCAATTTTGTTTTTCTGAGAGAGTTTCCAAGTCTACAGGAGAAATCACAGATACCTACATGTATGTAAAGCACAAAACTTGCATTTGTCACCAATAACAAGAGACTTAAATTAGTGATTTCAAGAGACATCACTAGCAGATCAAGGCAACTGACATTAGTGAGCATAGTGTACAACATGGGTAAAATTTAAATAAGTTAAACAATAATAAATAATAAATAAGTTTAATAAGTTAAACAATACAACATAATTTAGACCATTGGTGTATTAAATACCAGAATGTGCAAGGTGGCTAATATGTAAATAGAATCAGAAATAGGACTACATCCTCTGAATAGCAGTCTAATGCCTTATTCATTTGAAAAAGCTCCACTGTAATTATTTATACTCATGAATGTATTACAATACACTTATTAAGATGGATATACATCGGAATCATGAACATCTATAGCTTGTTTCTTTACTGAATATGGTCTCAGCACTGCTTATTGTATGAAATGAAAAAAAATATTGGTCGTGGAATTTCCCATGATAATAAATATACTGAATGTTCATTACTTTCTCTTAAATGTGCATGTAAAAACCCTGACTTAGAAAACAGCTGTGCTAAACCACTCAGAAGCTCCTCTTATTCTCAATTAATGACAAAAATAATCTACTTATTACCTAGGCATGAGTTTTTGTAGCTTTTTATGTAAGTGCCACTGAAAAAGTTGAAATAGTAGAGGGGTTACTCAACTAATCAAAGCTCTAGTGTATGTATGCTCAGGAATAATAAAAACAGGGGAAAAAAATTCCTTCTTTGTTCTAATTAGCCAATAGTGGTTAAATTAATCATAAGATAAGGCTGGCAATGATAAGGGCATGTCTTATTTTAAATCTTTACTTAAAAGGGTTTATCTTTTTAAGCTTTGTAATTTCTTTAATCTGAACTAAACTACATTTTTATGAAATATACATATAAACTCAGATAATACAGAGACTCATGACACTTTTTTAATAACATCTGTATCCAAAGGAACCATTCAGAGCTTCACACATGCAGTACATGTGCAGATTAAATAAAGTAACTTCAAATGGACAGACTACAAACTTGTTTTAGAAGTAGAGTACACAACTGGCTTATCTTTGTTAAACAAGGTTTTACTCCATACATTACAGGATTCAACATAATGTAAAATTCATCAATAAATGTAATTCTCCTTATGTGAACACAAATTTTATACTCCAAATGTACAATACATGCCTAGACTGATCCCACTTAGTTTTTCACCAGAGATTTGAAAATGAAAGTCTAGCCTCATTAGGATTCTTCCAATTAGCAGAGAAAGAGATTCTGCTGGTCATTCAGATCTTGGGTGGGCCTTGACTGTTTCTCCAAGATGGAACCCACATCTGAACGTACATCTACAACATAACTGGTAGGACTGTTTTCTCATCTTACCTCTTTCATTGGGCTCGGGGTTTTCATTATTTTGTTAATATTATTCAATTTTAAATCATTAGTCTAATATTTATTTTCTCTCATAGAAATACAGAGAGACTAATTCCTGGTATTTGTCTCAATTTATGAGTCACAGTTGGGAAGTAGCCTCACTAAATTAAACTCTTGAGTCTATGCAGTAAACACCTAAAAACTCTCCCAAGAAGAAATCTAATGAAGGAAAGGGGCTGCCCTAAAAGGCCTATAAAGAGGCATCCTATCTGATACAGCTCAGGCACCCAGCTAGGGACACTGGATTTCCCTCTGAGGCATGGCGGAAACATCTGCCACTCTTCAAGAGATAAACAAGGCATATCCTTTAAGGAGCTTGGTTTACTCAGAGTTTAAAATTTCTGTCAATATGTAATACACAGCTAAGTTTGGCAGACAGAGTCTACCACCTACCCACCTTCCTGCTGCAGTCATTAACTTTTCTCCAGAATCCCTAGATACACTCACACTCCCTAGATACAAACAGGCTTTTTAGTTTCTGCAGGTAATTTCCACAAGATTATATTCTATGAAACACACTTACATAAACGAAACCCATAGAATTGCACGATAAATTAGGATTGTGATTAATGCAGGTTTGAAAAGTGAAACAAGCAAAAACTGGCCAGCTGAGCTCCAGCACACGGCCCATTTGTGTATGTCTTAAGTGACTGAGCTTGGCCCGAAGTCACAGGATCACTCCAAATTCTGCTAAAACACTACACTTTACTGTACAGCCAGTCCATTCAGATTACATACTCTAGTGTCAAGTATGTACTTGTCCCCTTTTCAACTCTGTGGTTAACTGTTTGCAAAAGAATTTTAAAAAATAAAAGACACATCAATATGATATTTTAAGGTACTTAGAATGCATTTTTATATATATGTATGTATGTATAATATATTTATTTTTAATATCAAGCTAAGTCTCAAACCATCCCACTCCCCCGAAATAAAACCAAACCAGGAAAGAAAATCCAAATCTGCAGCATTTTTAAGAAGATAGATTAAACTAGTGTGAAATTATCCCATTTGCTCCTTTTCTTTAGTTTTCATTCTAGTCCATAACTCAGGAAATACGTAACAAGGAGGAAGAGGGAAGGGAAAGGGGAGAGGGGAGAGGGCCAAGGGGAAGGGGAAGGGGAGGGCGAAGGGGAAGGGGAAGGGGAAGGGGAAGGGGAAGGGG
>JAWWEV010000115.1:77759313-77806782 GCA_035583235.1 Hafferia zeledoni | reverse complement strand
AAAGGGAAAGGGAAAGGGAAAGGGAAAGGGAAAGGGAAAGGGAAAGGGAAAGGGAAAGGGAAAGGGAAAGGGAAAGGTTGTTGCATTTTCCAATCACTGCTTTCTTTCTGAAAAATCAGATTCCTGCATCTGCCTCATTGACTTCAACATGCAGAAAGGAAAATCTGGAAAAATCAACAAAACCAAAACAAAACAAGCCACTTTAATGACTTACCAGAGGCTTACAGAAGGTTAAGCTGTCTGCATAGATACAAACAATGACAATAAAAATGTTATTCTCCTTAGCTATAGAATATCAATGTTTATCAGAGGAGCTTTATCTTGTTCTTAACAAGCTGAATCATGCAAAACCAAGATCAATAAGGCAGGATGCCTTTAAAGCTACATGGTTACATAATGAAAATTACTTTGAAGAGCTGATTGTGTGTTCAGGAGAGTTAGCAAACTGTCCCTGCAGGCGCTGGTGACATTAGGCAGCTCAAAATGCAGTATTTCACTTGAAGCACATCTGACTCATTCTACTGGCATAAACATCACATGTTTAGCATTAGTCGCTTTTACAACTGGCGTTATAAATATAGTTTGCTTCCCTTTCCAACGGCTGTCATCTTCTTTCTTTTGTTGAAAATATTTTTGCTTGTTACTTTTGCCTCTGACAGTTTGACAGTTACTACCTTAAGACATTGCAGGTGTTCATTAGTTCTTTTCAAAGAAACATTTAGGTACCTGATGCTTTCAGCACATTAACAGGTGACTAATTTTTAATGGTACACCTAAAAGAATAAAGCTCAAAGGCAGAAAATACAAACAAAAATAAAAGGGTGACATGAGCAGTTAATGTTGTTTGTTTTTTTTAAATCCAGTGGAATTAATTTTATGGTGAAATGAAGAATAACCTAATCACTGGCACTTTATAACATGGCACTATAAAACTCAAGTTATAACAAATGGAAACAAACTACTCTCTTAACTAGGCTACTACTCAGCAGAGTGAAAGGTGGACTGACAGTGTTACCATTTATTCAAGATATAGATTTTGAGATTGTCACCCCTTGTCCAGATAGTGGCAGTTTTGCAGGAATGTTAGTTTTCCTTAAAACAGTACCCTATGCCTTAGTCATTCTGGGACTGAAATTAATCTCCCTTATTTCCTTTGTTTCCACAGCAAAATCCCTTTGCCAGGAATCAGGACCTAGGAAGGGAGTCCAGAAATGCCCCCTGCCTGTATCAGCTTTTCCTGCATAGAGCAACAGGCTTGTCTGAATGGAAGTTGATATGGGCAAAACTCTTTCTCATGAAGGCATGATACGACTAATTTGAATTTTTTTATTTATAGACTTCTTGTCTTCCTTCCACCTTCTCATTTTGTCTATATTGAAACATAAAAACAAAGTGCTTTTAGCATTGACTCAACTATGATTAATGTTGTTTCATGCACTCAAAATTTTCAAATAAAATTGTGATGCTTGAATAAAAAAATGTTAGAGCTTAAAGAAGCCTAAATTCCACAGAATTTGCAATAGGAAATAAGAACAATGACTTTTAAGTGTCTCTACTATAGAAGAACCAAACAGCATGGAAAAGGCAAACTTCTTAAATAAAGCAAAACAGAGATATTGTAAGGAAGGATATACCCAGTCACAAGAAGGATGGGTGAGAGGTGTGACCCAAATTTACAAATGTTTAAAGCAATCTCAGAAAGTTATACTTCTCCTCTAATACTACTATAGAAAACCTTTACTTAACTGTAATAACTGAAACCTATGTAACAACCTTTCGCTTACAACAGAAAATCTTACCACAGAAGACTTTTCTCTGTGATATTTGCCCATGGTAGATGAAGAGGAGCATTAAAAGTTACATATCAGGCATGTACTGGCGTTGAGGGGTTTGTTTAAGAGACAATTATGTTTCAACGGAGACTGTCCAAACTGGGCTCTTTTGTACATCTTACAATTATTTTTCATTCTTTTAATTGCATATGGTCAACTCTGTTTTAAATAATAAACAGTGCATGGTAGCCCTCTCCATCCCTCTCCATTTTGCAACAATGATCTCAATCTTTAGTAGACAGCATCCATACTACTAGCCTGCATCCCCCAAGGGACTGGAAGGTATGTGATGTGGTGTGTACCACTTCAGAAAGGGGCTCCAAGAGCACAATGCTCATAAGGGCTGCAAAACCAAATTATGCCTTTTCATCATTAGAATCATCCAGCTTTGTGTTAAATCACACATATAAACATTAAAAAAAGAAAATTATGCGACTAAAGAAGTAATCTGTCCTCTTTCTTTTTCTTGTCCTTTGTTGTGCTATTCATAGTTTTCCACAAAATTTATAGGTCTTTTTTCAAATTATCAAAAGATTTGTTTTTTCAAGGTAGTTATTTTAAAATTGCCAGTCTTAACAATGTTTTAGTTAATGCACTCTGTAAAACTATTTCTCTCTTAGACATATACTTCTATTTACTAACTTGGAGTTTCCATCTTTCTTTTTAACTTTCTAAGTTTATTTTACTACTTGAATTTTTTCACAGCTCTGAGGTAAACAAAAATCTCACTATGTATACCAGGATATAGCTTTTTAATTCAAACTCTCTGTGCAACGAAGGCTGCGCTATAGTCTTTCATTCAAGATATATCACCTGGCACTTTTCTTGTTTGGTTAGTTAATGTATTTTATGGTCTACCTGATTCATTGGAGCATCAGCTGTGAATAGAAGCTAATACACCTGCTTTGTTTTCACTGCTCACCAGTTAAATAACTCTGCTCACCAGAAACAATCGATACTACAAATGACTTCTGCATTAATGACATTAAAGAAACCAAAAAGTATTAAACTGATGACTCTCTAATTATCACATCTTTATTGAGGTGCTGGCTGCATATTTATAAATGCTGCTGGACTTTTATATTGCCAGGGCATCGATTTTTGCCAATTAATGAACCTCTGTATCCTGAGAGAATACTATTCTTTCTTCAGCTAGATACAGATTTCTGATTACACAGAGATTTTCTTGGTAAAACACTGTAATTTTTCATTTTAATGTTCTTTTATTCATGAGAAATAGAGAACTGAATTTGCTGGGATAATTAACATCCCCAAATCAGCTAATAATAAATGCCACAAAACAAGCAAACAAATAAAATCCACTAAAGTGATGCTGATAATGTAATAAATCACTACATTATGTTTCCCTGACAGGAGGAAAAAAAAAAAAAAAAAAAAGAGCTGATTTGTGCACGTGAAGGCAATCCTGTGTTTTGCAATACAGGTTTTACAACAACCAGGTGCTACCATAATATTTAAATAGGTTCTCTCATTTGATGATCTAAATTTTCGCAGTCATAATTCCACTTAAAATACATATTGTTTATTAGCATTTACTAAAAATTCCTGTGAAATACTAGTTTTGAAGCATGTTGATTAAAAAAAGTACAGAAAGCAAGAAATTTCCTTACTAATATAAATACAGCCACCTTAGATGTTACTGAGATTTTCATCTAAAACGGAGTTTGGGAACTGAAGTACCTTAAGCATCACCATCTGTCCCAGTGACTAGAAGATGTCTGGATGCCTCATTCTCCCATGGTGATTTTAGACTACAAAACTCAGGTTAACCACCATGTAACTTTAGGCACTAAGTGGCACACCAAAGTTAAAAATAAAATCTCCAAGACTCCTTAGAGTAAAGTTATATTCTGATCTCATGTCCTATGTGTTGCTGTTGGATTCAAGAGAGTTTAAAAAAACCCCAACTTTATCACTAGCATACACACTTCTGGTTAGGTGCTAAACTTGAAAAGCATTAAAATTAGGCCTGAGTCCTTATCTAGAAAGTGTATGTGACTGAACTTAAACAAATACTTTCAGGGAAGTCTGGAAAAGCAGTTTTTTTGTCGAAATATGATCTACTGTGCAATTCCAATCTCAGTCAGACAATGCTTGCGAGAAAGGTCAGCAAAGCTTGCACAAAGGGGTAAAACAGCATGACAAAACCCTGGACAACAGCCTAACAAAAAGATATTTCAGACTAGAATTAACAACATTTACTTCCTCTTTAACCAAAAAAAAAAAAAAAAAAAAAAAAAAAAAAAAAAAATCCTTACTCCTTCATACTTAACTGTGGAAATGGCATCCCTTTCTAAAACTGGGTAAGAGGAGAATTCAGGACACTCAGTTCACAGTGCTGCTCCCTCTTTAAAAGTTGGGTTTCTTCAAGTGTAAACATGTACCTAGTGATACATGCTAACAAAATTCAGGGAAACAAAATCATGAGCTCATTGTATCTCTCTTTCAAATAGGTTTCCCCTCTGTATATGTAGGACTTGGCCACAGCTCAAGGAGAAAATGCTCCTGACACTCAAAGGAAGCTGTCTCAGAAATGCCATTTGAACATTTTCTGTTTGTATGACTTTAGGTTACACAGTGCTGAATATTCAACACTAGTTTTATTTATTAATTACATCCATGTATTCTTGCTATTTCTCTTTACAGGTTAAAATCAATTTATAGAAAAATCATCACTGCAACTTCTGCATTGCAAAGAAAACTTATGAGATATTTTAGCAACTATTAGTATTGCCTATGAGAATTACCCTGGAGCTGAAGTATCTCAGGAATCAGCAAGTGCGTGTGTGAGACACCCTGATACTTTTATATCACAGCTGTGTATGAAATATCTTCCCTTAATTACAGTCATAACAACCCTCTTCTATTCACCAGAAATGAATCTTGCTCTTGAGATCCAGCCACCTGACACAGAAGAGGCTTTCAAAGGCAGAAGAAAAACTTGGCTGCCACAATATTATTTTAAAAGTGACATCTTTTGGGCTACTTTTTCTAACACCTCCTCCCCGCCCCCCCCCCCCCCCAGACCTTCTCCATGGGGATAAAAGGTTAGCTTTTTAGCTGAAGCAAAGCAGTAGAGTGACAGAGAATGCTAAACCTTAATTTCTGTGTATGTATTACATTAGTAAATTGCTTCATGTTCATGCACAATGAACAAAACTAAACTCACTGTTATACAACTTCCTTAAATTACTAATTGAGACCAAAATTCAATTTCACGTATTCTGATATTACACATAAGATTTGGTTTTCCTCATTACAACAGGGGGGTTTTTGTTTGTTTTTTTGTTTTGGTTGGTTGTTTTTGTTTTGTTTTTTTTTTTTAGTTTTTTTGTTAATACAGTAACATAGCTTAAACCTCTTTAGAAGTAACTCACTCTTTGCTTCATAAGGTACACATGTACATATTGAAATATTAAGGATGTCTTTGAAAAAAAAATTCTGCACTAATATGTCACGATTCATAACACTAAGATTAAAAAATAAGCACTCTATAATTATAGAGAAATGAATATCTAATATATATTATTGTCTCTAACTTGTAATATATACTGCATATATAATATCTGTAATGAATAATACTTCTGTAAAATACAGGGATGAATAACTAGTTATAAATACTTTGACAAAAATATCTACTAATATTTTTTTTTAATTTTCTTATTTATTTGGGTTTATCTCCCTGCCAAACACAAAAACAACAAAAAGCTAGAATATCATTCAATACTTTGCAGGATCTGTAATTTCAGCAAAGTTGTCATTGTCATGAGAATATTTCCCTGGTAATTATTTATAGTCTTTTAATAGTAAAATTATTCTAATATTAAAACTGTTTCTTTAAAAAAACCCCACAAAAATAAAAAATTACTAGCATGATGCCATAAGGTTTTTAACCTGAAGTCTGGTTAAATATGTATTTCATCAGTCCTTAAGAGAAGTGATATTTTAACAACTACGGATCACAAAAATTAAACTTCTTCCAAGTCCCAGAAAGACTCTCACTAACTTTTGACCTAATTTCCTAATCTAACGTTCAAAAGCTATGCAACGTTTTCTCTGTCTCATCTAATGAAAAAAAAAAAATTCAATGGCAGAGATTTAGGAAAGAAGACATGGGAAATGTGTGTCAAACCAGCAGATAAAGATTTCACCTAAACTGGTGGAAAGAAATTTGAAGAATCTGTATTGTTATCTAGATAGAACCATTGTAAATTGTCATAATAAATGAGCATGTCTTAATTACTCAGGAATTTCCTTAAACTAGAATCATAAAGCTGTCCTTTAGAGTAAGGACATTTGTCTATTTCATTGTGCAATACGTTGGAAGGAGTGGTAAACAGGACATTAGCATTTCACCTTGTCCTTGGCAAAGCATGCCATTGTTACTTAGAGTAAAAGCTTTTTGGGTTCGAGAATGCATTTTCATATGTGTATCTAATGACTAATGTAGTCAGCCTGAAGTCTGATGGGAGCCTTTCAATGCTATTCCAAAAGAAAAGAAAAAAAAAGACTATTAAAAAAAACCAAACCCACCAACAAAAAAACCACCAACCAAACCTGATAATGACACAGTCTTATAGATAATTTTAAGTATAGTTCCAAAAATTGGGTGAAAAGTACTGTAATTCAATGGATTTAATAAGATACATTCATAGCAGAAAAACAACAGAATGTCTACTTTCCCTTGCTTTATACATAATTCACTGCCATCCTCTCTTCCTTTATCTGAAATACCTTCATGAAACAAGATAGGGTACCTTGATTTCCATCTTGGTTAGCAAGACTCAGGCCAGCACAAAAATCATAAAGTTGATTTGTGACACAAATTATTACAAATAATGTTTTGTGTAAGAGTTCTTATCAGATTTTGGAGTAAAGGTTTACATAAGTCAGGAAAAGATGAGTCATAAGCAGAAAAAAGCTTAAAAATATTTAGAAAAATGTGAAAATGGAGCAGCAAACGGGATAAGGATTCATTTAAAGCTATTTCAGTAAAAGCATGCTTTCCAAAACTGTATACCACAGGTATGCTACGAGAAGTCATATCCATTTCTCTGAATATTTATAATGTACTGGCAGAATTCTCTTTCTTATTCTACCATTACTAATCAATAACGTTAATGGTATGTTCAGACAGTGATAATACTAGTAGGGCATGATAGCAGCAATAGAGACAGAATAAAACTTTTAATATTACAGTAATGATTGTTTCTAGTAGCAACTAAATTGTGCTTAATACTATATAAAATATAAAGAGAATGGTAATGTATGTGCAATATTTAAATTTTTCCATTATCCTGTGTTTTCCAGAATACATTAAGATGAGTGTTTATGAACATCTTCATAACACTCAGTAAGACATAACTCCATACAAGGTCCATGCAAAATGTGTACTGTCCAAAAACATATGATTATGCCACATCAAACTGGAATTTCATCAAAAATATTAAAAATGCAAAATAATAATCAATAACGACTATTTAATTGCCAAATTTTCAACTCAGTTATTTTGCTGCAAGTTTGGTTCAAATAAATAGGCATATATGAGTAAGTCAGAAAACACTCCACATTCCACCCTTTCACTTTTCACTTAATATGAAGGATTAAAATTTTATTTCAAAAGTCTGGTACTCTTCCAGAAACTACTAAATTAAAAAAAAAAAAAATCAGAAAACACATCAGTCTGAAAAATTTTAGCCAAAAATTAAGAGCTGTAATGGAAATACTTAAGCAACTATAATATAAGCCTAAATGACTTTGCTCTATCTTGGTTCTTATCTGTACCCACATCTAGGCTATGACTATCATGAAAGAAAATGTTTAAGGCAGCTTTGACTTCATAAAACTAGTTTTACTTGGAGATGTTTGGCACTGATCCTGCAGCAAGAAGTGTTTTAAACTTTTGTTGTTTGAGGATATAAATATCCATGGTCATATCTAATCTTAAACACAGCAATTAAGTACGGAAAGAAAACTTTTCTTCTTAGTAGAGAGAGTAAAGAAAACTAAAAAACAACAACAAAAAATTATCATAACTTAAAAAATATGAAAAGTAAACACCAATTTTTATTAGCCGTATCTAGTTATACTTGACAATGAGTCAAATATATGTAAAATTATATAAACCCATGTAAAATGTAAGTAAAAAGGATAGCGTTTGTTAACTAATGAGCTTTACTTTCTAATCTGTAGAGCTGTTGAAAAGAGAGGCATTGCAGTACAAAAAAAAGTCCACCATATGGTACAAGGAAAGACGCATAATAATTAACCCTTAACAAGGGAAGCACTGCATGCAATCAGCTTATGAATTCTCTTCACATTAGCTAGATTTCAAATGGTGACATAATTTTAAACAAAGGGAAATCTGGAGATGCTCCAGCAGCCCTCCTCAGGCGTGCTACATAGCTCTGATACATCTCTGTGGATCAACAGCTCATTCTCCTTCTAGACTTTGAGGCGGTAAAAGATTTTCATTTTTACATCTTCAAAACTTCTGCACAAATGTTTTGTTTTGATTCTGTAGCACAGATGGGTTAAAAAGAGGAGCACAATGAAGAGGTGGAATGCTTAATCAGCCTTTGGAGCATGCTGCAGTTCAGTGTTCTGACTGTCTCCACGTGCAAATAGAGGGGCAGGAACAGGAGCCCCAAATCCTGGGCTGCCAAGTGGGCCACGTTTCTTCTTCTGCTAGCGCACTTATTGCAGGTATGTGTGATCTTAGACCAAAATAGAGTTGTTTGCATGGGAACACAGAGGGAATTAAACCATTGCTCCTACTCCTTATGTGAGGATGGCACCTAGGGTACAGCACAGCAGTGGGGGCAAAAAATCCCAAGTGCTTTTCACAATACAAATGCATTACTGCATCCTCACTTTACTCAAACACTTCAGGTATGATGAATTTTCAGTATTTCTCTGAGCTTTCAATATTACAAGCAAGACTCTAAAAGAAGGAAATCTGTACATGTCAAGGCAGTAAAATTAAAACATCTTCAGTAACACAATGTTTAAACTATATGAAGTTTTACTAAACACATCGGGATTCTAAGTGCAAAGGAAATGCCATGCTAGTCACCGCTAGCAAACATCGTAAAATTACTGCTATTAAGAAACACATATAGTTTCATACTAGTTTTCTGGTGTCTACCATCAGGGATATGTTTTCTGGAAAGCAGGTCTATGCACTTAGACAGATGGGAAGGAGAACACATTTTTTTTAAGAGGATGAAAATTCCTTGCATTCATATGACAATGTTGAAAACCTGTTTGCAGCTCTTAAATTTCAGCATATTTCCTTATGAAAGTTGAAGAGGAACTGGGGGAAGGGGATATAGGATCTCATTTCAGACAGTATAAACAGACAAAGTGAGAGAGAAGCTTTCTAAAGATACTGTTTTAAAAGAGACAAGAAAACAGGATTGAAGGCACAAAGAAAATTGAAGAGGTGCAAGTATACAATATATTCTTTATCTTCTATTAAATGGTCGCTGTTTTGAAGCCTTTGAGGCTTAATCACTAATGAGTGATGTGCTACATGATAACTCAAAGCTCCGCCTCAGGATCTACCCACACCAAACCTTTATTACTCCTGGAAACTACAACCTGTTCTCAATGGCTCACTGAACTGAACTCACATAGACTCTTCATCACCTGCTCTGGCAAGCGTGAGAGCTTTGAATGAACCCAAAGACAAACCTATCCAAGCACTGCCCTTCATTTGGAGAAAGATTTAGAAAGAAAAATGTGACTTTCATTACCCCTTCAAACTAAATCGGAATTAATCCAATTTGTTGTGAAGCTGCAGAGATAAAAAAAACAACAAAGAAGCCCCCCCAAAAAACCAAAACAACACCACAAAAAACCCCAAACACATATGGGAGGAAAAAGGAAGGGAAAAGACACAATGGGAGATGGGGAAGATAGAAGAAAGAAGAGAGAGATGGAATCAGAAAACACATAGCTGTGAAATGCTGGTCTGCAGATTAACATAGCCCAATCTGCAACACAGTCAGGATGTGATCTGCTCTAGCCTCAACAATGAAATCAGTTTGAATGCTACTTTATAGATCATTCAGTTATTTTTTAACAAGATGAGCTTCTGCCAAAATGGTTTCCCTTGCTGCCTCCTAGAAGACCGATTTTAAAAATATTTAATTTCTGAAAGTCTTCAATATGCTGAAGTATGGGCTGCTCCAAAAAAGCAGCTTTAGCTCTGTAATTCAACAAATGAATTGACAGTGAATACACCAAGAGAAAGATTATTTACACTCACTGTCTCTCAGATATTAGTATGGGGAAAAAAACAACCAAAAAAAACCCAAACCACCCTTTTCCCACATAAGCCTTATTACTTTGCTGAAAGGCTGGTTTTAATACAAACTATCACAGATATTGTTTGTTGAATCAATGCTTTGTTACTCATGCTTCCAGGAATGAGTGGTACTTTATTGCCAAATTCACCCTGATACAACTGGGTCATACTAGATTAGATTCTGAGCTACCATGAATCAATCATTTACCTGAAATGAGTCACAAACACATAGAAAGGGTTTTCTGCTTTTGATTTTTTTCCCTGTCATTTTCTTCCTGAAGGATAGCACTGATAGAAAATAAATCATATATTTAGAAGTTATGCCATTCAAAACAAGTATTTTCATTTTCTGGTTCTGAAATTGTTTAATCTGATGAAAGAAATAGGTAGGAGAGGTAAACATATGTTTAACCAGCCCATTTGTTAGTGAATAGCTCTGTAAATTCTGAAACCTTGTGCTTAAACTCTTAGCCAAGTAAAGTCAATATTTAAGAATATGCTGACTTTCAGTTACTTATTTTGTTAAAAAATTATTATTTAGTGGGATCAAGGCCAAACTAAATAACCCTCCCATGGCCAACTGCCTTCTTTAAATCTAATCCATTATATTCCCATTCTCTATTTAATATGAATGAACACAAAGCAGATATATTTGCCCTTTATACTTGAAATGTTGCAGACAAATTACTAGAAACTCCATAAGTAATAAACACTAGGCAAACTTTGCTCAAGGAAATGCTCAACAGCATTTGATGAAACAATCTCTGCCTGGCATTTGTGGATTCTGCGGCATTCTTCCTTTCAGAGTCCATTTCTTGCAGTTTGCTTCATGTCCCATCAGTCTCATACATGCTGTAGAGAGAACAGTATGGAGGGAATTCATCTAGAAATGAATACACTTGTTGCCCATTAACTTCAAGGTGGATTTTCACACGGTTTGTTTTTCCTTAGCTCTCCCTTTCAAGCCTTGGGCCTTGGAAGGACAAAGAGTGAAATCTTGAAGGCATTTTTCCATACAAATTGTTGGGAAGAAAGGATTAGCCCAAAGAAGAAATCCTACAAACATAATTATTAACTTTTCATTAAATAGCTTCACATTTATAAATCCTACCTAAGAAATTAGGGATAATTTGTAGTTTTCTGTATAACCTGGGCATACTACACTTCTTTTAGCAAGGTCTATTCTGTAGACAAAGACGTCAATTGTAAAAGAATCCCTTTAAGGATTCATATATAAGACACATATTAATCCATTTCAGGTCTTAGTATCTGTCTGTCTGAGGTGCAAGATGGTTCAAATTATATGTATCAGATTAGTGGACTGTTTCTGCTCTCACAGTTGGCTGTTCAATTGTTTTGAAAATCTTAATCTCTACATGTTCTCAAGGTGTCTCATAATACGTACAGAAATGAAACCACTCCCACGAGAAAAAAAGCAACCTAAAACTGGTGTTACACCACTGAGGCTTATGAAGAGTTGTCTCAGTTTAAATGAAACCTATTTTGATTCCATTAAGGAAGCTTCTTTTATAATCACCACAGAGGGATGTATGCAGACATATAAATGCTCAACAGCATAAGTATGAGCTATAGGAACAGATCCATTCCGTGAAAATCTTATGGCTTAGACTTCTATCTTATAAGGGAATGTTTGGGATTCATGGTTTTATACTCAAAAAATGTGTAGCCAAAATCTCCATCTCCTTTTCCTTTGCTATGCAGATTTTTTATATGTGAAATTTTATCAAGTATAGTACTTTAAATATGGTTTGAAATTACCCTTTAAGAAAATGTGGAACGTATTGTCTGAGTTCTCATGACAAATGCACAGAGGATATTGCTGTCCCCAAAAATCGGATTTGTTACCCACTGTGCAACATGACAGTAATTACACAATCAAGAGTGACATTGATTATTCATTTCACAGTTGCACAAGCCTGAGTGCTTGGTGGTATTCCACTAACCAAGCACATCAACTATCAAAACTTTTTACTAATTACATATTTCAGCAAACAGGAATTAGTGTTCACTAGCTACAAGTTACATATTTTTCTTATTAATAAGTGTTCTATCTTCTATTGGCTTAAGATTCTCTTGCTTCTAATGCCAATGAGTCCCATACTCAGTCTTCCTCTTCTTTGAGTTGGTGGGTTTCTTGGGCCAGTGTTCTGTGACTCAATGGTTGCAATTTCCTGACGGAATTACCTTTTATTCAGCTGGAGCTGATTTCAGCATAGTTGCTGAGTTGGCCTTATTAATTTCTTCTTTATCTTGGAGTTCTGTCAGATGTCCTTGTGGCCCATAAATTCTGCATTCTTAGCGTCCACTATCAGTGGTACATCCTTCCCAAACTTTCTTAACCTCTCCCTAGGTCTGAGATTGCAACGGCTGAGAAGAGCTCATGGTCTGGGATCTAACCCGTTACCTAGAGGGGAGGTGCTCCCAGCAGTCCCCCACCATGTGGCCCCCAGAGAGCCTGCAAAGGCCACACAGGGACCACAGGATAGGGCCAAGACAGAGTTTATTGCTACCAATGGTGAACAAAGGGGGATTTAGCTTTGTGCCAATGGGAACACAGGGTTAATAACCAATAGAAAGGAGTAAGTAACATCCAATAAGAATACTTCTCGTAACTTCCTTCCAGAACACCAGATACATTCCTCAGTTTTTAAGACATTTGAGTTAGCTTCTTCATTTTGTTCACAAGTCCATTTCTGACAGGACTTTTTCCATTCCAGATAGTGTAAGTTGAATGCAACATGAGATCACTGAAGCATGTCAAGACCTAAACCTTAATAAGGTAATTTTACCAACAAGTAATTTATTTTTCTAACACCTGGACATCACTTCGAGCTTGTTAGCTGCTATTTAACAGATTAAAACTCCCTTTTTTTTTTTTTTTAATTAAACTTGAAAGTATAGAAAGCTCAAACATCCTTTCTTAAGAAAATGGTACATATTCCACCATTTTGTGACAATATGATTCAATACGTTTGAGGGGTTTAGCTTGTTTTCAAGCTTTGATCAAACCTTCAGGGGTTGATCTCTCTGCTATGATTCAGCCAATAGATTCCAGCAGCATGGTATGCTCTGTCCCTGACAAGATATGCAACAAAGTCCTGAGATCATAACAAGGCCTCATTACCACTACTGCCAGTAGTATTTCCAGATTAATTCAACAGTTAAAATATTGCACCCAGCTAGTTTTATTAAATCAGCACTACATGTTTTTATAATGTGAAATTACAATTCTGCAGTCATCATCTTACAGGTTTTTATTCTGAATAACCTGACCAAAGTCATAACTGACATTTAGACTCAGAAGGGAGTAAGTACAGACACAGGAATATTCCTGAAGTAGCAGACTATTGTTTTATAAATTCATTATACATGGCATATAAGAAGACCCTGTCTGGAGATAACAGGGCTACCACACTGAGAAGTGCTTCACTGAGGTAATTTAAAAACTCAGACCATTCTTAAAATTCTCTCACCTTTCTTCTTGAGGGAAATAAAAGATACTCAAGAATTTAATTTTCAAAATCCTTTTTTTCCTGCTCACTGGAAAAAGCTCAACTATTAAAATACCAGGTCTCCTCTTACAAGATGAGTCTTCACTTGTTTGCACACAGGAGACATGAGTCATAAGCTGAACTAGCTAAACACTTACACATATTTGGTTATTCACTTCTAATTAACTGTTCTTCATCTTTCCTCCTCAGGGTCCCTAGAATGCTATGAAGAATATAATAAAATTTTGCTCAACTTCTCTTGACTATCACTCTCTCTTTATCTTCAGGAAACAGAGATTGGTCTTAGCTGCAATGCCCTAGACAAGATTTCGCCATTACAACAAACTTGAGACAAAGAGACACAGATACAAAAAATCACATATTGTTGAACAGAGAAAGCAACACTCATATTTCAGCTCCTTGTGGCACTCCAGGAAATGCACAACTCCTTCACAGCAGTAACTGCATGTTCCTTGTCTTCCTCCACCAAGCTTTTCTACACTCAGCCTCCCTTCTACTAATGAAGGTTTAGATACTATATCAAAACGAGAATTGTTAAAAACTCCTGCACTATTAGTTCAAAAAGCTGCACATAATGCAAACATTTCAAGAAGAAATTGTTGTTCTATCCCTGTTGTAGTTTTGAATGATAATGTAAATTCTCTCCCTGCCACTAACTACCCATGACATTAGTTAACAAAAGAAGTAGTTAACTGCTACCAATTCCTTCTTGATCATTTTGGGTGGGGGGGTAGACTGGGGGAAGGTGTGGCAAGGAACAGGGTTGCACTGTCTCTTTTGGTTTTGGGGACATTACACAGCTCTGGAGGAAGGTTGCAGCTGTGTGTGCTGTCTGTCAGAGAGAAACCGTGCTCCTGCTCCTCGCTGCTCCTGTGGAGTAAGCTAGTTTCTTCTTGCCACTGCTGTTTTCTCCAGATTCAGCATTGGGGCCCCGTCACTGCCCCGGCTTCATCATCTCCGGCAGTGTCACGGCCGCCCACCCCACCGCGGCAGCAACCCAGGAGAGAGGAGTCAGAGCTGCTTTCGGGACACGCTGCAGCTCTCCACTCCCAGCTTTCCTTCTTCGTTTGGGACAAAGGACAAAGAGAGAGAGAGAGAGAATTCATCTGAGTGCTCACCGCTCATCTCTGCCTCGCTGTGAAAAGACTGAGAATTCACCCTGCAGCCAGCCAAGGTGTGACACTGACACTGTCCATAAATATAACTGCTCCAGGAGGAATCTACCATTCTAAGGGTTGTTCTCTTTTGGGTTTTTTTGTTGGTTGTTTTTTTTTTTTTTACTTTTGGTGCTGGGGGAGTAGTTTGCTCTGGTCTGTTTACTGTTATGTCTGCATATATTAGTTAAGAACAGTTATCCTTCTTATATCCATTTTCTAATTAGAGTTCCTTTTCTTAATTATAATAACGAGTGACATGATTATTGTGGAGGAATCCTTTCCTCTGCTTTTTGGTAAACATTTTGGGTTTTTTTCCCTCAAACCAAGACAATCCCTTAAATTGCAACATTTGTATGGGAGGGATAGATGGTTGCGTGTCAGAAAAAAATACCTTATTCTGACTGGAACCCTCTTAGATTTGAGCATAATGTTCTCAGGGTACTGTTAGGAATTAAGTTATTTTGCTGTGATGGCCAGTACAAATTATCTGTAGATTAAACAGATGTTAAATGAAGAAAAGAATTAGACAGTACAAAAAAAGACTATTAAATATACTGATGCTGGGAAGAGGAAAAAAAATAAAACAAAACCAAGGAACACTTAAGATTGTCCTTGTAAGAATACACATATTGAGTTTATTTTACTTTGGAGTTAGAAGGAATAGAATTCTTTTACAGAAGTATTCCTCAAATTTGTATTTTCTGTTATGTTATACCAAATGTAAACTGATGGTATGTCCGAAGATTAAATCTGTATGAAAGTGAGCCTTGAGACATAGGACAATGAAGTGCAACAAAGCTCGTGAAGGATCTGGAGAGTAAGGCAGATGAAGACCAGCTGAGGGGAGCTGGTGTTTAGCCTGGAAAAAAAGGAGGCTCAGTGGAGAGACAGTCACAGCGCAAGAGGACATAGTCTCAAGCTGCATCAAGGGATGTTCAGGTTGGACATCAAGAAGAATTTCTCCACAGAAAGGGTTTTAAAGCATGGGAATGGGCTGTCCATGCGAAGTGGTGGAGTTACAATCCCTGGAGGTGTTCTAGAAACAACTGGATGTGGCACTTAGTCCTGCAGCCTAGTTGACAAAGTGACAATCAAAGGTCGGACTCAGTGACATTGGAGGTCTTTTCCAACATTAATAATTCTGTGATGCCTGTTTAAAAGATGTTGAACCAGACATTGCTTCAAAATAACCAAAACTATGTATCTCCTGATTGCTGCTGAAACAAGACTTCAATACCCTTCACCTTCTCTATTTATCTTAAGAAACCTTCAGAAGTTTCTATTGCAACCACAGAGTTTCTATGGAGTGAGTATTTAAGATTCTTTTTTGACAGAACAGATGAATTTGCCTTTCTTGCTATCAAGTTCACATAGGCTGACCAATAACATGCTTATCAATCTTTGCTTTTGTTCTTAATCACAAACTATTTCTATTTCCTTTGAAGTGCAGAACATTTGATTTAAAATAGATTTATTTTACTCTTGTTTGTTGTTTTTTAAATTTTGTTTTGTTTTCAGTCATTTAAAATCCAGAGAGTATTGACATTTCTAAATACAATGGATAAGCATTTTAAGAAAAGCCTCTTCCATTGAGTCATAGCTTGGTTTACATATTCTGATTTGAGAAGTTCTCCATCTCTAATGCAACAGGCTAAGCTAATTTGTAGATATATCTTCTTGGCTGACACACTTTGTACATACTTTCCTCTATTTGGTAATACATTGTTTAATTTTGGAATTTCTTGGAATCAGTATATAAATCCTGACAAATCATCGCACTTGTGAGACTGGAAAGAGACATCTGTGTCACAAAACCTGATTCTCTGTTAATTACATTACAGATAACACTATGCAGTTAGGACAGGAAGATGAATAGTACTGGGGGGGTTGTTGCTTTTTTGACTGATTGTCCTAGAATGAGATGCATGCATTTTTAACTTAAGGAACACTTCCTATCTGCCTTTCTCTTGCTAAAAAAGCTAGGTATTTTCATTTCTTTTTACTTAGGGGAGGCAAAATATGTATCTCTAACATCACTAAAATGTTTGAGAGGAGTCACTAAACAATCTTTTAGGTAGGAGAGAAATTTGAGTGGGAGAGAACTGTTGCCTAGGAAGCCTGATGTGCTGTGGTGAAGGGGTAGGAGGTAGAAGTGACAGTGTGAGAGGAAGGAAGTGAAGGAAGCAGTATAATGTAAAATTTGATCTCTCTCTCCCTTACAAGATACAAACCCCTGCGGTATGAGATAAAGCCCAAACAGAAGTATTCTTACAAAGCTGATTTTTGGACAACCCACTGATAGACATAGTTCTGCTGAAAGCAAGTGTACACTAAAACATCCCAAAGAAGTGAATTAGATCTCACTCCTTTTGTCTTACTGCCTTGGATTATTGCAGCACAGGCTTTTCTAGTGGTACAGAGAGGTGGAATCTATCCAGGCAAATTACAGTTCCCTTTTTCCACACAGCCTGCCAACTGAGAAGTGGCCAAGATGTTCCTGAAGTCTACTGAAGCTCTGAGAGTCTTCCTATGAAAAGAACAAACATCTGCCAGCATCAGGGCAATGATATAGGGGAATAATGCTGCTTTGGCTTTCCATGTAACTTTTTCCTTCCTGATCTTTTCCTAGTCTTGGATGCCATGTGGCTCTTGATGCACCATTCAAAGGATAAAATATATACACTATTCAGAACAGGTGAGAGAAAAGATAGAGAAAAAAAATAAGGAAGGAAAATAGGAATAGAGATGTAGGGAATATTGCTGAAAGAAAATGTATTGAATTTCCAGGTGTCTATCCAAAATATGAACCCTGTATGAGCCAGACTGTCTTTCACTTCTAACACTTTAGGTGAATGTAGTCTATGTGTGTGGTTTAAGCAGACAATTCTGTAAGAAAAAGTAATTACATTATAAATTACTCACAAAGTTCACATCAAGGAATCAGTCTGATTAAAAGACTAAGGAACAAAACTTGGAGTTGAGATGTCTGGATTCTTTACTAGAGTTGGCCAATGCTTTCATATCTTCAGTAACACGTGATATCTCTCCATCAGAAATTTCTACTGCCTCATTGGATAATAATTTTTACCCTTATTTAAGATGGGTATGAAGATTAAAAAATAATCAGCATGTCACATTTTCCTAGGGATTCTCCTATACTTAGGACACGAACCCTATAAGGCATATCTCTGTGAAAACATAATGTAATTACTGCATTCAACAAAAAGGTCATTGACTGACCCATCTGTGTCTATTTAATAAAAACATTTCTGCAAAACTAAGACTATTACTATTTGTATTTAGCAAGAGTGTGAGGCAGTGAGATTATCCTTGCCTCTCAACATCCACCAGCGATTTTTCTTCTCCCAGAATGACAACCATGAAAAAGACTTGCTTTGTAATACAAGGCATCTTTCTGATTTATTTAGTATTATTATACAGCTTTTGAAAAAAAATGTATTAGCTATAGGTTCTACCATGACTAGTAGAAAATAAATAGATAAAATTGAAAGCATGATATTTATTAAATTCATTATATTTTAAGAGATTGATTTTTTAATTGCAGCAGCAACACATGGGAGCAGCTGGTTCCAGAATCTGTAAATTAATGAACCCATCAAGCCACGATTGGTAGGTTGTGAAAAGGCTGTTTACTATTATAAAAATCTTTGGTTATCAAAACAAAGTAAATTATGCTAACCAGGGTGAAGAAGCAGCTTCCTTCAATTTCATCCTAACTTACTCAACCACTAACCTTTTATTTTGTGTACATAGTTATAGTTTACATTACGACTGAGTGTGCTGACATGTACAACAAGAACAGTAACACAGAAAAGACTTTCAATTTTCATATTATTGATGCCTATTTCTTCTTCACAATGAATAAAAGGAGACAAACCAATAGGTCTGCTTTGCTAAAACAGAGAGAATGAGGAAGAAGGGAAAAATCCTCTAATACACAAAGTGGTAATACAAAAGATCAAATTTACTAAAACTATCCAGGACTTTGGCTTTCCAAAACACAAGCAAATGCACGACCTTGACTTTATAAGACAGTCAAAACGTGAAGCCAATAGTACACAGCAACTCTAAACCACCACTCTTTCTTTCAAAAGAAATACACTCAAACTCTGCTTGCCTTGAAGAACGCAAAGGATAGAAACAATCGTGTCTCAGTGGTCAAGCAACAGGAGAAAAATGTGAAGCCTCTGTTTTAGTTGCAGTATGTTCAGATATACATTAAGACTTTTAAGAAGCAGACTGCTTTACTTTCTTCACTGACTTTCACTGCTTTTTTTCCAGGTATAACCCACTGTTGTATCATTAATGCCCCAATAGCAATGGTAAGTCAAGTGTATCAGTATATATTTGTAAAACTAAAATAAATTCATGTCTTCACTAGGACTACAACACCCTTTCCAACGGTATTTTTTACGTAAAGCATTTCTTTGCTCAGAACACATCAAACTAATTTCTTTACAGATTTCTATATTAAATTTTGATTTTCAGCTACCAATCGTAACAAACAGATTACACAATAACTTTTATTTTTTCTCTGTTTATAGCAGCTGAACTTTCATACAATATTTCTGCCTCTTTATAGAATATAGCTTTAATATGATGATTTTCCAAATTTAGATAATTCTCACTGTCTCTGTTATCAAATATTTTGGAATACACTTCTGATTTCCATACCTTTCTGAAAAGGCTAAATCCTGCTGGCATATTCTATAGAAAAACTTGAATGAAGAAAGATATTGTACTAAGTCACATACATACACTTTCTTATCTACTTATACTTTAATATTCACCACCAATTGTTAGTGAAAACTGCACCTGGATTTTAGCACAGAATCCATCTGCTAAATTTTAGTTTGATGTATGCCATGAAAATGAAGTGATGCAGCTGAGATTGGAAAATTCCTTTTTTATCACACTCAAACTACTGGATTATTAAATGCTGGATTTCACTAAATTAAAAGCAAGCGTGTTTTTAATATACTGCAATTATAGCAAAATTATATATGCATTTTATTGAAAATGTATGCATGTTACAATTTTCTTCACTGAAAAGGGAGTTTCAAAAGATGAGCTTTATATTTCTATGCTATAGCTGCATCTGAAGGACAGTTATATTAGCTTTTTAAAAAGGAGTGCAGACATTAGTGTGCAAAGTATTTTCATCAAAGTTCATTACACAAAACAAATCCTCTAAATTTTCATTATAATTAGATGTCATAGAATATAATTTTCATAATTAGGAGCTACAATAGCTACATGTTCTTGAAAAATCAACATAAAGCTCAAATTGAAAAATGTGGCATATACTTTCCAGTTATCAGGTTTATCTATAATATACTAAACTGCATAACTTCTGGTCTAATAATATCGTTTGACCAAAGCCCTGAGACATCATTAAAATCTAAAAAATGAGATGAGAATAAGCTTACTGAGTCATATGTCCCCCAAAGAATCTGGACACAGCTATGAGACAATCCCATTTGTAACGCATTCCACATGTCCCTGCACACCATATTACAGAAACTGCATTTTCTGTCCTGTGGAATTAGCATGAGTAAAATACATGTAACAAACTTACTGCCTTATAAAACATCATGGCTATTTATCTCATAGAGTGCCATTGTTTCACCATCATTAAGCCTGCATAATTATGTCATTGTCCTGCCGTTGGGTGAGTGCACTGAAGTGTGTAAATGGACATTGCTGTGCTTTAAAACAGACATCAACAATTTGAATATTTGGCTATTTTTTAATTTTTTTTTTCCAGGTACAGTCTATGATTGAAACATCTTTAAAAGCTGTTACATAATAATTTTCTTATACTTTCCAACAAGAAAGAAACATGGCACTTGAATTCTATACAAGCTTATATTTTCAGGAAAACTAGTTCAGTGAGATGCAGGATTAGGATGCCTTTCTGGCACCTTTTCATGTCTCCCAAGCTGGACTATGATAGAAATTGGAACAGGCCTCAGGAGATGACAGCTGAGGAGGGGCTTTCTGTGTTATAGCAGGCTCCAAGGATGCCCTAAGGTAAGTGGAATTGCTGTGAGTTTGCACAATGCCACATGCTGTTACTTTGTTATTGAAGGCACCGTTACATTTTAGTACACTGTGCATTCACAACCCACCGGCGAAGAGGTGACAGGCATCACTGGTCATCTAGCAAAGCAGTTTGGTTCCCCTTAGACTGTCATTTATAATGCAGCCATTTTATACGCCTGGAGAGATACTTTTCTCTGCTACCTGTGCAATGACAACAAACAAAGGAATCTGTTTCAGAATATCATGTGCCAAAAATGAGGCAAAAATTCTTTGCCGCCTACAGAATAGTAACGTGCATGAGCAAATCTCACTCCCCTGTACGTTACCCCATCTGCATGGGAACAGCAGTGCAACAGATCTCTGCCGTGTCAGTGCTTTCAAATGATGTGTATTATGGAGATGAAAGAAACACATTCCATTTTTCTTCACAGTCCAAGATGCATCTACTGTATTTGAGAAAAACTAGCACAGGAAGGACAAGTGCACTGGGAAAAATAATAACATGGGGAAGAAAATTATGAAACTGTTTACCCTTTTAAAAAACTAATTCCAGAAATACCGCTGAAATCAAATTAATCCCTGATATAAATGTATGCAGTATTATTAACTTAAAGAGAAAAATATCCCACATTGTCATAGACTGCTGTGTGGCCAGGGCCACAGGAAGAGTATATTTCTGTCACTTGTTCATATTAAGATTCTCCTAAGGAGCTTTAAACTAAAATCTTTGTTTGAAATTAATTGTTCAGTCTACAATTCGACTTTCCTTCTTTAAAACTCCCTGGCAGTGGGACTCTCCCTCACTGTCTGTACAGTGCCTGGAACAATAGGACATTGAACCTTGTTGTGTGCATTAGACATAACGTAAAATCATTACTGTCTATACATATCTGTTCTGTTTCTTGGTTCCTCGCTAGTATTCATGTGACCTCTCTTCTTTCAAACTCTCTGCTGAATGTTCTCATGTGTGAAACAAAAAACTGCATTGGTAAATATGAACTATAACGATTCTGAAATCTGCCAGCACAGCATTCATGATAATTAAATATCAGCAGATGTGTGTTATTTGCTAACTAGGCCTTAAACATCAATACATTTTGGGTTATGTTCTGCACTCCTCAGGCTATTTATTAAAGCATAGTAACAGCAAATGTTTACCTATTTTCACTTTTTTTTTAAATTTTAGTTTTAAATGTTTAACTTCTTTCTGGATTAAAATTATTCTTACTAGACCAAAGTACTAAAAATTAAAGAAATTTGCTTCTAGATGATCTGATGAAGCACCATCTCTGCTCCCAGTCATTCCCACTTTTTAGCATCTTTGAGACTAACATCAGTTTTGGAAGTAGCTAAATGCCAACTATACTGATAAACATGTACACTACCAGCTGTGGTTCCATCTGCTCAACTAAACATTTTCACACCAAATCTGCCAGGGGAAAAAAAATATTGGTTTTGGAGTTGGTTTGTAACAACTGAAATATTAAAACCTTAACTCCAGGTGGCCCTTGATTTTTCTATTTTCTCTGATTAATATATTTAGAAGAAATACAACCATTTATTTATACTCTGCCTCAAACCTACAGAATCCAACGGAAGTAATTTGGGGCAAAAGGCACAGATAAATAAAACGTAAATCCAGACCTGATAAACCTTCACTTTGCCTTTTTCAGAGCCCTTGCAAATGCCTACGTGACTGCATGACCTGACTGATGTACAGCAGCAGCTATAAATAGCTCCTGGTCCCTTTGCCCCAGCCTAGACACAAGCAAGGCTGGTGTCTTTGTCAGCCTGCTCCCAAAGTGCAGCCTTGTGAATCCAGTGGCAATTGGCACTTCAGTCCAGTGGGATGACAGCTGCAGTTTTTCAGAGTCTTTTATGAAAACAGATGATGCCCCTTCTTTCATGAGCACAAATACCTGTAGAAGCAGTGCGGACAACATCCTAGATGAATCCTAGATTTTCTACCAGTATGAATTGACTTCCACATGTACAGCGCACTCTGAAGTAATAGCTGTGTACATCCCTTTTTGTATTACAGAGAGATCTAGCTCCAAATCTGTTAAACTCTTCTTGCTTTCGAACATTCAGATCTTCCTTACAAATAAATAAAAGTCTTCAAGAAATGGCAAACCAACATTGCAAATGTGGCTCTTCTTGAACTTTCATGTTAGAAAGCTCATGGGGTAATGAGAAGGCAGTAGGACCAGCACCTGCCTCTGTGCTAGTGCAATAACCAATAAAAATATCAAGTCTGAAAAAGGAACAAGGTTTAAATTGCATCAAGCCACTGCTTATCACTTTCCATTCCCCTGCTGTGAAGCAGCAGAAGGTGTGGGCAGCCTCAATTCTGTCACCATGAAAACCTGAGTGTCTGTTGTGAAACATGGATAGCACAATAGCTGAGCAGGAGGATGAGACTAATTCTAGCCACAAGAAGTCCGAGTATGTGTTTCCTGCTATACCTGCTAGGGCCTGTAAATTGCCCCTTCTGAGTTCTCAATTCCACATGCCAAAGTCCTGAGGTAATCTTACATCTTCATGAAAAAGAGTTTGAAAATAATGGATACAAGTTTATTTAACTCAAAACACCAGCCAATTCAGTTAAGCACCTGGTTTGCATAGTGTCTTGTTATCGGTAAAACCAGACACCTCCCCCGCCCCCCCCCTCCCCCCCCCCCTCCCCCCCAGTTAGGGCTTTTAAACAGTTTCAGTAACTTAAGAAGGCAGAACACGTCAAAACAATGGATGAATAGATCATACTGTGGTTTAAAAGTCAAAGAAATCCTAGTGGAAACTCAAGAGGGATGAAAAGGTGTGAC
This sequence comes from Hafferia zeledoni, assembly GCA_035583235.1. Taxonomy (NCBI): domain Eukaryota; kingdom Metazoa; phylum Chordata; class Aves; order Passeriformes; family Thamnophilidae; genus Hafferia; species Hafferia zeledoni. Next base: position 77,783,040 of record JAWWEV010000115.1, on the reverse strand, counting down.
GCTTCTGTAACTTTTGTTAATGAAAGCCAAGAGTAATTTTATTGAAAAATAAAAAATATCTGCCTTACCCTTCGCATTTTTGGCTCAAGCAACATTACAAACAATCTGACTAATAAAAGCAATTGTAAGAGAGACATGAGCCCCAGAAATAAGTCAAATGCAGAGGCACATGTACATAAACTATTTTACTACCTTCTGTAGTCTGTGGTTTCAGTTTCTCCAAAATAAGTACTACTAGCAGCAGTCAGAGAATAATGAAGTGGAACATGTTTTTGTAAACCAAGCGAAATTATGAAGCATTTAAAAACAAGATCAATATCCAGCACTGCACACTGTACCAAATAAATTAGGTTTTCTATTGTTCGGTAGCCAGTCTCTCTGGCTACTGGCTAACACTAAGGAATATTAAAAAAAAGACATGTTATAACATTTATTTCATTATTTTAGTATTTAACTTCAATGTAGATATTGCACTATTATGTAAATGACTTACAACACAACAAAAGTAGTCTAGCAGCTTCTTTTGAAGAAAAACTTATGATACATAAAATCCAGCAAGTTCTTGTAATAATGATTTCCCATCTACACTGTTATCTGTTATAATTTGCCCTATTTTCACCTCAGTCCTTTGAGCTCTACTAGTTTATAAAACAAGGGATATTTACAAGCACAGAAGCATATAAATATAATATACATTCCTCATCCTTTCCCAAGGAGTAGAAGGAGTAACTAAACATCTAAGCTGCAAAGTGCCTTTTGTTCTGCTTATGGCTGTTTCTCTGTAACTATCAAGATAGAAGCAAGTCCAAGAAATTTGCATCACACAGAGAAATAAGGCAATATTTCGATAGTCATCAGTTTCTTTGGGAATTAAGTCAGAGACTTTGATGCAAACTGTACTGCTGTATGCTCTCTCCTACAGATAAGCCATATATTTTCTGTGAAGAAACCCACTGAAGAACTTCCAGCAGTGAAACTATCACGCGCTGAGGCTTGAGATAGCCTGTTAGATATCTGGGCCCAGGCCAAAGAGTCTGAAAGATAAGAGTGGAGACTGAAGTTAAGCCTAATTCTCTGAAAAGCCAGTGTAAGGCAGTCTGATGTGCTCGTGGTAGTTTGAGCTGCTGAAACCTTTTGCACTAGATAACTTTCCATACCCAGAAAGAGCTTATGCTCAGATATACTGTGCTACTATCATCCAAGGGAAAAGGAAAAAAGCAAGAATAACTGCAGACAGTTCAACATCCAGCAGGATGAGGTAGACTGCCTTACCCAAAGAGGGAAGATGGACAGTTTTATTTATCAGATGCCACTCTGCAGCAGCTTTAGTTCAACACAGAATATAGAAGCACTACTAAATTATGGAATGCACTGATTAAAAAAACAATAAATAACTTTCCCCAGAAATCTGGACTTGGAATCTCACTGATTTGTCACTTTCTTCTCAGAAGTACCATCTCTGCCTCATTTAGGTTTAATCTTAAACAACTTGTCTTTGTGCTGTTTTCTTACAATTAGTTGCCACTACAGCAAAACTGCAATGGTTACAGACCTCAAAGGACAAAAGGAAATATATGTCATCTGCCTATTTCTCAAGCATACCATGTGACCTGTTCACACAGTAGCTGAATACAGATGCCAAAAAGAGCTAGCAGTAAAACAGGTTCTTGAAAGACACTGGAATGAAGAACAAAAAGGTGGTATGCGCTGACTGCTTGTTGGATGTGTTTGTCTGGGAATAATGCCAACCATTTTAGTGTATTACTTTGCATCCTGCTACTTCTCTCAAGCAAGAAAATACTATCTCATGATCAGCTATGTTAAATGATTCAGATATGTGATGAGAATAGATCTCTGTACTGTCTCCACTGAAAGAAGCAGATTACACATGCCCCTAAAACCACTTCATGCACTGCTTTAAATTCAGATTGTGCTGGATCTAGAATTTTATCTTAATTCAGTTAATGCAGTTGCCCTTTGGCTACCTTCTCTATGAGCCTGCAAAGAGTTTCACAATTATTCTGTGTCTATGTGGGGACAGACAAAGAAAGATGATTACAGTTAGCTTTAGGGTGAAATGTGGAAACTGTTATAGAGCACATGGAAATGCTACACAAAGATTTGGGACAGGAAATGAATAGCTAATCCAACCGAAGCTATAGGGGGAATGACATGGATGTGAGACATAATTATTCAAACTGGAATTTGCTCAGGACACTGAGGTTAACACCTCTCCTCTTGAAAACTGTGTCAAGGCTACAGCTGACAGGACTTCAGGGGGTTTAGTTCATTTGAAAAGCAACAAAATACAACTGCAAAATTCTTTTTCCCACAGGCGATACTGAGTTCAGCATAATACAGTGAGAAAAAAGCATCTCCTGATTCATCCTTAGCACTCTTTCAACATTTGGATTCTTGCTGCAAGTATCCTGTTAAGTAATAATACTCCCCAGTATAACTCTACTCAGTCTGACAGGTGAAGAGAAACAGCTTAAAGAAGCATAGCTACAGTGACCATGACTTAAATACTTGCATAATTTAATTCTAACAACTAATTAACAAACAAAGTAACAACACAAAATGAACTAAACACCAGAGAGTATATACTGGAAAATTTCTAGGTTGTTCCTTTAAGGTTAAACAAGAGTAGTAAGTATATGAATGAAGGTTATTAAACCCTATATAAATGTGCACACTCACACATATGAAAAAAATCAATTTCATGATGTTCAAAGCGGTAAAAAAACTATGTCTTTGTGGGATTTTGCTGATCTTTCAAGAATGACAGATCAATTTGTTAAAGGAAGAAAAATGGATTGAAAATCCACAATGTTTTAAAAAGCAATTCCTTTTAGAGCTCTACCTTTTTGATAAATTAACCATGATCAGCAATGGAGAAATCCATTTTCTTTTCTATCTAAGCTTCAAGTAATGACATACAATAAAAAAAAATGTATATAAGCAATTCCTTCCAGTGCCCAAATTTTTCGAAGTAGCCTCTACTTTTCAATTACTTTGTTTTTGTAACTCACGTCGTGATTTTCAGAGATGCTAATTGCCTACAAGTCCAGTGGCACTTCAGTTCTGCAATAAAACTTTGCTGAGGAGTCTGGCAAATGTCTGCTTTGTTGCATCTCTGAAGCCTAACTGAGCAACCTGGCACAAGATGAACCTGAGTCCGATCACCACATCTTCTTTCCCAAGCCTTTGAAAGAAAAAGTCCCTCACAATAATCACTGCTAAAAATCAGGTCATGGGCACTAGTCAGTGGGCATCCATAACCTGAAGCATTCAGAGAAACCCTATTTTAGAACCTGCATTGCATTTCTACATCACTATGTCATTACTTATAATCTGTAATCTTAAAGACCCTCCTCCAGGGGTTTAATGCCATAAAGCAAGTTAATGAGCCATTGCAAATCACCTCCTTATGATTCTCCAAACTTCATTTTCACACCTTGATTATGAATGACATGCTTCTTGTTTCATGTCCACTAAGGTGCTGAGTCATTAGCAGCAAAAGATGTGAAAGCACAAGTTTTGACATTAACAAAGCTAGGATAAACACAATCCTTCAATGAGTCCATTGAACTTAGGCACTGCATAAGAGTATACTGTAATTATATGTAGACTATACTGTTATTATATTATATGTACTATTATTCTATGCAGCAAAACCTTTTAGCATCTAGTTTTTGTACAACACAAAGTAAGGCAAAACTTTTTAAAAATGCGTAAGATCAGTTACTATTAAGGATGATAAATTTGTCTTCTGGGTGTGAACCACTCATGGCATATTATAAAAATGAAAAAAAAAAAAGTATTTTGAACACACTGAACTGTAGTACCAATGTAAAGCAGTATTTCTGAGTATTCCTTTTACTGACTACAACATCATTTGTCCTCCACAAATTGCAAAAAAATGTTTTGATGAAAAAAGGTGAAGTCAGAATACAATCAAATATATTCTTAGCACCAAGGATGCAGAACTTACAGATTCTAATATGTGAACAAATGCAACATTCACTAAAATGTAAGCAAACTGGGAATAAGTCTTTGCTCGCCTTCTAAATTTACACTATCCAATGAAACAACACTTTATGCTTTATCAGTCTTGACATCAATATTAAGCAGCTATACAAACTGCCATGATTGTTTATACAACCCTTCCAGCCATTTCAATGTGAACAGTGTCCTCCTTGTTTCTCTACTCTACATGCATCTACTTCATCATCTCCAGTTCACATATCAATTACTAGACTTGTGCAATCTCAATAAAAATTTTTCTATGTCCAACCTCTCTTAAGCAATAAAAAATGCAACCATGAAACTACAGGTGACATCTTTCTGAGAAATCAGAGAACGTAATAAAATATATTTTCCTAATTAAGAAGGCAGGAGTGGAAGGGTACTGTGGGATCACTGTGTCCAGGCACCTGCCATCTCAGGCAACTATGTGATATCATTCCTTCCAAAAGAATGCCCACACTCCATCTTAAAATCAGATTATATCTCCCGCTGCTCCCATCAAAAGGCTGTTTCAGAATCTCACTGGTCTGATGGTTAGAAAAATTAAAATATTCAGCCTAAAAACCTCATGTTACCAAATCAACTATTTGTTTTCACATCAGTACTAGTCATTCCATTAAGATGGCATTTCATTCCTGCTCTTTCCCCCACATTGAATTCCACTGTATTTCTGAATACTAGTAAAATCTACGTCAGCGCTGAGTCTCTCTTTGTCATTCCTGTTGAATCTCTGTCATCGGAAAGAAAGGCAGTAGGAGAGGAAGAATATTGGGCGCTACATGTACACTTGACTCTGTGGACTAAAAATAAGGATATTCCTAAAGACATGGCAGAAGAACAGTACACTCAACAGTTAAAGAAGGGAACTGAACCTGATCCTCCCCTTTTAACAGGTTACAGTACAATGTTAGAACAGCATTTCTGAGTCATAGCACCCTATTTTACCAGAAGGCTTAGCTTGTTCTTTTCTCAAAAAAAGTCACACTCACTTCAGAATAGGTTTTCCGACTCTCAGACCAGACCCACATACATTCTAGAGACAAATTAAAAGGCAGAAGAAAAGGAGCTATGTTTTCAGCTAAGCAGGTCCAACAGCTCGTCTTCCAGTACGTCTCTCTGAAAACTTCTGACTCACCTGACTTTCTAGAAAGAGAGGGTGAAATTTCACACTCTTCTTGATCCCTCTTAATAAAGGGCTACTGATACAATATTCCAGTTCTCCTCTGTGCGCAAAACCACACTACTCCATCATTTCCTTTACGTGAGATGTTTGGAACCAGACATGAGAGTAACAGGAAACTGTTCTCTTGCATCCTTCACACTGGAGTCAGGATTACTAACACAGGGCCCGGCATTCACTACCCAGGCTCCTTCAAGCCCTTCATATAATTTCTTTTTCAACTGTAAAATGGAGCTAATTGTCACTTTTTAATGTAGCTTTAAACTACATGTTTGACATTTCTCCAGGCTCACAGATGATCACTGGGCTGAAGCACCAAAAGAAGGGTCAATTCTGATGGAGTCCACGTTGCACTCATACTGAAGACTAAGTTATGTTTTCCAAGTGGTCACTCTTGGACTTTTCAGAAGCAAATAAATTTGTAAAACTCTAAGATATAAATTACTTCACCCTTATTAAAAAGAAACAAAATCTATTTTTTAAGCTAAATCTATAGTATAAATGGTTTCATGACTACTTTAAAAACTGATCTGCAGTTGTCATTAATCATACAGCCATTACCAAGCTCCTGTTTTCAAACTGTTTTTTTTTTTTTTTTTTAAGATAAGTTGAAGACAAGAAAGCAATAATAACAATACAGCACCTAATGTCAAAAAGTGAAGAATTTGCTTTCAACCCATATAGGAGTCTAAGCCTGATCTGTTTCATTTTTTATCACAGTTAATGTCTGCAGATATTACACTATATTAAATCTGTACCACAGTCATACATATATATATATTTAGTTTCTCCGTTATACATATGTTTATGAAAAAACCAAACAGAAAAACCCCAATCAGAATTCCCTTAGATGCTTCATGTGATGAGGACATTTGAATGGATTTCCTTTAATTCATAACCAGTTACCAAAATCTAATCACTCCTAGATTTTGCAGTTAAAGATCTGTCCAGTAGTACTTCGAATTTATACATTCCAACCAAAAAAATTAATAATTTTATTCACTGTAACACTTGCAATCAACTTACATTACTATTTTTTTCCCCTTCACATCTCTCTCCCAAAATGGATTTAATAACACAATTAGTATTAACACTAACAGGTCCATTTCCTGAAAGGTTAAAATGTATTTCAGAATGGCATTTTCAGGTGTTTCTATTATGAAATTACATTTGTTATCTATAAATCTGTATAACAGATCTGTGGCCAGATTTTCCAAGACTAGCTTGCATTTTAGTGCAACCAGTAGGCAACAGAAACTTTGAGCTATAGAATACAATAAAATAAATTCTAACTCAAAATGGATGCAAATTACAAGCAAAAAAAAAAAAAGAAAAAAAGAAAACCCTTGGAGAATTTTCCTTGGGAAGAAAAAAAAATAAAAGATGTAGCACAAGCTTCTCTGAGATTTTTAGTATTTTTCATATATGCAAATAATCATTACTAATGTCTATGAAGTCATTAATTATATTGTCAAAGAAATATACTGTTTGTAGTTGAAAAAAAATTTCTTTAAAAAATTAAAAAATAGTATCTTCTACTCATCTCAAGGTTAACAGAATAATGTAAATTCATGTGGGTCCCTAATGATCAAGGTAGGATTAACATGTTTTCACCTTCTCTAATAGAACTGCTTTGCTACAAAATACATTGTTCTGCACTGTCATGATGTATGGCTCATATTTAGAAATCTGACAGTTTAGGAGTGTATTATGGCATTCCATTAAACTGAATACATTTTTGTGCTGCACAGGGAAAGATAAAGAGGCCACAATTCCTGTCTTTTTAAAGAATAATTTCTTTTCTCACTACCATACTGAAAATTTTAGAAAATGTGGTATTTACTAGACTGCTAATTTCTACTCTCTGTTTCAAAAACCATGGGGATGGTATAACTCTTTATTTCGTATAAATTTTAATTGCTTCACAAGAACATGAACTATATTAATTGATATAGGTGTCAGCTAAAACCTTCATTTACAACTGCAATAACATTAATTTTGAAAAACTTTGGAAGTGCTCTGGAAGTGGACTGTGATGTTTCATCTTCTGAGCGATACTCATGACTTAAGTAATTTTAAGATTCCAGGAACACTGGTGATTCACTGTTATTTCGCAAAACAACAATGTCACTGATATAAGAAAAAGTGGAAAGAGAAGAGGAAAGAAGAGAGGTTTGAGAAGGCAAAGGAAAGAGGACTGGAAAAAACGTGTGAAACATACATGTTAAAACATACATGTGCACAGACTCATTCCCATTGTGACAGGAGAGTGATAAGTTGTCTATAACCCTCTGCAATGTAGACAAGCCACTGAAGTGCTTTATCTATCCTTAATACACATCCGGGGTTCTACCATTACACTGGCTCTGAGTCTTTTCATTACAAGACCCAAAAAGACAGCACTCTCAAAACTTTAGATGAGCATTTGAATTTCTCTCTTCCCCTTATGGCTGCATCAACAAAATGCAATGTGGAGCAAGAAGGTGGCAAAACAATCACACATCACACTGCAAATGTGTGAGGCAGAACAGGTGATTTGAGAAAATGCCAAAGGAGGAACCAGGAGGCATAGGCCTGATGATCCTGCCTTTGCTCATCATCATCTGGAGCCGTGGGAAATTTTCCTATGTTTGTATCTAAAATTGACTCTCTGATTACCCTCTTATTAATGGTTTGGATTTTTTTACTATAAATGACTTTAATTATATTTAAAATAAAAATAACAAATTTGGTCCCTAAAGTTTAGTATGTTCTGCTGTTCTTTACACCTACTTTTGTGGGATCTTAGAGACCATCAGGTTAAAAATTGCTTGCCTTGCAGCCATTGGAACAGAAATTAAAAAAATCTTATGCCCATATGCCTGAACAACCTCTTGAACTTTAATGATGTTGCAACGTGGCAGAAAGGTGACACCTAAGCTTTAGAACACTTCCAATATAAAACAAACCTAAGATCTCTCCACACAAAAGATAAAGAGTAATGGAGCTGTCTCCACAAAATTATCCCTCTCATTTGGAGCAGTGGGGTGAGAAAAAACATGAGCCATGAAAAAGCACTTTAATGTGAGCAATCTTGTTATTTTAGAGTACTGGATGAACAGCTTATTAACTGCAACAAGGTCCAGATCTTCCCAGGTGCAATCAGGGAACAGAGGAATGCACCAGTGCCAAAAGCCGCTGTATTAAAGACCTGCTTTTATCCCATGGAGACTTACCTAGAACATAGCAGAATGATTCACAAGGGTCAGGTTTACAAAAAAAAGTCACAATTATTAGTGATTTAAAGCAAAGTCCCAGCAAGAACAAACTATTTCAGAAAGGTCACAATCTCAGGATTTTTCTTTAATAAGCATATGTATTATTAAAACATCCTAAAGGGCTTACTCTGCTACCTGCTCACTGTCTAAGAACTTGGAAGTTTCTGGGGAGATTTTGGTTCTCTGTCATATGCAACACTGGCAGTTACCCAGTGCATCCAGCAGAGCTGCAGGAGACCCAAGCTTTCTTAAAAAGTTGGTGATAAGGTGGACTAGTCCTATTTAAAATCTCTCTTTAAAATGGAGAAGGATTAAAATATAGAGGGATAAAAAAGTCTGTTTAGAGAAGTTTAGAATTCCAGCCAAGAAGAATTTTGCCCTTACTGAATAGAGAAAACCATTAACTCTAGATTAACATAAAAATGAGGGTTTAATTGTATTATATGTTTTAACAAGAAAAGAACAAAAACCGAAAAAAAAAAAACAAACCACAGGAAGATAGATAACTTTAACCTATTCTAGTACTTATATAGCCACTAGCAAAATAGTATCTAAAAGCCTCACAGGTACTAATGGATTTTTCTTCACAGTGCTTCTTTGATGCAAAGTCCTATTATCCTTATTCTTCTCATGAAGAACAGTGTCATGGAGAGATTAAGTCATTTATCCAAAGTAACACAAGATGCCTATGGGAATGACTATATAATTTATCATGGATGTCTAGAGCCCCACTCCAGTGCCTGAACTAGTAGACCATTCTCCTCTTGACAAGAGCTGCTGTACAGTACCTTAAATGACTTTTCTTTTTTTTTCTTTTTTTTTTTTTTTTTGTACATGGTTTTTGCTCTATCACCATTCTGAAGAAAGCTGTTAAAGCAACATACTTTGAGAGAGCTTAATTAAACACCCTGTATCTTGCCTCAACACCAGCTGTGAAACTTGGGAACACATATACTTTCAGAACAAATATTACAGTATCTCTTCCAAGTCAGCAGCAAACCTAAAGCTCAGCAGCTTGGCAGTTGGAAAAGATCCTTCATGCTCTGCAAATGACCATACTTTATTAAAGTCCTATGAAGGTTTTCCTGTGACTGAAAAGAGCTACTAGACTCTTAATATATGCCTGGATATATGGCAGGAGCCATTTGGTAAGTACCAAAATATGTTCTTTCCTGGCACACTGCAAACAAAACTCAAGACTATTTATCGTTTGGTAAAGCTTTTTAAAAAAGACAGTCAATTGTTTTCTCTTTATATTAAACAAACGGTTTCAGTTTGAATGCAAGCTACAGGAGCACCTGTGAGAGTGGCAGTCTAACACACTGGGACAGTATCTGCCTTTGAAGATTCAAATGAATTAAAATATGCTATTTAAAGGAAAAAAAAAAATCTACTAAAGTTTTGCCTTGTTCCAGAGAATAAGTACAATTCACATCAGCAACCTAAAACTTTTTAGCCACTACATTCACCTGAAGGGATCATGACCAGGAGTGAAAGTTTACTAGGTCACGCTCCTTTAATCTTACCTTCTCTTTTGAGTGACTGCCAAAAGCCTTGCTTATGATGAAGTTTATGAAAGAGAGAATGAACTGAGATCATAATTTAAATTCCACACAGTTCACAAATAACTTTCATATGGTAACAATTTTTGGCCACTGCTTGGGTTGACTGAATTTGAATTGGTGACCTAAAGGTGAAAGATTTTGCATTCCAGTATCAATCTCCATGCTGTTTATTGTTCCAATTTTCTAAAGTTCAAAGTAGTAAAAGAGAGAGTTACATGGTTAAACACAGTTGTCTCCACTTTCCATTCAGTTAAATATTGTCAGACTTCTCCCCTTAAATCATTCTAAGCATAAACCACAATTATACAAAATTTTCTCATATATGGAGAACTTCTGATAAAAAACATGTACCACTACGAAATAAGAAAGTAATCTTCTGTCAGATGATCAAATTTTTATATTTAAGAAGTCCTGCAAACAGTAAAGGAAAAAACTGGTACAAGTTCAATTGTGCCTTTGTAAAATGGTCTGCTCATTTCAAGGGGCTTTAGTTAAAAGCATCTAACAACCTGCTTTGGCTAACCTAAAAATTATAACAAGAAAAAGCCTATGATGATAAGGTTTCATAATTTCCTTCACAACTCCTCATATTTTCTTGATTCTTTAAAAAAAAATATTTTTTTCTAATCCAACAATTGTGTTCTGTACTTAAAACACGAAACTTTACTAAAGTACTACTTTATCAGCTTCAGTGATAAAGTGAGTAAATTCATCTCCAGGAAAGGACTTGTGAAAATTCTCCAGGAATTCTTAGCTGTGTCTGAGGAAAGGGTTTTTTTCTGTCAAAACATTTGAAAAGATAATCTGCCATTTTTTTTCTTTATAGAACGGGAACGGGAACTGAGAGGAAAGGAAGACAAAAACACTTTCACAAAAATTAGAAGGGAATTTCCAAAGTATGCAGTGTGTCTATACTGTAGGCAATCAAATGAAAGATTTGCACTAAGCATTTATTTGTTTTTAACCACTGAGACAGTAGGTTTTTTCCAGCTCTCCAAATACATTAGCTCTTCACCATTTTTAATGAGACAGGCATGAGCAAAAAGAATAACCTCACCTACAAATTTATGGCCATGTTATTTAATCTGCGGGTTCAACAGTACATTTTTAAAGGTCTATCCTTTACAGGCAAAGCAAACACAAAACTGAATACAATGGCAAATCTCTAATCTGATACTGGGATTATCTTCAGTACCTAGTTTCACGACCTGGTAACTATTTCTTCAGAGACTGATTGACTTTTTTGATCTTTGCTATGTTAATCATACTTTTATCAGCCACCATTTTCTACTATTGACCTTTCCTACTTTACATTATGCAAATCGCAACCATGTCAACCAATGCAACTAGACTACAACATCTATATGGATCCATTAAACTAAAAAGAAATGAGTAAAAAACCCCCAGAAAATAATGACCCCAAATTTGTTTCATGGCCTATTGGGTTTAACAACAGACCCAATGCTCATTCAAGCACATATAATTCAGAAGGCCTGCCTGCCTGCAATAAAAACTGAAATTGGATACTTTGTGAGATTAATTACCTAGATAGGGCATGATAATGCTAGTCAAATGGGAAGGTAATTAAAGTGCACCTTCCATGAAAATTATTCACTGCTGATGGATCAGGTGACAGATAAATCAAAAGGCACTTAAAAAAGCTACAGGTTAACTTGTGGAAGGCCATTCCTCCCTGGAAGTTGCTGTAACAATGGCTGCTTGCTCCTTTCATAAGCCAAAAGGTGGGAGGGAGACAGAGGAACCCAGGGAAAAGTTATCAGCATTGTGCCTGCAGACAAAGCATCAGCTAGAGTGGAACCAGTCGGCTGGCAGCCTTCAGATTACTAGATCTCTCTGCTTGTATGCCATAAAGGGTATTGCAACCATAAAAGGCGGCAAGTGATGAATTAATAAGCTGACTAGTCCCCCGAGTGCAATCCTTACAGGCGGAGGACATGCTGCGGTAATCAAACGGGGTTATAAATTGTGTACATTGAATGGCACAAAATGCATCTCACTTCATCACCGTTAAGTCAAGACTTCCTGAATTTGTCATTAACTCTTTGGCTTCAATATATTTATTTAAACAGTAGAAGTAAGAGAAAGAGCTTACAATAACAAAAGGGCAACTGATACTACCCAGCGGGATATACAGTCTAATGGAGATCATTGACTCTTACTTTCTACAGCTACAGGGGTCAAACTGCACTCCTTTTACACCAAAGCTCCCCTTGAGATGTACTGATTAAGTTCAAAACATTCAACTACATGCATTTCTGAATGCAGGAAAAAAATCTCACAGGACCAAATCAGTTTTTACAGCTATCTTATGCAAATTCCCATGTATTTATTCCATACCTGAAGAAAATTGAGCTATTTACATGGGAAACCATTTTCCAGATCCCAGACTTTTACAGAAAATTCTAAAACAATTATATATTGTATGTAACATCTGATTATTAAAATGTATGAAAATTGATAACTGAATAATTACCATCTTCTCTCAATTTTTTTTTTTTTAATGTGTGCTAACTCTCTAGATTGATTCTAGAATAATACTGATTATTCAGTGGTAGTTAAATGGAAAGCAACTTTGTGCCACCGTTTTTGTCCTGAATAGTAATTTTCAATGGCTTAAATACCTGTCAGGGTTAGAAGAAAACTGAATCAGGGCATAAATAGGTAAGATGATATTTTTAAAAAAAAATCTTTACTTAATTTCTTCTATCAAAATATACTTGAGGTTTCCCTACATTTTGAAACAACAGTTCTGAATGCTTTATCAATAGCTTCAAAGTTGTTTTATGCATCCTCTGAGTATTCTTCCCTTCCCTAGGCTTCATAGTGAGAAGAGGAAAGGAAAATTTAAGTGAATACTGAAATGTGATGCAATCTGAAAAAACATGAACTACAAATTGAAGCCCTTTCTGTGGACCCAATGGAAAGCATAACCATTTTTCAAAACAGAATTTATGACACAAACCATGACTATTCCCAGGAATGTTTGACATTCACAGGAGTTTACATGACCATGTGACAAAGAGAGGCATGGTACCAGTTTACAAACTTCACTTCAGTTGGCAGCAGTGGTATTTCCCCCAGAAAAGGATTTTATGACTAGGTTGACACCAAGATGAGCTCACTATACTTTGCAAGCATGAGTCCTGACATGCCAGGAACAGAGAATGGACTCTGATCTCTTTTGTGCAGGCATACCGTTGGTAAACAGGGAATATATACTACCTTCTTTGAGAGTCTCATTGCCTCTCTGCTAGTATCCCAGCGGAGTTTGAACTATTGATTTAGATCTATAGATTGCTAAATGGGATGGGACATGTCTGCCTGAGAGACCACCACCAACCTTTACCCCAGCTGTAGCCAACACAGGTGGGAAAGATAGTCTCTTTGGAATACAGAAATTACCTTTCAAAGCATTGTGAATGTGCTAGTATTCTGAAAGCCTGGGGTATCTGCTAGGGCAAACATTGAGAAACAACTCCCTTGAGTTTGGGGAAGAAATTCACTTTCTCTATTTAATGTTCATTGAATGTTATCTGCTTGTAATTGTTCTGTGCCACTGCATGGCTGAGTAAAATCATTGTTTACACAGAAGTACATAACACCGATGAGTGGCCATCACTGCTTTATTGTAGGCAAGATAAACTGTAAGGCACCTTCAACCCTCCTAATGGGGACTCATAAACAGCATTACAGTAAGAAGAAGGCATAGAATAAGTATTTTATATTTTTTAAACATTTTTAACATAAATGCTATAAAAGTGAAATCATGTGAAATATCCCTACTTTTAGGACACACTTGTATATGAATATCCTCACTAAGCACCTTGTTTAATTCAGTCATTGGTAAACAGCTTCAAAAGGTCTTAATAACATGAATTACTAATAGGACAAGCAAATTATTTTTAAGAGTTTTAAAATCCCACAGACAATAAATTACTTTTAAATTTGCTTCCTTGCTTAGTATTTGCTTGAAAATAAGTAAAAGCATGTACATATTTAATGTTAACATTGTGGCAGAAATGAACATTTGCATATGTGGGGGTGGGAGGAAGAGGGCATTCAAGTCATCAACTTTTGGCAGTTAATTTAGGTGGCTAAATAGGGAAGGTAATCTAATGCTTCCTCTGTAATTAAGGAGAAGTCAATGCACAATTCCTAAATTTGGCTCCTGTTCCAAATCACTCCCTAAAGAAACCTATCAATCTCCACCAACTACAACAATGTAAATATCCACCAAAGATTTAAATGCTAATGTTTAATGCCAACATCAAATAGCAGAACGTTTAGCCCTAAAATACTTGATGTGATTAACTCCACAATGTAAAGAGCAATGACACTCTTCCCTCTTCATTATCAGTTAAACTGCAATACAAAAAATTAGAGCTGAGGGTGAAATTTTGATCTCAGCTACACAAGGGAATATTTGGAGTAATTCCACAGGAGGTCCACAGAGACACATCATTAAAGTATTGGCTCTGAAATATTAGCATCCAATTCCTCATTTCACAGCCATGATTAGAGGCTCAATGAACTTAAATAGACCCTTTCACAAAGTAAATGGCATTTCTCCACATAAACATCAGGGTTTACTAGCTCTGAATATGGTCTGCTGACTCAGCCACTACTCCTGATAGGAGCTTGGGTGATATGTAAAAAAAAAATGAGCTCTCCATGATGCATTAGGAAATAGGATTCTAAAAAAAAAAAAGAAATGCTTAGGTGACAGACAGAAAAGGTTAAAAGGAAAGATGGCAAATAGATATCAGCAGATATGAGACAGCAGGTAAAGAAACTGAAGGGTCTGCTGCTGCACAAACATGCATGTGAGAGATAGCTCCAGATTCAATGAGTAATTGTGTACAACAAGCTGTTGAAACGCAGGCAAGAGTTTAGGAGGGGTCGTACTTCAAAAGGAAAGTTAAGAATCACAGTGACAGAACCTCATCCCTAATCTTAAACCCACTTAGGAGGAAGTGAGGTCTGTCTTAAAAATTCTGGAAAATACACTAACAGGCTAGAAGAAAGAATGGTAAAAAGGAGACTGAGCTACATGCATGCATATGTCTGTATGCCTGTGAGTGCCCATCTCTCCCTCTCTTTTTCTTTCTCTATGTCTCCACACAGCAGAAACCAGATGGAAGTAAGATATAAAATATCCCATTCTGCGCTTCTAAGATTTCTTGCATTAACATTAGAAAAATGCCAGCTAGTTATGTGAATATTTTTTCTTAAGGTTTCCTTTGTTTCTGCACGCGTGAATTCTCTTGTGTCTGATACATGATTTAATTAATACAGTAAAAACAGGTCTTCACTGGCCTGTTAACTTCAGATAAGAGCTTAAGATTTCTACCTTTCTGTCAAACACAGTTAAAACTGGCCAAAATCTGTTGACAGAGGAAAAGAAGCTGAACGAAAATCATCCAAAGAGATGTACATTTCACATGCTCAAATACCCTTGTATGTTTAGAAAACTGCGTTAAAAATTATCTTTTCTTAAGTATCATTAATATTAAAATTGCCTGAGTCACACGACTTATGACACTTTCTATGAAAATTTAAATGTACAAATGAAAAGCAGCAGTTTGAACTGCAGCTATCATTAAAGTCTGTTTTACTTTGTGGGCTGCCAGCACAAAAAAAACTACCTCATGGAAAAATAAAGAGCAGCTTGTTATAAGCTCGAATTTAGCACATTTATACTGGTCCCACAATAAGAAGATTTCCGTGTTATTACCATGAGCATGATTTAGTTGTATTATGTTCACATGTAGACACCATTATGTAACACTTAGCTCAGACAAATGGCTCTGTTCTTGATCTTTCTTATTGTACTGTAGTTAATGACCAAATATTGTTAAAAATTGGGACACTAATTATCTGATGTCGACATGTTATGGATAATTAAGAACTGCTCACTCTGAAGCCATGCTAATTGTTTTTCACAGGTCTCCTTCTCTCGTCCTTGTGTCCTCAACAAGGCAAGCAGCTACAGGTTTATATGTACATCTCTGTCACGTACTCTGTCACAGAACATACATCATCCTATCTGGCTCATCCCCGATTAATTTTGCTGGCCTGCAGCAATTATCTCTCCCTCTGTGACTGACCTCCTGGTAAATGGACTGCATGATCGCTGGACAATTTTTTTCTGCGTATTTTACCACTTAATTGATCCTTGTTGGCTGCCCATAATAGAATACACTAAATTTAAGTCATAAAATGGTTGAAGTTGAGACAAAGTGGTCACCCTGTTTTAGCAATTGTAGTTGACAGCTGTAAAAATCAGATCTTGATAATGTTCTCTCATTTACCCTATTACTTGGATCAGTTGGTTAAAGCTGTTAATGATCCTCTTGGATCAATGTCGTTTGCTTGTAGCTATAATTTACTGCACTGGTGGATTAGTACAGATGTTTTCATAGATAGCTCTGCATCATTCCACCAGATTGCTGTCTGCATCAAATTTGCTTCCATTCATCACTAACGAAGCAAAGAAAAAGATAATCAGCATCTCCTATCTTAACATTAACTATTGAACTTGGAATAATACTTTTATTGTTGTCAATTTGCAGCCTTCAACCATGGCTTCCTCAGTGAATTGCCCTGAGAGTTTTCTCTAGAAATAGAACCAATTATATATTTTGACTATTACAAGGAAAGACTACAGAAATGCTTAACTATACAAAACAATTCATGTGCCAAAGAGTAGTAGATATAACCGTTCAATTATGAATATACCTTATGGAGTCAGAGTTGGTTCTATCACATACAAAGCAGACGAAACTACATAGGGCAGCAGCATGTCAGAGTTGGCAAAAACTGTCCAGACTATTAATTACCCAGACTATTCCAGCACCTGAGAAATCTGCTGCCACCCAAGGAGTTGGCATAGTGAACAAGTCAGCAATGGCTACAACTATCACGGAAGATGTCTCCCTATCTTGTTACCCCACTAGCATCAGAAAGATCAAGCCCAGCTCTTCACAGACTTTGGCTATCTTCACCCTTTCCTGACAGAGGTGAACCATTTATTCTTGGGCTTTTAATACTCCCTAAACTGCCAGAAGGCCACTAGCCAGAAGAGGAAGATTTGTAATTTTCAACTGAGAGCTTGTTTAGCCAAATCTCTGATTTTCCTTCTAAAAAAGCAGGCTTGCTGGCACATGCAACAAACATAAAATACGTAACTGAATAAATCTGTTCCAAAAGAGCAGCAGCATAATCACTAAGTATTTCTAAGAAAAAAATATATAAAAAAGTAAATTGGAAAATGCCAGACAAACCTACATGGCCTCTTCTTCTAAACAGTTAATTATGAGAGTGAATTTCATCTGTAAATGGTAGACTTGAACCTTACTTTAAGAAAGATCTAGATGCAAGATATTTTTCTTGTGGTCCTGAAGTGCATTTTGGCATACTAACTCACTAGCTGTGATAGACTTATCGCAAAGGTGTTCCAGCTATTCCACAGTCACTTACAGAGAGCAATCTCTCCCATATAAAAGTTGGACATTTAGCTATTCTATTATTTAAGTTTAATGAAGAAACTTTTTTAGCTCTCCCTCTATAAACTACCTGCTGTCTTCTAAAGATTTTCTCAGGAGTCATTACAGCAGATTGACTCCACTGCTGTCATCAAATGCTTCATTATATAGAGATGTTCCAGTCTAACAATTTTTTAATTTACTATATACAACCTCAATTAGGATTTTCACTTTTGGTAACACTTACACACTTGCAATAGTGCCTTTCAGCAGTGATGCTAATTTCTCACTGAAAATGCATCTGAGCATTTAAAAGGTTTTGTTTGTTCTTATGACAATATGAATTCTTCAAAAGGTCTGAAACAAATATAAACATTGAGTTCAGAGTTCCTACTGATGACGTTCAGCACTTAGACGCTGCATTCAGTCACCATACTACCATTCACAGGAAGCAGAAAAAGGAAGATCTGGAGATTTAGTTCTGCTGCCAAAACCAAAGGTCTGTGGAATTGTTCTTTCTTTGCACACAAGTTAATTAGATACTCTAGACTGTGTATCACCAAGTATAAATGTATCAAGTGACTTCTTGTGTTTGTACTGCAGCTATCTTGCAAGTCTTTGACACTGGCTGGGTCTTCTCAGAAATATGTATTAAAGTTCTCAAAACGCATAATAAAGCTCAAAGAATACTATTTAGTAACTACTCAGCTGAAAAGGATTTGCAGCTATGAGAAATAATATAGCAATTGCTGAAGTGAACGAAGAAGCCAGACAGATTTATGAGGGTCTAAAAATCCACCCAGCTGGTGTCACAAGTAGAGCTCTTTAATTTTACAGATCTTTCTGGGATTGGTCATAGTGCAATGTTAACGTGCACACTGATTTTCAAGATCAGGACTGACTTCTCATCACTGCTTTTATGAATACCATTGGTTTAACTCATAAACACTGAGGAGATATCTGGCTCCTGTTTTTTAAAAGAAAAATGAGCTTTAAGTCCTTTGTGTAATGTTTGTAAACCAATCCCTCCTTTCTATGGCTAAATTGTATTTTATATCACTCATTTTCTTCCTCAAGTACATAGTTTTTTATCGCATAGCTGGTGAAATTATGCTTGAGCAGTGTACATTTGACCATGGTGACATAACCTGCTATTTCAACAGCTTAGTGCACAGGAAACTCAATAGCCCTGCGGCTGTCGTGCTTCTCTGAGCAGGTTGCTACCAAACATTTAACATACATAGCTTAATCAGACAATTTCTAATTCAGAAAAAATTAGGTTCTGCAAAGCTGTAGCATTATCTTTTTGTGTAGTTACACTATAAAGTAGCTTCCCACTCTTCTTATTTCTAAATATTGTAAAATTTACACAGTAATTACAAGAAATTTTTCTTAGCAAAAATTATTATATCTATTTCAAAAAAGCTTTTAGGGTAGAGCTGGACAGGTAAGAGTTCTAATATCCATTTAAGGGGGGGAAAAAAGTATTTTTAGTATACTTTAAAAAACGTACAAATTACATTCACCTACAAACTGATGTGCAAAAACCTGATACAGTCAGATTCAAAGTGTGACACAAAGTTAAAGTTTCTTTTCAGGATGACAGAGCACCCACTGCTTTTGTTCCTGCGTGTTCTGATAGAGCATAAGGTTCAAATCCTGCTCCTATTGAAGTCAATGACAAAACTTCCACTGACTTCAGCGGTGCAGGATCAGACCCTAAGCAACACAGCTAAAATCTGCTTTCTTTTTTGTGTCTTACCTTTCAGTGAAAAATAATGGAACAAATAGAACTAAATATTAGAAAAAACTCCCACCTAATATCAATTACCTATTTTGGGGTAAGTTTTCTTATAAAATGTATTGTTTGCAATTTCAATTTTTTTGTGCATATACCTGTTCTGTATATGTATATAAAATACTATCAAAGCTGTTAAATATACATGACATACCATATTATATACTATGTAGATTTTTTCTTCTTTGTGAAAATCCCAAAGAAAAATCTAGCATCCAATAATCTTAAAATAATGCTGCAACCTAGCAATTCTGCAGTATCTCTGTAAGCTTGTGGATTTCACATTAAATGTGATCTGATACAAACAGTGAATGAATAAACTGCTTTCCTTGATCTGATGGTATTTGCAATACAGGGTCTGGAATTCTTATCAAGTTTTTATCCACCAGTTTAATTCAGGCATAAATTCAGTTATTGCCCCCTGTAAAAGTATCTGTGATATTAGTTCAGAGTAATGTGATTGCAGATCAATAGGTAGTCCTCGCTCCACAGAAATAACCCAATCCATTTTTTTAATGTACTGAGAAGACATCTAAAGAAGTAAAAGAATAATAACTATCATATGTAACTGATTTCTACTACAATTTTTTTTCCTTTTTGGTTTGTTGCCATGGAGCGCGCAACACTTAGAGAGCTATGCTGACTGCCTACAGGTCTAGGGAAAAGTTTTAAAATTTTACAATATTTCTTATATATAATTAAGAATAAACACAGGCATCCATCCAGCTCTCATTTAATAAACTAAGCAAAGAGGTAACCCAAAATACAGTCATCATCACATATATCTTTCTAAAACCACACTTCAATGAAAGCATTTAGTCAATATTAGTTTTGAAAATGACTTTTTATAAAATAATTCCCCCCATGCAAAGGTAAAAGAAAAACATTATTTTTATAATCTGAATTCTTTTTACGTGAAGCACTGCTTTTTAAAATATATATGAGAGATAATGTAGCCGTATCAATCTGAGAAACTGGGAAAACTGATTTACAGTTGGAAGTTAGAAGACAAAGCATAATTCGAAAAGTCCAGTCACTGGCAGGAAATATCAAATGAAACCTACAGCTAAAGGAAGTCCATTCAAATGGTAAAATACAGAAGAAATGCTAAGCTGAACACTGAAACTACTTGAAATAAGCTGCCATGTATCACCAGAAGTGAACATTAGATGGGAGATGTAGATGAAGGTAGATTAGAACAACTTGGTGGCAGAATGGGAAGAAACCAAAATGGCCTGGAGAAAGGAGAGAAGTGAGAATAGGACTAGAACGCTGAGGTCATAGCGACTGGGAAAGCTGCAGGCATCAATCTTCTTGATTGCTGCCTCTGCTGGGGGACAGTTCATTGCTAAAGAAAAGTCAGTCTTAAGAGAGACTGACAGGGAACAGGAAACAAACAGATGTCAATAGTGCAGAGACTATGAAAGAGAAGACTTTAAAAAGTGAGCAGAGATAATTGAGAGATGGGGAAAAAGTGAAAAGAAACAAGAGAAAAATTATGATAGCAAGAACAAAAGCAGAATGTAGCACGTGGGAGAAAGCAAAGTGTCTCCCCTGTTTAGAAAGACTTCAAAATTACCTAAGAAAGGCAGAACCCATCACACAGATTTGCATTTATGCATTCAACAACTTCTTGTCATGTAAATCAATGGTGCTGCTGCTAAGATTCATAATTTTATAGCACATAATGTTTTCTCCGTTCAAGCGACTCGGATGATGGCACTTTGAAAAAATCAGTTGCTTTTTTTATTTTTTTTTTTTAAACTGGGAATTTTGGGATCGGCTTTTTGTAGCAAAAAGGTCTGAAAATTGAACTCTCAGATGTAAAAATGAATAAAAAATTAACATCTATTTATAGTATTTATAGTACTTATAGTAAATTGTGACTAAAAAATAATGGTTTTCCAGAGTAAGCCTTGATTATGGAACTGAATCAGGGTTAACTACTTCCAGTTGTCAGCATTAAGTGCATCTGAAGGCACAGCATGACCAAAGAGTGCTGCGGGGCACCTTCCTCTTGCTGTGAAGATGTAGCAAGCATTAGCAAGTGCTCCCTGCACAAGAGCAAAGAGTAGGTTTAGCAACACTTATAGGTATTACTTTTTAACTTCTGCTTGTCATGTTTGGCTACAGTAACATTATGAGTATTCCCTTGTATATGATTTTTTTTTTTTTTCCCCCAATGACTAGAAAACCAACTAAAACTGGCTCAGGACACATACTTAAATTTTCTCAAATCCTGATAAATGTTGGGATTCATTCAAAATATCTTTAAGTTTTATTAAGGTCAGGGTAGGTTGGGTGTATATCACCCTTTACCAGAGATGAGTCTATTGCCCATTTAGACAAATTCCAGAGGAAAGGATGCAGAAATATAGTTTTAAAAACATACTATCTTTGCAACAATGTCAACAGAAAAAATATAAAATTGTTATTGAAACATATTCTGTAAAATGTTTGAAAATGCATAAATGTCAAAGCATGACAAATATTCATCTGCTGTGAAATAATTTCCATTCAACTTCTGAGTACTGCATGGAAAAAAAAATGTACAATTTGGAAAGGAAATTGATGGTTCCAAAGCACCTACCGGTACAACCAAAAGGTGACTTTCTTGTGAGGGAAGCAGTAAATTTTATTTTTGTTAAACAACCATTCAGTAAGCTTGCAAAGGTACTGTTTGTCAGCTGTTTGCCAGGTGCAGCTCTTCAGTACATTCATTTATTGTAACTGGAGCTTAGTCATATTTAAATCTGAATCCTATAAGGATGGAGGGGTTCTCACAGATCAGCCTGCAATACCAGGATGGCATTCTGTATTCTTTATATGATGCTGGATAGGCAAGATATGAAACAAGATGGTTTACTCCTGGGGGACTTACTGTACTTAATCTTGTCAAAAAAGGAAAACAAAGCAAAACCAAAAGCCTCATGGTTCTTGGCTGAAGCATAGAAATATGCCATATGACAGCTGATAGCCTAGTCACAAAGTCTTTTTAAAACAAGGAATGAATAGCAACGTGTCATACACATATATATAAGCAATGTGAAATGATACCTACCCACTTGCAGTCATTTAATTGTGTTATTTCCACAAATATAAATAGGTTTTTATTCATCACCTGGTTCTTTTATGTGATATGCTCTCTTTGTCTCATCAAAGCTTGTTATATGTGGATGAATAAACATTGAATATATTCCATTACCCCATTCTTTTATCAATAATTTTCTGTTATCATTACACAGTGATTTGAATTCTGTGACTAAGGCCACAAAGGAGCAATTCAATTAAACCAAAACTACAAAGGGAAAATCTCATTGCAATCCTCTGTGCAACTGGTGAACCCAGTAATTATATATAGCCACCTATTGTGCTAGCATAATAACATGTGAAGAAGGTTTAGTTAGACACATTTACACACATAAAAAGCAATATGGGCATAGAAAAAGTCAATTTTGCCAAAAGTATAGAATAGTCACATAGTAACAAATGAGAACTGCATGAATTCTAGTTTACTTGGCTATAAATAAATCCAACACTTTCTTTCTCTCCATGGTAAAATAAAATAGGAGCACAGAAGCATAACAGTCTCCTTTGAGCAACCAGTCTCTTTCTGTTCAATTATAGTCATCAATCTGTTCCATCTAAAATATTTTCCTCCTTGAGCAACCAAAGAAATCAGCATTAGGATCCAAAACATGCTGTTGCAAAACTAATATAAAAGAGGTCTTTCCTTTTGGTAAATGCATTTGTTCTGAAAGTCTGTATTTTCTTTAATGCAATTTTGTAATTCAGTGGGGGAAAAAAAAAAAAAGCTGTATTTATATGCCAGTTAGAACCAGAAAATATTGAAGAGCTTAGTAAGGAGAAGTGAGGACCAACTTCATTTTAGAGACTGAGAAAACTGCAACAAAAAGAGCTTAAAGCCATTTTTTTCCAAAATCTATCTCTTATGTATATTCCTTTTAGATGCCCAACTGGAAGCCTTTAAATCCAGATATTCAGAAGTGCTAAACAGATAAAGCTTCAGTTGTACAAGTACCCTTTCTCTCAACAGTGACAATGTCAAATCCTGGGAAATGCTCACCTGTGCTTAATCTTAACCACAGTAAAATGGGGAGCAGAGAGCGAACAGTCAGGTCTCTTACTTCCTGCTGCATGCTCTTACAAAACTTATCTAGGAAGTTGAAGGTTTTTTCCTTTACTTGAACTCTTCAGGTAAAGTCTAGATGTTGTCTCTAATATATACACATGATACAGCTTCACTAACTTCTCTGGGCTTGATGTGAGGATCATTTCATAAAATCCTATACGTGTGGGGCGGTCCCGTGGCGTAATGGTGAGCACTCCGGTCTCTGACTCCCAAGGTCACGAGTTCGAGTCTCAGTAGGGG
>JAWWEV010000115.1:77726718-77759213 GCA_035583235.1 Hafferia zeledoni | reverse complement strand
TGCTCAGCAGGGTCAGCCCCGGTTAGTACTGGGTGCTGTAGACAGTCCTAAGGACTTCACTGTCACTGTCCAAGCTTTGCTCGGCCGTGGCACATGAACCTTAGGACTTAAACGGTGGGGCCAGTTCTGCGCATGCTGTGCCTCACCTAAAAAAATCCACTGCGCAGGCTCGAAGGGTACACCCACGTGGGGAGAGCCCTGCCCAAATCTTCGTTCGCGAAGACTGGGCCATTATCATTATACGTGTGTTACTTACAAGATACCATGGGATAACCATATTATATTTTCTGACCTAATAGGACCCCTGTAAATTAATGACTATGAGAACAAAAGATAATGAACTATAATGAATTATCTTGGGGAAAACACAAAAAAACCTTTTGATTAGGGCTTTTGCACCTTTCTGAGATGTAATACTTGCCACCAAATTGCATTGTTTCTTCCTTTGCCCTGTGTGTCACTGAACCATCAAAGCACATAAAGTAAAGCCAATTTCATTCAGCTAAATAGGAAAAAGTCCAAATCCTCTTCTTCATGTGGTAGTTCTGTACAGTCATCTACAGAGAGCAGAACACTGTCCACCTGTGCATGTTTGAAGAATTACAGAGAATTATTTTAAAGATGAAAAATCAAGGTGCCAAAATAATATAATCTGTGGTGCAAAAATAGTTTCAGCGTAATTTCTTTGTGCTCAAAATCTCATCATACACTTCAAGAAGTGAATGAGCACAGAGACCAATCCTTTCAGTCTCAGAGATGGTTCCAAAATAATATCAAATGTGCATTTGGAATCCAGGAAAGCACTATGGGGAGATTAAATATCCCATAAATATTCCAGCCTAACTTCAACAACCATATAAACTGTCCTAGTTTTGAGGGGAGGGAGGGAAGGTTTTGAACTAAATTTCTTGTCCCCCTTTTTTTTTTTCTTTTTCGAGAGGACCATCTTTAAAGTAGAAAAAAATAGTTTTTCCTGTTTGCTCATTGACCCTATATGGTGAGTTTATTCTTTTTTCAAAGCATTACTGTAGAGGATCATTTCTACTGCACTAAAAAATATCATGATCAGAGTCATTGAAATTTCCTCCAAAATGTAAGTATGAAGTATCCTTTAAACCGTCAGTTCTTACAGAAAGCATCACTTCATGTTTTCTTTTAAGGCATCTTTTTGAAAGCCAAATCTTGTAAATAATGTTCATTTTAAGATCTTTTGTTTAAAGTATAAAAGGGTAGTTTTACCATCCTCTCTTAAATCCCACAACACACTATTGCCTATAATTTTATCAACAAGTAACTCACCATTTCAGAAACCTAAATCAGATTTTTTTTCATTCAGCTGCAGACAAGCAAAGCCCTTTTTTCCCCTGGGGTGATATGCTAGTTTTGATTTTATTTTCCCTGACATTTCACCTGTCAGATTATGATAAATAGAAGAAACAAAGAATAATCATCACTTTCTCACTGCATCTCATAATCAAATATCTGGAAACGTAAGATAAATCAGAAACATTATCCTGGGGGAAAACATTTAAGACTGAAAACAGCATCAGATATCCAAATCATCTTCCAGTGACCTAACACTCTCCCACATGTTAAAGAAATTGAGAAAGGAAGCCTTCACAGGACTGTCACATCTACTTTTTTATCTTCAAATACTAGGGAATGACCTACAATGAAGTAAGAAGAAAAAAGAAAGTTGCAGAGTGAAGAAATTCTATCTAATAATAAAGCTGTGTGTCTTCTTTAAGTCTTTCATCAATGCTTTGTGAAAACAATCCTGACGCAAGAAACAGGACAGGTTATCACGCAATAGTACAAGTTCAAATTAACTAGTTGGCAAGGTGAAAAGATTAATGAACCAGAACACACCAAACATGTTCCTGATTTACTGCATCTATAGTTTGCATATTCCAAATTTCTCTCAATCTCTCACAGGGTTGAGATTGGTAAGTGATGAAAACTTACCTGCCTGGCCGGTGGTAATACTGACAGCTGCAAAAAGCCTCTGGGAGCGACTCAAGTCAGAAACCCCATTCACAGCTTCAACTTCAAACGTGTAGTTAGCATGAGCTAGCAGGTCCATGACAGTGACATAGTTATCTACTAATCCAGTTTGCTGGGGCATATATCCAATGTTACTCCCACAGGGAACACACTCGCCCTGCTCCCAGCTGCACCTCTTACACAAAATGCGGTAGGTCACATCACTCCTTCCCCCGTTGTCAGCAGGAGGACTCCACTCCAAACTCACAGTAGTCTGGTTGATATTGAAAATTAGGTTCTGTGGTGCAGATGGAGGTCCTACATAATACAGAAAAAAGTGTAAGGTAATTACACAAAACCACAGCGGGACACATGGCTAGCATTTTAATTACTGAGACAGAAAACAGTTGAAGCATTTTTCTCCACATAAACATTTCATTATTTTTAGTACAAGCTGCATAAAAGCTTCCTTGAACTCATTTGGTAAGAGCTTTATTTATTTTCCATTAAGGCATCAGAATAACAATGGTCTGTATATTTACTGCAACTGACTTTAGCCATTTCTCTTCTGGGCAATTAAAAGGAATGGTTAATGTACCTTAAAGGTTCTGTTTTATAGTTTTCCCAAATATAGGATTTGTTCATCTCTTCTAAACATACGGCACAAGCTGTACCTAGTTCTTTGCTATCAGCTCTGATATGATTTACAGAGATATTTGGTGCTGCTTTGGATTTAGGAGACTTCCACTATTTGAACCACCAATCTGTGTAGGCCAGTCTATTTGCAAATAGCAAGTTAAGCCAGATCGAATTACAGTTCAGTCAAAGCACAGATCCACAGAAGTTACTTTTCATTTTTCACATTAATAATTCTGGTATTATACCACACAAAGCATACTGTCTACAACAATTTTATGGCCATGCGAAAACTGTGCCTGTATTATAATGAGTTACACACTTATGCAACACACAGTGTTTTCCAATGCTATATCAAGCAAACATGAAAATTATATTTATGCTGATTCCATATTCGCTGTCAACTCTTCTTCCCTCTGCTTTTCAATTTCACTTACTGTTGCAAAGGTACTTTTTAAACCCAGGAAAAGCCAGACAAAACTACTCACTGCAAGTGGCTGTACCTGGTTGGTTAAGCAATGTCCTTTACTATTAAATTCATGACTCACTCACTTGTGCATGCGACATATGGTGGATCAGAAGGTGCTCTATAATAGCTATCTTCACAGTCGCATCGTGAAGATCCCTCCTTGTCAGAGAAGCTGTGAGTAGGGCAGCGGGAGCACTGCAGATCTTGTGAGGAGGATTTGTAGAACCCACGGCCACAAGCTAAGGCAGAACAAAACAAATTAAGGTTTAGATTTGCATGGACTTCTGTTCTGATCTTTGTTTCTCTGACACGAGGTACACATTCCCATAAACATCTATACCGCCTATTTCGTTTTGTTGGCTCAAGAAGGAAATTATGCTAATCATTTTTTTCTTCAGATGATGCATTTTTATGAGTTCCAGTGTACACTTCAAAACTTGGCAATAAAGTATTTAAAAACAGAGGGCTGCATAAATACAGCAAGCATCTACGTTTCACCAGAGTACAATAATGGTGTTAATTACCCAGATGCCTGCAATAGGCCTAAAAAAAAGGGAAAAGTCTTGAGATCTGATCTAAGGCCACTGAAGTGTTTCTGCTATCTGAACTAGCTGCTTTAGAATTAATGGTGCAAAATTTAATTTTCCCTGATAAACCCAAATAATAAGTAAGCCACCAGGAGACCCTGATCTTGAGGAAAAGGATGAGGCATGAACACTTGTTGGAAAGATGACTCTGGTAGGAACAAGCAGAAAGAGGAGGAGAGCAGACAGTGTAAACTGCACAATCAGTTTTTCCAGTTTCAGAGAAAGACACAAGTAGGTTGAAATTACTTTACTAAAACTTTCTAGAAACAGATACAAGGTAAACAATTGAAAATATGTATATAAGATAATTTAATTGGAAATACACATATAAGATAATTTCTTAATTTGGTAAGGCTGCTGTGAACACATGAAAGTAAAAAAATGTGTTGTGTTCCAGCACTGATGTTTAGAAACAATTCTTGTAGCTTCCAAGGCGAAAGCATCCATAAAATACACCTACCATGAGACTTATGGGCAACCTTAGCACTGCTAGACAGCCAGCTTAAGAATGTATAAACTGTGAGAACTGGAGGTAATAAGGAAGAGAGAAGTGGGGATCAGACAACCCTAAAACTAGAAACAGATCAAGGTTACATTTCAGCACTGAGGTTATGAGTAAACTTATGAACACTTGTCATCATGCAAAACAGAACACAAAAGCCCTCCGTAGCTTTCTAAAAAAGCATGGGGATTTTCAACTACACTTTTTTTTCCAACTCTAACAGACAGTGTAACCTTCTTAAGCCATCACCTGTATACAAAGAAAAGGGACAGCGGGTGAAACTTAGTACTGAGTATCAAAATATTAAAGCTAGTTAAATAGTCATTCTGTGTTCAGAGAGAAAGAATTTACTTTGGTTATATTCATATTTGCTTGGATATTTTCTCAGAAAAGAAATGCAAAGTATCAAAAGACACTGATATTTGGAACAGTTATTTCACTTATCTGCTGCTGCAGTGGAGGAAAGAGCATGAAAACAATGAGCTTTATCTAAATCTCACTAAGTCAATGAGGAGAACCTTTGACTTTCATAGCCTTTGGACTGGACCCACAGTGTAGCTACAGCAACATGACTCTTATTAACCTGCTAATTCTTTGCAACTGAGGAAAATGAAAAACAACAAGGAGGCAATACTTAAAATAACAGTACATTAAAGTTGATGAATTATGTAAAACAATAGTGTATCATACCAGCATAAACCAACAGGAAATTCTGGTTCTCTATTACTCTATCAATATACTAACTTTTTAAAGAAAAAAATGCCTAAAGGATATAAATTACTGTAACATTCAGAGTTTGTTGTGCTGAAAAAAAAAAACAAAAACACAAAAACCAAACAAAACAGTGGATGGAAGCTAAATTACCTGACAGCGCAAATTAGTATGCAAAGCCTGTATCCTTTGACTTTGACAAGGGGCATGAGTCTGCATCAGAAGAAAATCTAGACCTGCTTGTAAAACATGCTATAGTTTGATTCTCCAAAGTAGCTCTTACATAGGCTATTTACAAAAGAAGACAGAAAGAACTTTAGAGAAGCACTTCAGATAAACATGACATGTGAATTCATACTTGTTATAAATTCAACTCAGAATTATCCTTTTACACCTTTATTCAAGATTGTTTCAGGATTTCCTGACCAAAGAGCACAAAAGCTGAACTGATTTGCATGCATGTACCTTAAGATATATTTAAAATTCTGCCTGCTTTTTCAGTACTTGCAAGTGAAATATAGCTAAAATTACAAAATAATAGTTTCCTGTCTTTCTTAGGTAGTCATGTTCTTCCCATACCAAACAAAACACTGGACAAATACACCGGATCTTCCAACATGTAGTCCTCTGCAAAGCAAAGAGCAACTTAAAAGGCAAAGATCCCTACTGTGTTTCCAGTCTGTCTTTCTCAGCAGGGACCATTACGCAGCAAAGATGCAGAGAGTAAAATAGAGATTTCAGACAGAAATAACAAAACATAAACAGAAAACTTCTTTTTTTTTTTTTCTGATTACTTGATCAAGACATTTATATGCTTTGTCACTCAATATTTAAAGTAAGTGTGCATTTCTTATTAGAGTTCAAAGGATATGGATATCTGTGACAAGTTCACATGACTAAAAGCCAATTATTCTTCCACACAGCATACCACAGGCAGCAGGTTCAGGCATTCATACCATGCTACCATTCTATTACCTTTTTGTCCACTAAAGAGGCTTGCAACAACATTTAATAACCATTTCTTCAAGTTACAAATCCCAGAGATATAAAGGGCCGAATATTCCAGCACAGAAATTTTTTAACGGCAGGCAAATAGCACTTCAAAAAACAATTTTTAAAAACTTTATAGTTCTTTAGAAAGGAAGGTACACAGGGCTATACACTATAATTAAAAGAACTATTGAAGGAATACAACCAAATTATTCTCACACCTATCTACATAAAACTAAATTTAGCACAAAACATTGTTCTTTTCAGCCTAGCAGTGGAATTCTTCTATTGTTGAAAATTGGAGACCAAAGGATCCTTATCTATTTCTGACATATATCATTGTCCTTGCAAAAAACCTTATTGATGGAAAACTCTGCCAAGACAGTGTTGCATGGACCACTTACGAAGGTGTAAGAACCTGCCAGTGAGCTATACAGATCACAGATGGGAAACAATCATTCAAAAATACTGGTTTGACTCTTTTTTTTTCCCTCCCTTCTGTCCTATCTTTCCAAATTGTTATGGTAGATTTTTTTATATTACAAGTAATTCAGAGAGATTGTTTTGTTCTACACTATTTTAATTCCACATATTTTGATCCAATTTAGTTCTTTATGGAATATTTTTAAGATTACAGGGACAGGTGGTATAAAATCCCCACTGCTACTACCTCCATAAGAAACATTAAAAAAATGCTGAAACAAAAACAGAAACACAGGCATTAGCCAAACATCAATCAGAGCTCTGTACATGCAAATCTAAAGGTGATAAATACATGTACTGTTCCACAAAAGTATCTCATGGCAAAGCTTGAGGTAACTCAGATGACATTTGATCACATACATTTTAATATTTTCACTCATTAGTGCAGAAAAGCTCTAATGAGCAACACTTCTTCCCTATAAAGGGAGCCTGTATTTTAAATCAAGGCACAGAACTCAAGCAATGATAGAAGATATGCAGGAGGGTATAGCTTGCAGCACTCTGATGTTGTAGCTCTAATCGTCACTATTGTTCATCTGAGTGAAATATGAACTCATTTGATGTTCCTCAGGCAAGTTAAGATCCAGGAGTAGTTTTGCAACTGAAGAACTGCTGGGATACTGGAAAAGACAGGGCAGGAGTGGGGAGCAATGGAAGAAAGCTAGCACAAAATATGATCTCCTACCATTCACTGTCTTGTGTCATTCACAACTGTTAACTTCATAGAACAACTTTTCCCAGATAAAGCTCCCATTACAGCTGCTCTGAGGTCTTACATGTTATTGACAGCACAAAGACACAGAATAGCACCTACCAACCTGACCTCAACCAGTCTTCAAACACAATAATTACTTTTTAATTCTTTCCCTATATATTACAAAATCAATAAATACAGAAAAATGTTTTGCTTCCACCAAGGCACAATTCTTTGCTTAATATCTTAACCATACAGCCATTAGAGAATGTCCATCAATCAATGACTGACCAGCACCTTGGATTTGTTCACTTCTCTGTGATAGCCATGGCTGCTCCTCAGACCAAATCTTCCCACCTTCTCCGCAAAACAAAGGGATTTCTCTTTTGAGAAGCTGTCAAGAGTTCCACTGCAAAATACAAAGGCAATGCAAACACATTCTCTCTCTGATGAGAAAGCTTCCTTATGACATGGAGCTGTGGTTTGAAACAGAGCAGGGCATTGCCACTTCTTAATTAAACTTTCTTTCGTGGAAGACCCAGATAAAGCAGAGCACTGTTCTGGCTGTATACAATGAAAGACCCTAGTGAAGACCATACCAGCAGTCTTCTTGGCTTGGACTAAGTTGCTTTCTTCCCATACATGCAGTGGCAGTCATCCGTGACAAGGATGTACGGTGACAGGAGGGCCTGGCACATGGCTGGGCAGTTGCAGCATCACTGCCCAGTACCCGCTTGAGTACATGTTTAGCATATGCTACTACAGTCAGTGCATTCATAAACATTTTTAGCCAGTATGCTTGGTATCCTTTAAGGCTCTATACAAATACTGTAAATAAAGGCATATTGCAAAAGTATGCCAAAGTCAAAAGTAAATACTGAGGAATTAGCACACACTACTAAGACCTATGATGCCACATTTCTGACACAACAAGGCATAAGCTGCTGACAGCAACTTAAGGAGAAAAACAGCAGCTTCTCTGCTGTGAGCTCATCCCATGCTTTAGAGCTAGAGATCAAATAATGTATATTTATCTTTTCAAATTTATTAAAAAAATAAATCCAAGAACCTCTGGTAAAGGGAATGAACACAGATGTAGAAAGTAGCAAACAGAAGTCTGCAGTCCCACTTGTGGGACAGGAAAAAGGAAAAAGGGGACATGTTAAGTACTGTTCATTTTTATGTCACTATAAACCCTATGAGATTCTTTTTGTGTCTAGAAGAGTTAGGTAACTTAAATTGTGAGCGATGATGGAAATATGGTGATATGGTTATGAGTGACATATGTAACAACTGATGTTTAAATAACCAAAGGAGAAAGAATAAACAGTTATAGGGCACTGATGCATTAATCAAGAAAATGCTTTGCTGCTACAATACAAATAATAATAAAAAAATCTCCATTTGTAGAAGTGCAAGGCTTCCAGGTGGCACATCAGCTCAAGATTTAAAGGGCACACAATTGTTTCAGCATGTTAGGCACTTGATTGAACATGGCTTTTGATAATATTTTTTGAGTTTATATGAAAATAATGAAATGTAATGAGTCGCAGAGAGGTGACTGCACTAATTACTGTTTGATCCCATTATAAAAAGTAGACTGGTGTAAGAGGAGAAAAATAAAAATGACATACTGTGCTAGCAGAGCAAGGAAGCTTTTCTGTTTATTCTAGTTTGCGCACCATTCCCTGAGTTTGCAATCACTCGTAAGTCTTAGTGGTATGTGTGACACAGTTTCATGTGAACTTAAGAAGATGAAACTAACATTTAAAAAAACAATACTTTTTCAAAGCCAGTGTCAAAGCAGTAATCACAGAGTTTCAATGACATTAGTAATACCTACAAACTTGGGGTACCAGGCTGATCCCACTGAGCACCATACCAAATGGACTGCTCTTCTTGGGAGAGTTCAGATTTTCCCCAGAGTTCCTCCCTCCTCTTCACTTGAATACATTGATTGTGTATTAAAGTGATCCTATACATTGTATTTTTTCCGAAAAGCAGTGGCTAGAATTTGTTTTTTATCTCTGAGCACAGAACTCTCCTTTCCTGTGATTTGTTTGCCATTATCTTAATCAACTCCCTACCTTTCTACCCTCCCCAAGCTTGAGAAAATTAAAGACAATTCAGCTATCCCTCTTTTCACAGAAATGATGTATACACAAAGAGTGTGTGCAGATGTTTCCTGGATGAAGTTATGCAGCTGCAAAGACTTTATTAATTATAAAATGCAAAATGGATTGTTCTGTAATTGAAACTCTCAGGGGCTTTGATACATTTGAAAATTATCATACATATACGTATGGCCAGGACATAGATGGATGCTGTTAGATTATTTATTACAGATGGATATTTAAGTTAATGTAGAAAAAAGGGCTGGTCTTTCTCTACTGGAGCTTTCAAATACTTGCTTCATATTAATGTCTATGGTTCCCTAATTCAGGACTAAAAGCACAGCTTGCAGAAACAGTACTCCCACTGCTAGTGTTGCTGACCTCATCTACGATGGACAAGTCTAGAATCTTTATTTTAATCCGATTGACAGTGCCTCAGTGGGAGTAATTATTAACAGTCGGCCACAAATCCAGACCTCCTGTCACTGATATATTAGGCTTTTTCACAACGAAAATGAACAGCAGACAATGAGGATAAAGGCAATATGGGGTAGTGATTATAGTAAGATTTGTCAACCCTATTCTGTATTAACCTGCTATATACACATGACAATTTGGCATGGGAGACATCAGAAATACAAAAGTTTTAATATTTCACAGTATCAAAATTAAAATTTTGAAAATTTTTCTCTTCAGAGACAGATAGTTGGCTGGTAGATCACAACATCAGCCACAGGCACTTTTTAGCCAAAGTCTCTGAAAATTTGGATAAACTGAAGGTAGACCATTATAAAACAATTCCCAACTGTGGATTCCAATGTGAAATATTACACATAAGAAATCCAGTAACAAAGAGACTTTATAACCTCTGATCCTCTTTTCCAATAATTTTTATGTTCAAGTCATGACTGTTTGAAACTGTAAATTATTTTTATAGTGAGAGATGGCATCTGTTATGTCTTCTCTTGCACCTAATATATATTGTTTTCTAAGGAGCTTAGATTGTAGTATTTCATTTGTCTAACTACTATGCAATGCTAAATGTCTAACTGAAAAAGTTTATTTTAGCTTGTTTTTCAAACTACAATAGCATCTAAAGATTATTCATGTTTCAACCAAGGAATTATGTTGTATGGTTTATCCAGAGTAAACCCAAGACCCTTAACAGTGCCTCAGCTACAGTGTGAATGACATGTCTAAATAGGGCTGTCCCGTGGCTGCGTACCATCATCTACTGAATGTTTGTTGTTGCCTGACAAGAATCTCTCAGACCTTGTATTCATTCATTTCCCAAGCCTACTATGTCCTTGTTGTCCAAAATCCTGCTAACGTCTTTTGAGAGATGTTCAGAAAGAGATTGCTTGCTAAGTAACAGTAGCTTGTTCTGATTTTTTTCACTGAATGAAGTGACAGCCTTACCTCTCTACTAATCTCCTTAAAAAAACCCCAACCCAAAACAAAACTCCAAAACTGAGCATGTCATCACATGTCTTTTTAACTTACCTACTTTACAAAGAAACATGGGCACAAAAAAGTACTCTGCTGTTTTCCTGGCTAATTTATACACAAGGACAAGGTAATCAGATTGAAGAACACATCCTACAAATCAAAGAATACCCAATGTCACTATAACAGCAAAATTACTTTGAATCTAATCATTCTAAATGAGTACATAAAAGACTACATTTAAATGGCAATTAAAGACATATTCTGAGGAGAACTAATTAACTAGCTAAGCTACACGTTGTTTCTCTAAATTTACAGTTTACAAGGATAACGCATATGCCTCTGTCATGGTTAAAGTAGGTTTTGTATTTTACTCCCTTTCTCCAATATTGTTGTGGAGAAAAGGTTCCTTTAAGAATGAACTCCTTGGCATAGCCACGTGGCCAGTGCTGGTATTCCCGGCTGCCGAGGCAGAAGAGGATCTCACTCCATCCTGGACACACTGATGGCTGGCACGATGGAGAGAGAGAAAGAGACACACAGACTGTTGGAACCACTACCAGAAGTCATCACTAGATGGGTTCCTTCCCCTGTGCCCCTGCCCGGGACTTTTTGAAAGGGAGCCGATAGGAGTTGTGGCCACTGCAGACTGAGAGAAAACAAAAGTGAAAACAACTCTGCACCCACCACACCATTTCGCAGGCACTGCCCACTGCCAAGCTGGAACACAAATGAGCCCAGCCGAGCACACAAAGAAGTGACCACCACCAACTCGCAACTGCCTCTCCATGTAATCTCTCCACGGAGTCCCAGCTGAGCAGAACTGAGTCAGAGCACAGGCAAGCCACAAGGAGCCACCTTCTCCAGCAGTAGGCAGTGAGCTGAAGTGGAGCCCAATGGGATCTCAGCCTGGTCGAGTGACATGACCTGAGCAGTACCACAGTACAAGTTTTTTTGGACAAGTATGTTTTCCTAGGTTATGCTTTGCCTCTGTTTCCCCATATTTTTTATCTAGCTGGGCAGGGAGTGGGCCTTAAACTGTGGGAACTCGTCTGCCACAGTACTTTTGTCTTTGTTCTCCTGGAGGGAAAGCAAGGGAGCACATGTCTGCCACCATCTTGTCTTTGCACCAAAGGAGAAGAGACCAGGAACAACTTCTGTCTATTATTGGCTTAAAATTCTTTGTTTGTATTTTTATGGTTGTTATATTTCTTCTCTGTAAACCGCTATTTTTTTACTTCTATCTCCTCACATTTTGTATCTCTGTATTGGTCAAAGGAAGAGAGGTTTTAATAAAAGGGGAGTAGGCTCATTTGTTGGATTCTCCGCTCCAGAATTTGTCTTTAAACAAAGTAAGCCTGTCATTAACTTTCTTGGAAATGACAAATATAAAGCCATCACCATAAAAACTTGGTGGAAATTAACATCTGAGAGATACAGACACAAAAAACACAGACAGGTGCAACTCTATTACTGAACAGAGTTCAAAACTAAAAGGTGGGTTAGAAGAATGAAAGGAGAAAAGATATTCTGGCTTTCTTGTTCATTCTTTTCCTATTTTTTCCCCTTCTCTTCAACCATGCCCTTCCCTCAAGATTAAGTTTGCAAGGTGCTCGAGTAGCTTTTGCACAGAGTTGAGTGACAGCTCAACTCATTAGCCAGCTTGAGAGCAAATTCTCCATACGTTTCAGGATGTGGTGTAGGTTCATCACAGAAAAAATGAATCCATGAATCCATGCCTGAAGTTTTGTCAGCAGTAGAAATTTTATCTGTCTTCCTCAGAAGGTTCTCAAGCAGTCAGAGAAATAAAGAAAAAATGCACTTGATTTGCTCATAGCTTCTGCATCTTTAGATTTTTGATTATTGCTCTTTCCTCTTTTATTGACTTGGTAATATTAATTATAACCTTTTAAAATTGTAAGTTAAAAATCTGTTAAAACTACACTGACTAATAATTCAGCAAGTCTAAGAGAATGAGCTAATGTTTGTTATAGAAGTTATGATGGTCTGATAGGAAAGTTGTACGATTATCTGAGTGGAATAATCAGCAGACAACAGACAATTGATGCAACAAAAAGAAATTGGATATGCAAACTACAGTGTAAGTAGTGTTGTGTTTGTTTTTTTTTCTAAAGGGATGTATGAAAAATTTAAGCTAAATTTGTCACATTTCTGTAGTAATTTTTTTGTTCATGTGTTCTTTTCAGTTTTTGATTTTTTGTTTGGTTTTCTTACATATATAAAATTCAACTCTAACAGCCATAAGAAAACAAACAAACAAACAAACAACACAAAAAGAAAAACCTCCCACTTTCATGATTTTTTGTCTCTAACTTTTTTTGCTTCCCTATTCTTGGTATGTAGCTCAAGCAATGAAGCACCAAGAAATCCCTTATAGCCTGCAATGTACAGTGTTGACACTTAAATAATAAACAGCTTACTGAGTTCATCAGGGACTTTTGACAGTAGCAATGCTATGACTAAACTCCTCTGATGTCACACAGGTTCTGTACTGCCATACCTCATCTCTCCATACACAAATGAACCCTTTGAGGAGTCTAATGCATACTTGGGCTTTATGATTGCCAATGTGCCTTAAGTAAGGTTTCCTGTTATTATATAAAGAGAATGAATAACATCAAAAAAGGTCCAAGGAAATGAAAATAATGAAACTTGGGTAGGAGAGTGGCACATATTTTGGGTTTGTTTTTTTTCTAAATAATAATACAGTAAAATCTGACCATGGACCAATAATTTGGAAAATGATTTTAAAGCAACTTGAAAAAACATGAATTTAAAGCCAACGACATTCACCTGGTCTTCTTGGTCTTCTTATCTGAGCTTCCACTGCAGCAAAGGCCTTTAGATTTAATGAAAAAATCTTTAACCTCTAGTGCTGTGTTCAGTTCTGGGCCACTCACTACAAGAGACATTGAGGTGCTGAAGCATGTCCAGGCAAGGGCAATGCAGCTGTTTTAAAGGTCTGGAGCAGAAGTCTTATGAGAAGCAGTTGAGAGAACTGTTGTTTAACTTGGAGAAAAAGAGAGACCTTGTCACTCTTCACAGCTCTCTCAAAGGAGTTTGTAACGAGCTGGGAGTTGGTCTCTTGTCCTAAGTAACAAGCAACAGAGTAAGAGGAAATGGCCACAAGGTCTGCCAGGAGAGGTTTAGTTTGGTTATTAGAAAAAATTTCTTCACTGAAAGGGTTGTCGAGCATTGGAATAGGCTGCCCAGGGACGTGGTTGAGCCATTGTCCCTGGAGGTATTAAAGATGTGTAGATGTGGAACTTAGGAACATGGTTAAGTGGTGGGCTTAACCATGTTGGGCTAACGATTGGAGTTGATGATCTTAAGGGTCTTTTTCAACCTAAATGATTGTATGGTTCTATGATATTGAAGGTAGAAACGTACAGTGGTATCTGAAAGTACTGAGTACTAGGTATGATTTTTTTAATCTCTTTTATTGATTTTTTTTAAGCAAATCCATTATTTTAGAACTTTTAGCCTTGTTACCTCAAATCAA
Organism: Hafferia zeledoni; assembly: GCA_035583235.1. NCBI lineage: Eukaryota > Metazoa > Chordata > Aves > Passeriformes > Thamnophilidae > Hafferia > Hafferia zeledoni. The sequence goes on along the minus strand of JAWWEV010000115.1, from coordinate 77,745,075 downwards.
ACAAACAAAAAAAGTTGGTCACTCTTTGAACAGTGACCTTATTACACACCACCACTACAACACAACTACAATATGACAAGTTCGTATACGGAGCAGTAGGTGTGTCCCCTGATATGACCATCTCTAATGCCTATTAAGCCCCCCCGCCAAGGCTCTCATTTCCCTTGCCAAATGAACAACCATAGCCTTGCCAGTTTGGCTGTCAGAGTCCTCTAATCAGAGGGTCACTGTGTTTTTTCACAAAACCTTACAAAACCAGTTTACAAATATATGAAAAACCCTCTCACTCCCTGGCTACCCCTATTCTGCCTTCCTGGGAGCAACACTGAGAAAATTCCAGGATAAGAAGAATAAACTGGTAAAGGGAAGACTTGTGATGATAGCTTTTATGATGAAATTGCTTTTAAATTAACATCAGAGGAATAGCAGAAATAGGAGTACGTTTCAGTCTATCACTGACATATGTCAGCCAGGTCTGCCAGTAAAGGAGATCTAAGTATGCAGAGATCAAAGTTTCCAACTTGCCTCTCATCCCTCAGTCATTCCTCAAAGGACAAGTCTGGTGGCTGTGGGGGACAGATGGCTTATGCTGCCCCGGGAAGAGAAGATGCCTGCAGCTAGGCTCTTCTCAGGCTGTCCATAGACTGGATTGGCCCCTCTGCATCTTTCCAGGAAAAACCATACATTGACCTGCCTGCCTGACCCCAACCATGTGCAGGTACGGGTGGGACAGTGTTGGCTCAGGCCAGCTGGAGGACACTAGGACAAGTTTTCCTTCCCAGGATGCCATGAAGTTCACCTAACACTTGCCTCGAAAAGTCTGGACACTCAGACTGTCTGCTTTTCCTCAAAGGCTCAACACTGATGCCCAAAATACAACACAGACACACCTAAGCTGACAAAGGAGTTCCCCAACAGCAATCTGTATCGGCAAAATGGAAAAATTACTTTATTATACCAGCATGATCATTCATATATCACTAAAGCCTTATTTACAAAACCTTGTGACATAGTACTGATTTTTGTGCCGTTTGTTTTATTGGATCTCAATACAGTTTACTTTACAGCCACTTAGCATCTCTGAAGGCATGAACATAGGAGCAGGAGCCTGTGAAATGGTGAAAACACTTCTTATAGCATCAGTGCATTAATTAAATGTAAAGTTAGTAAAAATACAACCTGAGTAGCTTCTTCGTTTGTGGAGAGAACAGTACTAGGTCTGATCACTCTGTCTATCTTTATTCCATAGATTCCCTCTTCACACAGATGATTCCCTCCTGATACTCCCAAAATCCTTTTCTGTAACCATCCAGATGCAAATATCATGGGGAAGTTTCCTATGAAGGCCTCAAAGAAACTGAAAACGTTTTGGGCTCTGTGAAACAATGGAAGTCCCTAGGGGGAGTCTCAGATCTTTCTCAGATCTCGTGGTTCAAGGATAAAGTGCTCTGTAAAGCAAGTGGTGTAAATAAATCTATTCTACTTCTTCCTGAAGCTTTGAGACAATTACCTTGATGTGGATGTTTAATTTAATTTAACTGCAATAGTGTTTAATAATTGGCTGGCAAGAAATAAATCTGGAGAGCTTACTCATAAAATAGAACAGAAGCAGGCATCTCTATAAGCTTTTCAATTGAAATGAAATTAAAATAACTTAATAATACATTTTTGTTTCATTTGGACAATGACCTACTATTACCATTCCAGGCCTCAATCCAGAAGAAATTTTTCACAGGTTTCTGTAATACATTCCTGAAGGCCATCATTATACAGCAGGCAAATCCATCTGAACAAAAGACCGGCTTCTAAGAACCCACAAGAGAGAAATGACTCCACTTCTGCATAACAGGGCTATAGAATCTAAAAATATCTTTACTTGCATATCCTGATCTCAGATATTCCTACATTTAAAGCTGATTGTTCCACTTACTCAGAAAAATATGCTCATGCCTTTGAATCCATTGTGGTGCTTTTGAAGGACATTTAATGCAAAAAAGCAACTGTTCTCCACAGTTACATTTGGCTTGGAACAGGAAGAAACATAAATGCTGCCAGAAAAGAAACAAAAAATAAACTCTGATTTCTCTAAGAGGGGACTCCCTTCCAGGTTCACAGAAGACAGTAACATTTTTATCAGTACATAGACTGGAAACTTAAACTGCCTGTGTAAGTATTTGATGATAATCCTTCAAAATAAAAATGGATTTAACCTCTTTATGTAAAGATTAGAGTGTCAGTTTATTAAGAGATTACAAACACACAACTCCTCTGTAATGAAAAAAAAATATATAAAGGAAAAGCATAACCATAGTAATTCACTGATATGAAACTGAACTGGAATAAAACATGAAGAAACCTCTTTTCGGTTTGCTTCAATAAGAATGTGGTAAGAAAAAACATTGCTAATTCAGACAGATATATCTGTAGCAGTTTTCATGAGAAAACTTCCTGAATTCACACAATGCTTTAGTTCTAAATAGTACAGCATGAGTTGTGATACTGTGAAATGAAGTTGTCTTTACTAATTGCATACTCTGAACAGATGTGTGTCTTATAGCACAGAGCGTATCAAATCTGTCTGGCTGATCCTTATGATTTGGAAATGTCACTTTCTACTAAGCACAGAGAAAATAGGGAGGAGCAATAAAGTCGCTCAAAGATAGCAGCCATCCGAAAAGATAAAGAACATGCTGAGGAAAAGCAGACAACAGATTGCAGAGACAGAACAATCACAGATGGAGGCCAGGTGGGTGGGTCAAACCATTTTTTTAGAAAAGGTTTATTTTCATATTTAAACAGTACCCCGTTGTGTAAATGTTCAGCAAAGAACTGATAAGAAAATGGATTTGTAAGTGCATTTGAACAAACAACATGTCTTATAGTCAAGAGGGGCTTAGTCATATATAATTAAGGGATAATGTGCATGGCTGAAGAGTGTATGATACTGCAAGTGATTAAATGCCACTGCAAAACAAAGGAGCTAGATATCCAAGGAAGCTTTATGGAATCAGCATGCAGCAATCTCAAAATATGAACTTTATTTTTCTTACAGAAGACAAGAGGATATTCATCTAACTATACAAAAGGTTTTTTCACTGAAAACACTGTGTGCTTCCACGCTGCTTCTGCCATGTAAAGAAGCTCTTTAACAAAGATTATCATGCTTTCTGTTTCAGTGTACACTACTATTACATTTAATCCTTTAAAAACCCTAAGAGAACACCTCTGTGCACATACAATGCCCAGACTTACTGGAACTGTGTGTAAGCTTAGTTCTCTACAAATTTCACAAAACTTACTGTAATTAGTCAGCTGAGTAATTACAGCCCTAAGGGCTTGATCCAAACCCACTGAAGTAATAGGTGTCTTGGACAATGGATGACCTGAATCATACTATAAAGACAAGGCAAATGAGGAAGATCAAAGGTTCACCTAGACTGCTGGTATTTCACAGCAAAAACTGCCATACAGACATATAAACAATCTCCACTGCATCTTCCCAGCTGTCAGGTATATTTTCAAGAATACTAATATTCCAAGACATTTAGAAAACTTTTAAGGGTTTGGACACTTAGAATTTCTATTTTGAGGGCTTTGGAATTTTCATTTTTCATTTGTCTTGTGAAAACTGAAAGGGAATAGCAAGAATGCTAATATAACATGAATGCATCCACGTTCATACTTTTGTTTGAATCCAATGTGCACTTTTAAAGGGATTTCTCAGTCACCCATGCCTACTGTGTTCTGGTTCCCAGCAAACTGGTTTGTTTTCAGAGGAAAATCACCAGAAGGTGTGTTCCAAGAGTGAAAACTAATGCATTCCAACCACAAATGGACCAGACTACATCTACCACAAATAATCCCCTCACAAAATTTATTTAGTGTGGATATCATCTCCACAGAATGAACTGTTTTGCTCTACAGCTCACTCCTATTGCTTCACGCTCCTTGCTAGTGACACATTCATGAGGGGAAAACACGAATTCTTTATTTATAGAAGGATTAATTGTTAGCTTTGATTGACAAATCACTATATAAAATATCTAACAGAGGTAGAAGTGACTCAGTGTCCTAATCATGAACAATTTGGAACTCAAAATGATTTTTTTTGTGCAAGTAACTCTTCAAACAGCTCAGTATAGTTCGTTAGAAAGACAAATTTATAGCTGTTGGTTCCTCAGTTCTCGAGGAACTGCACAATTCTTTGGAAAAAAAAGCAAAATACTGAAAGAAAAACAATGAAGGAAGCAGGTTGTTATAGTCACAACCAAAGAGAAAACATAAAAATACAGAAAATAAAAGCTGTTTTATATAAGTGGAGAGAGAAAAAACAAATTTATATAAAGTTAAGTAACAGGCAAGGAGACCCAGTTTGTCCCTGCGTAACACGTATGCAGCTCCCAGAAGAAACAATCCATGTTAGGGAAGTGCCCTGACAGCCCATGGCAGAATTCAGTTTTTCACTTAGGATGGAATTAAAGTCTTTTAATTAGGCAGCTCTATTAAAAAAATGATTCTTTCATTCTCATAAGGACGGACTGCCAAGGAAGAAGTAAAACATAACTCAAGAAGGCGTGAAAGCCATGGCAATGCCCCAGGGGACAGCAGATACTGTCATGGATAGAAAGTATTCCCAGATACCTTCCTGGCCTCTAATACATTTCCATCATCTGTTCTGCTACACTACCCAAAAGCAAACTGGTTCCCTAGTACAGCTCTCCTTCTCCCCGACTCTTGCAATTTTCTGCATTAAATATTAAAGTCTTTTTCTGAATGATAAAAAATATACGATAACTTTAAGTTAATTTTGTAAGAAAAACAAAAATCAACAAATTCAGAGAGCAGAGTGGCTATGGAGGTCCACTAGGAGTCAAGGAATAGGGCTGAACAATGGGAAACAAAACAGGCATGCAGTCCTCCTGTGGGGCTCAGTTCCTATCCTTTTGCTAATCGCTCAGCCAGATGCATTTCCATTACACAACCCACCTCCTTATCACCAGCAAGCACACCAGTCCAGCAGACCCACTGATCTAAAATGGGTCTCCTCTGAGGCAGTGACAGGAAAGCTATACGAAGGAAAAAGGTTGGCCGGCTCTCCCACTGGATTTAAATACAAAATCAGATTGGGCCTTGGGCATCCTGAGTCTGCCTTGAGGGCTTCAGCAGGGAAACATTAACAGAAACTGCAGCAACGTGATATAGAGCATGAGTATTTTTCAAGAAGTTGTCCAAATTAATCCCTTGATCTCCGCTGGCCAGCTGACAACAGGCCCCAGATTAAATACTCGAAATATGATTTCTCCCAAGATTACAACAGCTAAATTTCAGCGTCAATGTGTTAATGCATACACATGTAACACATAGCTCATTTCTCACTGGATTCTATGGAGATCCAGGACTGAGTTCTCAGTTGTCAAAGGCAATGTCACCAGGTTCTCGGCTAATGGTCCAAAAGAATATAGGTCTTCTGTGACTCCTATATCACATCTGTCAACCCACACACATGTCCTGCATACTATATATCACCTCAAACAAGACCAGACAAACAATGTTCACAAACCCAAACCCCAGCCTCTTGCAAATGGTCACTGGAACTGCTCTCTAGTCGACTGTTTCAAATAAATTTTCTTTAAGTTACTTGTCCTGACATACAAACATATAAAGCATCCAGTCATAAGAATTACCAGTAATTCTCAAATGGCAACACAACTGTATAACCTCATAAAGTAACTCCTGATTTCATATTCAATAAGTTCAACTAGCACCCTGTGATACCTGGGTAGTGATGAGAAATTAGAACAGTAGATTATTCACAACTCTTTAATATAGATGCCTCCATCAAGTACCAAATAGATCCATACACATCATGTTGTAGAGCTTTTTGTAGCTTGTCACATATAATCTTGGTGACTGTACTGAAATACGTAATGTATGCCTACACGCAATGAGATACCAAGCTGAGGTTTGCATATTTGAGCTTTTGAGTAAAGAACTGGTATACTTTTAACTAGTTCTCTAAATTCAAAATAAAATACTGGTGCAGTCAAGTTGTTTATGACTATGTTAGGCTATTATGACACTTATGTGGATGGTGATAAAAACGAATTTGATACCAATGCAAAGATAGCTGGCAATTTCCTCAATTACAGCAGCAGTATAGATAGGAGACACATTTGAAGAATCTCAATTTGTGGGCACGTTGTACACATGTGCATGGTTCATGAGCATTCATATTTCAGTGATACAACTCTCTACTACTGCCTGTCATGCAGCCAAATATGAATGATAGGAATAGCGAATAGTTTGGGTGAAGCATACTCAGTTACTAGTGACTGCAGAAAGTTGAGTTATTAAAGACTTCATCAAGTATACATTGATTATTAGGAGAAAGAAAAACCCCTCTTTCTTTCCATGTCTCATTTTCAAACTTTGGAACAAACAAACATATGACATCATTGAAACAGCAGATGCAAAAGCAATATATTGGGCTTTTTGCCACTATATGCATGAAGCTACAACAAGCATTAATTATGGACTCTTCTGGAGGATCTCTTCTGGGGAATCTCTAACTAACACGCTACTCCCTGCACTACAAAGTGTGCCAACCCCTCTGCCCAGCCACTAATTCTCACGTTGAATTAATAAGGCACTTTTGTGCATTTTTGTGCACTTTAGATTTTCTTGTCCTATAAGGCCCGTAAGTGGTTGAAACTCTAATCTGCATTTAAGCTGCAGCTTTTAAGACATGTGACATTTACTGTTAACTTTGTCAAAACAAAATGTCATTCAGAGTAAGGAGCTCTAAGATGCAAGAGGAATGCAAAGCACACTGAAATCTTCCTCAAATGCAGAAAGAACTTTTGACTACGTCTGCAAACACTTCTGACATTGGAGTGACTTTACTGGACATATTTGCAAGAATGAGCCCAAATGTACATCAGCACTGCAGGCATACCAGTTTTCAACCAGTAAGGCTCCCAACAGGAACTTAAACCAATATATCCTCCAATCTGTGCTCTGCACTTATCTTTTTCCAACAGTACCAGAGATTTCAAACAGCCCATACTTTGTGCTGGATTTTCACTCATCCTCCTTCACTCGTGAACATAGGACACATTGTGGATTAGCAATCAAAAAAACAGTTTCATCAAAGTCTGATAACAGGAGCTAGTGAAAAAGAAATAGAATTTAATGTGAAAACAGGTATTGCTAGGGCTGCTGTACTAATTGCTTTTTTCCTTTCTTTTTTCTAACAGAATTCACTTACAGCATCTGCTTTGTATTTGGAGTGAAGCTGTTACAAAATTTTCTGTCAGTTGTAATTGGTCTGCAGAATTAAGGGCTACTGCTGTAAAATTTAGAAACACAGATACTTGACCTTTTCTGTGATGATGTTTCTACACCAGCCTTGGCAGCAAAGCCCACAGTCTAATCGATCATATAGTAATTTTCCTAAAACTTAATATAAATTATTCCTGACATTGCTTAAGCACATAGCATTTTTATTTACATCCACTGACATATGGAAATAAAATACTCCTTTTCAATTTGTAGCACTCTGTAACAGGTTGGCAGGCTTAAGATTTTACATGGGGATAAAAGAGTTCATGTGTTCTGATCTGCTTAAAAAAACCCCCAAAATAACATATATCAAAAAAATCAGAAAAATGTCACAATCTTACAAAGAAAGACAACAAATTTCAAGTCATGCTAGTAGATGAGTAGCTAACACCAATTAAAAAAAAAAAAAAGGGAAGCACCTCTTTCAGATGAGAAAATCAGAAGAGAACAGTGAACAAAACAAAACCTCAGACAGACCCAGAATGCAAGATTAGGTAGAGTATATGTGATTTTACTAGTAAATCAAATCCAGTAACACAAAACTTCAGAAAGGGATTAACCTGTGGTATTATCTCAGTCTATATTGTTCAGCTAAATATTTGACAGGTATATAGTCCATTTACTTGCAGCTCTTTGTATATGCAGCAAAATTTATGTCTCCTGCTCAAATATTATACCAGTTCTGTTAGACTTAAAAGATTGATTGCACTACTGTTCTCATCAAGGTCACAAACAGGTGACACAAACTTCTGCAGTTTTAAGTTCCTAAATTTCTGTAGAGCCACCTTAATTCTGCAGGGTTTAGGTCTACTTTTATTAAGACTGTAGCTAAATTTAAATATGTCAGTGGGAGAAGGTAATTTTCCCATTGTAAAAGAATAATACATCATTTGGTAATTCATACATCTGTATTATCTCCTTAATTTTCCTTTTGCATCAAAATCAGATTAAAGCTACAGTCACTTCCTTAATTCTCCATTTTCTTTAAATAAAATTATTTTACATTTTTAATGAACTTTGGAAAATATTCCCTTGAAGTACCTATTCCTTGAAAGAATTGTGGAATCCTAGGAAGGCACCTTAAAGATCATCTAGTTTCAATCCTCCCCAACATCTCCACCCCCTGCCATTGGCTGAGACGCCTTCCACTATACCAGGTTGCTCAGAGCCCCATTAAGCCTGGCCTTTAACTCTTCCAGAGACGGGGAACCCATAGCTTCTCTGAGCAGCAGTTAAGTTGCCTAGAAGATGAGCACAATAACTCATCACCATGGTAATTTATCTCTTCTAGATCACCATTTCTGTATCAGAGAATGTGCATATTGTTCTTCTAGGCATGCTGACATCTTACTGTCTTGTCTTCTTCAGCTTTAATTCCTAGCATTGAGTACACCAAACCTGCGTGCAAATTTTTAAATCCTATTCCCTCATTAGAGAACACAAAATACTTTTTTCACTGGGTCTGTCTTCATAGGCCCTTACTCTGAAGTGACCAAGCCAAAAACAATATATGTACAATGTCCCTATGTCACATCATGAACAGTGTTTAAAAAGTTCAGTCATTTTTTCATAATTGTTCCAGCTCATTGCAATAGAGCCAAACACAAAATACTGTTGTTTTTTTTTCAAAATTGTTTTATACTAATATCTATAAGCCTAATGCATATTTTTGTATCCTTGTCTTTGTGATAATAGCCATCAAACTAGATTTCCTACAAAGAGCTGCAGAAAGGTGGATAACCTATTCTTTTCAATTTCCATTTTTCATGATGAGGTACAGTACAGCCTGAAAATTTAGGTCTTACGGCCTCTGTTCTGTTCTAAGCAGAAGTATAAAATAGAACAAATCCACACCTGATTTTATTTCTAGATTTCATTATACTTCTTTATTAACAACAATAGGTATTTGCCCAGTTTTTCATGCTAAGCAGTCTTCTTCATAGGAGAAAACTACTTAGAAGGAGCATTGCTCAGTAACAAGGGTCCTAAGTCAAAATCTGTATTTGGGATCTATTCCCCACTTTGGCACTTAACAACTGCGTGACCAGAGTCAACTCAATTTCTCTTGTTTTTTCACTATCTTCTCAGGTTAAATAACGAAAAATAGGAGCAAAGAGGGGGATATATTCTCATTCAGTATATGGACAGGAGCACCTCAGAATCAACTGATTCCTATTCTTGAGTCTGGATGAAACATGTAGGCATTAATACACTAAACAGCAAAAATAGCCTTCAGTAAATTCTGTGCAATTTCAGAAGAATTTAAACTGGTTAAAGGAAAATATCACTAGAATAGAGAATACTTTCTAACAGTCAATAGAACTAATGCAATAACTGACTGTCTTCTCCACCAAAACAAGCATGAAATGATATAGTGGAAAAGAGCCTTGCTGTCAGCCATAGGATGTATCTAACAGACAGGCACATTGAAGATAAATGCTTTATTCCTGTATCTTTTTTTTTTCTTGTGGATTTCAGGAGAGGGCTGTGGAGGTAAGAAGGTAGACAAGAGGTTTCTATTGATTTTTTTCTGCTGTACTTGCTCTTGCTACTTATTAAGAGCTGTGGAAATTGCCCATAGCTATCTTTTCCCATGGTTTTTTTTCTAGCTGCAATATTGTCACTCCTGTCTTTGTTCATGTCCTGGAAAAGTAGTTCCTCTAAGGACCACTGCAACAGCAGCAGCAGACACCTAAGTCATATAAATGAAGACAGTAGGAGGCGTGAAAACACTTCACAATATTTCAAATTCTCCTATTAACACCACAGTCACTTAAAGAGGTGAAGACCTTCAACCTACAATACCTATGGTTAAGACCATCCAAAAGCACATGATGGCAAGAGAGATCCCATAGGATCAGGCTGTAAAAGACTGCTTTGTTTTCAACTGTGGGTCTTTTTTTCAGCAAGAGTAAGACTCATTTCAACTTTCCTTTAAGAATTTGCAATGGTGTCAACAACAGCAGCAGTAGGGACAGCAGTTTTCCAAGCATGTGTCATGTCAGTGCTAGGGCCATCAGAAGAAACAGATTGTGCTAGAGACAGTTGTCCCATGTGAATCAGTAAGACTCTGCCAAATATCTCCATTATGCACTGATCACTGATGAAAAAGGATTTTCTTCAAATTGAAGGATAAATGTTTTAAGTTCCCTGTATACCAAAAAAAAAAAAAAAAATCTGCATGTTTTATGACTTACTTTCCCTGAATTTCCCTCAATAAATGCACACTCCAATTTGATAAATATTCTCTAAGGTGCACCATGCATTTTGCTGTTCAGACACAGGGTGAAGGGGGTGGGAGAGTGGAATTTAAAAAATCAGCCTATGAATGACTACATATTAATAGTGTGAATTCTGAGGCAGTTTGTCCCGCACTCTGTCTTCCACTTACTAATTTATACAGTCTGCAGTATTTAGAGTCACAATGTCAACCAAAGTCAGAAGAAATAGAATTCTAGAAAGCATTACAACTATCATTAGCACTCTCTACCCTGACTACTTATCAGACACATATAAATCTTGATGCCTATGTGACTCACTATGATGAAATTAAACGAGAGCAAGCAGAGCAAATGCATGTCTACTGCTTTTATCTCTAACTTAGACAGTCATCAATATATTTGAGCTACTGCAATATATTCTGTAATATTTCAGAATATTGTTATTATTTTATCAAACCAAGTACCTTTAGTATTCATTCTTTCTAAACCTCCATAGTTTTGTAAGTAATAACCCCTCTCCAAGCCAGATTACATGATCCAGCATAGAACAGTCTCACACACTCCTTGTTCTAAAACAGTACAGAATTTCTTTTCAAATATACATTTAATTTATGCCTAATGTAACAAAAGAAGAACTAAAATTAGCATGCACAAAGGCAAGGAAGCAAAGCAGTTAAGAGTCAGTAAGGATGACAAAGCATGTGGTATCCCTGTTCATAACTACATATTTGTAAAAGCACAGTAGCTGTACATTCACACCAAATCAATCCTCCATTTACCCTCAGACATTTTAATCTGTTTCCTTAAAAGGACCGGCGCTGATAAAGATTTGAAACAGAGACCGAATTAAGAAAATGACAGGAAAAAGGAATCCCTGCTGCTACAAAACAGCACTCTCACCAGGACTGCATTTCTTAAATACTCTCCTTCAAGGAGAGGAGCATACCATTTTTTATATTCAGCAAGGGAAGGTGGCAGACTGAAATCAGAGTTGCTAAAACCAGGGCAGGTAGTGTGAAATCTAAGGAAGTACGGCATTGGGAACCTAAAAAGAGGAAAGGGCTTAAATTTTTTTTCATCTTTAGAAAATCAGCACATTATTCCAACTGAGCTAACATGCTCAACTGTAATGCAGGATTACAAGGAAGCTGAAGACAAAGGTTTCATTCACAACTCTATCCTTTTACAAGGGATAACCTCCTGCACAGATGTAAAGTCAAGTCACGTCTGATTAAGTTCACTTCTCCTGTAACAGTGGACAACACTTTTGGAATTAAAAAGAGAGAGGAACCTTGATCCTGTATCAGTCAGTGTCCTGTACACTGTTCAGATCAAAATTTAGTATAGAAAGTTGTGCATGTAGACAGTCATTACAGTTATGCTAAAAAAGACACAGAAAATTTTAAGCTTCCTTATCCTTTTTAGACCACTTAATAAAAATACCAACTCTAAGACCAAGCTGTGAAATACTTTTAAACATCACTAGTTTTCCATAATTTATTTTCTTTTACTACAGGTCATGTTTAAAATAAATCATTATCTACAATGCTTAGAAACTTACCACCTCTTGATATCTGTCCTACCCACATTCTGGCTTTGTGACATCACAATTAGCTGTCATGAAAATTAATAGAAGATAATAAGCAGAATACTTTTGGTCAACTCCTGGCCTAATTAAACTAACCATTCAATTCACCAAGGCCAAAATTTCACCTTTTAACTTTCACCAACAAAACCCCAGTGGGAATAGCTGAACAGAAAGTGGCATACAGTATTTATGCAATGTTTGATAAATAAATTCAGCAGGAGGTTTGGCCATTGTTTTCATGGAAACACAGATGAACCCATCTCATGTAAATGATTTTCAGGAACTTATTAGTTTTACCAATGGCCAAATTAAAAGAAATCATTCTACAAATAGCCAGAAAATTATTTGGCTTGTCCCTGTCTTACATATCACTTTGTTTTGTTCTGAATTTCTAGCAATGCCCTGTGAGATTGTATTAATTCTTTGTGCTTACTGAGGCAGAATGGCAGAGTATGAGACTTCTGCTCATGCTAGAGGATTTTGTTTTACTACATTACTTCATTTTGTAAGTTTCCCAAACTATGTTTAACCAGCATTTCAAATTGAAAATAATAATGTAAAATTATCCATATATGATACACTAATTAGGACGTATCTCAGAATTGCAGCAACACAAAAAAGAAAGTGAAATGTAAGACAAAAATCTGACACTATAAATATTTTTTACCTGTTTCTGGTCTAATATGCTAGCATTTCTCATTTATCCCAGAAAAATATCATGGATGCTGACCTAGCACTGCAACTTTTTGCAAATGCACTATAGCCACCTACTAAGGGCTTTGAATGCTATTAATGCATTGTGGTGGGAATAACTGCATCAATGAGTTAAGGACTTTAAGCGAGATGCCTCTGAAAGTAGCAAGGACAGGCACAAACATAATACATTGCACTTTATTAATAAAATAACTACCATTTTTAACTCTATTAAGATGATCCCCTTCAGGCCTGAAATGCACCATAGGGGATAGCTTTGTGATAAAAATAGAGAGACAATCTCTTAGTCCTAAAATAATACTCCCTAGAAGGAATTACTTTCTTCCTCTGGAGCAAACAGATTACTTTGGACTCTCACACACAGACCCAGACAAATAGCCCATACCTGATAAACACATCCCAAAAATCTTTAAACTCCCTGCCTAATCAACGACGGGAATACAGCAGGGTTAAATACAGCAGGTTCATCTTAACTTACTGGTGTTGGAGACTTTAAAAAATGAACATTTTCATTTTTCCTTTTTTGATTATCCCTTATAACTTATTATCTTCTTTTGTTATCCTTAACTAAAGAGCATTTGTCAAACATCAGAAGTGTCTGACAGTTTACCCTAAAAAGAATTCCAGAACAGAAAACTGAAATGCATTTCTGCAGGAGCTGATACTCTGTACAGCAACAAGTGGGCATAAAGCTCATGATAACACTGTAAGAGCTGGCAAGAGGCACTTCACACAGTGAGGCAAATTCAGATTTATTTTATTGTCCAGCGTAACTTTCCTGCATTCTTGTATTTTGTTTTTAGCACCGAATTAAAAGTTGCCCTCTCTGTTTCTCCCTGGTGGTGCGAAGAAATTCAGTGACTGATGGGGTATTTTAGTTAACTCAGCAAGAGCAATAGTTGATCATTCCAGGAATGTCAGAGGTCATAATATAAACAGGCAGGGGTGTATACTGAGAGGACTGTGCATTACTAAACTGGAAGTAAAAAATTACATGTGAATTAGAAAATGTAGTGGGATACAGTTCTGAAATAATCAGACTGCTATTGCATGTCCAACAATTTATTCCCATTTAGCAGTCAGTGGCAAAGAGACCAGACACTGGAACTTACAGCTAAACATCTGATTTGCAAGCTGAGGATCACTGCAGTCTTCACAGGCAGTTGTTCCTGATTATAACCATGCAAACAGAATAAGACTTGTTCCTGTTTAGTTTAAACCACTTTAAAACCTGGATTCCCCTTGACATGCTTGTTCTGCACCAACAATTCCTGTTTTATCTTGCACTCTTCAGCACAGAGGAACAGGTGTGCCCTAACTAGAAACCTGCTGCTGCTCAGTGTAGAAGGATATTTCCTCACTCTTAACCTAAATTTTACCCATAGGGAGACTCCAATTACACAGACATTGGAATGCAAGTCCTGTGCTCCCTGATGTGCTGTATGAGCTGTGAAAGAGCCAGATCTCATGTGCTCAAAGTCCTCTGTAGTCTGGCTGTTGAGAGTATTTTACACATGCAGGCTGTAGCAAGATTTCACTGCAAAAGGGCCTCTACAGTCATATGGGAGACAGACAACCATCCGTGCTTATGGTCTGCTTGGTGAATTGTTCAACAAAAAGGATGGTTTTGCTATTCACCAGCAACACAAACTCAGTTTTCACTTTGGAACTTACAAAGCCCCAAGGGGTTTCTCTCCTCCCCATTCCTCATCAGTAGTAACAGTGTTTCCACAAGTTAAATTATACCATCATTTACTCCTTTGCAACAAATAAATATTCTCCCATACTTGGAGACACTTTGCTGATGATGGCTTTATATATAATGCTTGAACTCATAACGATTAGGCTATCACAACTTCCTAAACAGTCCTGTCTCCGGGGTATGACATTAACTAAGATTCTTGGCCTACTCCTTCAAGAAACATTGATTCATCATAACTAAAAGCATGAGAGAAGAAAAAAGAAAACAAAAAAAAGGACAAAAAAGAATCCTAAACTGATCTGACCAAATACAGAAAAAGAACTTTGCAATTGTTTAATTTTCAGTTTTGCAGACACTTAGGGATGGCGGAGAGAGAAAAGAGGCATTCCAGCTTGCTTAATGAGAAGCACAGAGCCCAATCACCTAAGGTTAAGATCATAAATGCAAATTGCATCTTCTTTTTTTTTTTTTTCTTTTTTTAATTTTTTTTTAATGTGATATCACACAGTTCCTGCCTCTCTTGCCATGTGCATAAGAACACAGTGAAGTCTTTTGTACGGTAGTACAAAATCTAACCTTTGTCACACCCTCTGCCATTTGAGGAGAAAGAGGAGCAGCAGGAAAGAGGAAGAATACACCTTATTCTCCTCCACTAAATAAGAACATTGCTGTACTTACAAATGAGCCCTTCTTTTTTTACTACTTACAAAAGGTATTCCCACAACATTTACCATTGATATCTCGTCTATTAAAACAGTGATCTTTTGTCTGTGTGTGAAAGGCACTTTGAAAACAGTTATGACAAAAAACCAAAACAGATGCAGTGAATAGACCTTAGCGCTTATGAAAGATAAAGACAATCTCTCAGTAACTTCAAAGGGGCAAGGTCAGGCCTCACCTTTATTCTCATGCATTTGCATTATTGACTTTACGAAACAAAGGCAAAGCCCTAAGTAAAGAACTCATCACACAGACCAAGGGTGCCTGCGTGATCCTGTGTCATTAGCGACAGCAGCTCTCAGCCACACACCTCATACTGGCAGAGGCACAGGCTGTTTGCACAGCATTCAGATACCACTTTGCTGTGGTATGCAAAAGATTAAATGCCATGCCTACCACAGTGATGAAAACTGCTTTCGATTTGTATTCATTCACCTGTTGACACTTTGCCAGGCAAAAAATCCATTGCCTGGCAATCTGAAATGTAGGGTAGAAGCTGAGAAACACTTCCATCCTCAAGATAAGTCTCTGCCCAAAATCTTGTCCTCAGACTGCATCTCCTCACTTGTCCACAGTCCTTCATCATTGCATTACCTTCGCCTTCCCTCTGCCCAGTGATATATCCCCAGGCTTCAGTTTGACAGCAGGTGCTTTAAGCCATTCAATGCTTTCTTAAAAAAAAAAAAAAAAGGCTACCCTTGTTAGTAGGCAAAACAATAAAGTGGTGCATTTAATTGATTTGTTTTTCCCCACACAGAAAAATTTTGTTGGTTGTAAAACCATATATTTCATAACTGGCACGTTATTTACAGCACTTCTGATCTGTCCAACAAAATGGTACATAGCTTAACAGTTGTCTTCAAGGTGATTCTTTGTTAGTCATATAATCCATTCTTCTACTGATGAGGGGAGATGAGTCAGTACTAAATATTCTATCTCCTCATACAATTGATTTTTCTGTGCTTTTTTTCTTCCAATATTATTTTCTCCAACAGAGTTCTGCCAGTTATTCTTTATTAGTAAAAATCATCTGCAGATGTGCTAGAGATTTCACACTACAGCTTCAAAGACCTTTTCTAGAAACTCTGGAGAACAAAGCAATTTTTCATATCTAACTCCGCTCTCTTTTTCCCCACTAATGTAACTGTCAAAGAAAATCACAGCTATGCTGACAATGCAATATAAATTGACTTAGATCCATACAAGACTATTTCTGCAGAGCCTCAGAGTCCGGAGGTGAAAATTATGTATTATTCTAAACAACTGAACCAGCTAAAAAACCCTGCTCTTGAAGACCTCACTTCTTACAGATGAGATTAAACATGAGCGAAATCAAACTAGGTCCAAGCAAGAACATCAGATTTCCAGTCCCTTACAGGCTTCCTCTACCAGAACCACCACGCATGGCAACACTGTCACCAGCAAACCTACTGTTGCTATTGCCAGGCTGATTCCTGCCTTCCAAAAGCAAGAGACACCAGCCACCTCTCCACACCCCCACAGCTCACAGCTAGCCATGTCCCTATCCCCCTAATGAATCTTCTGTTGACATTTACTCCAAAGAATCTTTTGTTCTGTTTTGTTTAAAGAAAAAAAAAAAAAAAAAAAAAAAAAAACACAAACAAAAAGGAAAGTACATTAAATCAAACACGTTCAATTTATATTATTTTTGGATCACTTCCTCTGCAGCCTGCCCATGGAAAGCTAGCATTTTGCAAACTTTCAACTAAAATAAGAACAATATTCAATACCAACAGGATGAAATGAATCAACCTGCCCATGGCTTAATTCACAAAGGCAAATTTCTCTTTCACAGTCTCTACTCAGAAATAGGAAATAAAGTTCTGTACTTCAGTATCCATTTCTGCTGGAGAAGAGGGCAAAATTCGGTCAGTTCACTGTTTCTTTTGACATTCTACACTTTTCATAGGATAAAGCCCAACAAAGGGACAGACTATGAAAACTGAGCCAGAAATGAACCGATTTACAGCTGAGTAGTAAAATCAAAATGTGGCTCAATCTGGTTATTACTCAATATAACTTACAGAAGAAATGGGTCTTTGTAAAGTCTTAAACAAATTAATTTGCTTGCTTAGCAGACTTAGGGCTTGTTAAAGGCCCACTAAGGTGCCTCATTGCTTTCAGTACTCTCAGGCTCCTTGCTCTTTTCACACGGTTCAGTACCTGGCTATAATTCTGTATTTCAGAAATTTTTGTCCAGCTTCAGGTATTTTCAGAATGATGTAGAACAACTTGAATATAGGACTGGGGAGAGGACCTAAGTTTATCTATCTGGACGAATTAGTCCAACTAGATAACCCACTACAATCAGACCCGAACTAAAACTAGCCCTTTAATCAGCTAAGCTACATGACTGAGCCATCACATATCACAGACAGCACAGAAATAACCAAAAGGTAGTAAAATATAATGCTGTACTTCAAACAAAATCAATCATCAATTTCTTAAAATTTAATCCAGCAACCTAGTGAACTTAGCTTTTTTTTTTTTTTTTTTTTTTAAATCCCATCTGATGAGAATTAACATTGAGCAAAGGAATACAGAGAAATCTCTAGCTTGATGAGTTTCTAAGGAAATCTGTTACTACAGGAAAGATGTTCACTTATTTAACAGGTACAAACAAACACAACTGATGGGAAGAACACAATCAATAAAATAGTTTCCAAAAATACTACGACTGTTTATCTTTAGATCAGATGTGAGTGATTTCAATTAGATGCAGATCTGTTCTGGTATTTCTCATCTTTGCCAGTTTGTCAGATAATTGCCTCCCAAGCAACTGTGGTTATCAGGCTTTCTGTGTTCCCACTATTAACTCATTCTTTGACACAAAAACAAGAAACCATGGCCCTTTGAGTTCTTCAAAACAAAAATATGGATTACAGCCTGAAAGCTGCCAACGATATTACAATCATAATTCAAACATATTTTTAATACCAACACCATGGCATAACAGAGATTTTTCTAGATTTCTCTTTCTTGCTGCTGCATTTTGTAAAGAGGGGGAAAACATGGTTGTGCAAAGTTCATTCATTGATACAGCTGAAAAT
>JAWWEV010000115.1:77668797-77726618 GCA_035583235.1 Hafferia zeledoni | reverse complement strand
AAAGCTGCCAACGATATTACAATCATAATTCAAACATATTTTTAATACCAACACCATGGCATAACAGAGATTTTTCTTTCTTGCTGCTGCATTTTGTAAAGAGGGGGAAAACATGGTTGTGCAAAGTTCATTCATTGATACAGCTGAAAATTTTTATTAATAATGACTACTCATACTGCATCTGTACTTTATTACTGTAAGTTATTACACTTGTCTCTCATAAGGTGAGTACACATGAGCCAGGATTATAACTAATTTACAGGAAAAAATAAACCAAACCAAACTACCTTTCACCTCCCATACATCATACATGTTTCCATGTTTCCTCAAATGAGAGCCACAGGCTGCTAAAAAATAGCACTGTGTCTTAAGAAGAACCAGTGTTTTTTTCACCCCTGAGTTGCAACATATGTTTGACACTGGCTTTTACACAAGAGGAGTGTGGATGTGTTCTATTTGTAGAAATCTGTGGAAGGTTTGGGGATCTATCCAGATGAAAGGCACTGTAAAAATATGCAGTTTTCATCAGTATGCTGCTGTTTCAGATAACTTCTGGCAAAATGGAACCTGTAAGATCTACTCAACTTTCTGTAATTAAAACATTATTAGAATAATCATGTTTCACCATGAAAAAATATTACTAGACACAAAGGAAGCCCTTAACCATTGCTCAAAATAGGTCTTTCAAAGCTGTACCCCTAAAAGGGGTTTTCTTTTTTTTCCTTCTGTGATATATTTCCTTTCATAAAGGTATGTTGCAAAGTAAATGCTATTCTTCATTGTGCTCTAAAAATGTCTGCTCTGAACTATTTAAACTATTTTAATTACTCATTGTTTTATCAGCATAAATAAAATTTGCTCACTGACCCATATATTTCTTATCTAAGTGAACCAAGCTACTTCTCCTGGATCACTTAGTGCAGGTTAGCCAGGCTTTGTGAGCAGCATATAATGATATGCAAACTAAAACCATAACTTTGTCAATTTAAGGTCAAAAAGGCCTATTTGTGGTTATTATGGAAATCAGTTTAAATGTGAGGTGCCTAAACAATGTGTCTTTGCATACTGGCTCAGCAAAAAACCACAAACAACCTGCCAACATCTGCTTTTTGAAGTGTCAGATAACATTATTTCCAGGATGACATCAAGGGCCTTCATTGGCTATGCATAAGGTCAGTGAATATTAACTTCATTTACACTTGGCTGAGAATTGGCTGGTGCCAACAATAGAAGTTTAGATCCTCTGCTGAGCAGGGTTAAAAACTGACAGAAAGCTGCCATTGAGGAAGATGGATGATCGTACTAGCTGACCCTATTCCTCCCCAAGTGTCACAGCTTCAGCCTCTTTTCTATCTCTGCAACAAAAGACCCTCTCTGAGCTTCCCAGTGGCCTTCAGCTTTATTGGTGCTAACAGGCCCAGACATTTTCATCGATTGGATTCTCTACCTCTTAAACACAAGAGCTTGCCCTCCCTGGCTAGCCAAACCTTGGCACAGATGTCTTTTTTTGTAATTGCTTCTCTGCTGTCTGTTGGGAAGGATGCAATCGGACAGGCGAACATCATGTCAACACAGAAAATGCTTCACCATTTATCTCGGTTTCCCAATGGCATTTTAAGGAAAGTGATATGCTGCTTGCCTGGGGGTGGGGTTTAACCCTTCAATGGCTCCAAGTGTCTATAAATACAGAGAAAGAAGTTGCTGTAATAAAACTCTACTGTATTTGTCCTACACATAGTTTACAAATGAAAAATTAGTTTTTCCAATCAAAATACTTCAAATCCACATCTCTAAATGCACATAAATCAATATAGTGTTGTTACCATGTATGCTTCCACATCAGATCCCAAAGGGGCTTTTCAGTCAAGTTCAAAGTATACATTTAAGGCTTGAAAAGTTAATAATGCAAACATCTGTAGAATTTCCAGTCTATTTAAATCTGAGGTCACAAACATAATAAAAACCATAAAAATACACCGGGAGCTTAAATGGATTAGAACGTATCTATAGCATGAAATGAAAACAATCATTCTAACATTCGAATGGCAAAATGACTCAAGAAAGAATATAAAGGAAATATAACAGAGTTGTACAGAATGCTTCAGGGTTGAACAAAAACAAAACTGACGTTCTTTTATCATTTTTTTCCCCCAAACATCTGCTACTGGACATTGCTGGCAAAAGAGTTACGGATTTGACAAGCCACTTGTTTGATCCAATACAGCAATTCCTGTATTTGTGCATACACCATGGAAACACCCAGCCTCCTGTTGTAATTTATATATTTTCCTATAATCTGGGCCGCACTGCATGTGCTCTGTGCCAGACTGACTGTTCAAAGCCACCCTTAAAGGCACTATGGCTAGCCAGGGGGCTGGTCTACTGCTGAGGTGCAATCAACAGGATTATAGCAACCCTTGTTCTGCCTAACATAGATTCATAGCCAGAAGGGAAGGAGCACAGATTAAACATCCCTATTAACACCCATGGCTAAAGTTATCTAGCAGTTACTGGCACAACTCTCAGAACTAGCAATGAACTGATGAAAAAACAAATAGGTGGGAAGACATCAAAACTGATCCTTTACAGAGACACAGGGTTTGTATTAAATACTATGGAATAATTATCTCAAATATTAAGGTAGAAATACCAAATACAGGGGAGGGCACAAAGTTACGGGGGAAAAAAAGCAATCCAACCGAGCAATTCATCCTGTGAAGGTAAGTCAAAGTATCAGCCACCAACATTACCTCTGTGTCACGACATAGTGTGGCAAGATGGATGAAAGTATTTCATTTCTCCAGTAGTGTTTATAGTTATAATTGAGGGAAGGGATTGGAAGTTGGGGGGGCGGGGGGAGGGAAGGGGAAGGGGAGGGGGAGTGTTATCAAGGAAAAAGTCAAACATTTTCTGCTGGAGGAGAGGAAAAAATAGTACCATTTTCAAACCAGTTGCTATCCCCCCCCCAAAAAAAAAGTTTATTTCAGTCATAAAAACAGTAGAAAAGAAAACCCAGTTGTAACTCAGCCATAAAATGAAAAGATGTACTATGAAAAAAACATGCGTGAAAGTAACTGAAGTGATTTTTGAAAATACTGTAATACATATATTTCTTGGAATGAGATGTTTATTGCATACAGCCTACCGCAATATAAAGTAATGCAATTGTGTGATTGTACACCAAGATTCATGATGACTTCTTTCTTTTTTTTTTTTACACTGCTGGAAGGGAGTATTGCCACAGTAATGAGGAAAACACACATTTTTCATATTTGTAGTAATTCCTATTAAACAAACTGCTTTTAGCAAGGACAGCAAGACTGGGCCCTTGGTCTTTGTGTTCATAACAGATGGTTATGACATGAGGCCAATTCCTGTTTTTCTTATTCTCACAAGCAGTCCCAAGGGACTCATTACTTTTTTTTTTTTTTTATGAATAAGCAAGCAAGAGTTTACTCAAGGGAAAATAAGCAATTTTGCAGCAGAATGTTTGTGATGCCCTTTTCCAATGGGTAAAAGTAGGGAGTTCTGCCTCATTGAAACACCTTGCCAACCCCAAAGAAAGCATCAAGGAACTCCAGTTGAAAGTACTTGGAAGAAAATAGAGAACTGGCACGTACGTATGAAATGATAACAGCTCTCAACAGATTTCCCCAACATGCTTCAGAAACTGCTACCAGGGACAGAGATTGGCAAGGGATTCCCATCAGCATGCTCCTTCCATCTGGACTGGGTGGAACCATAGTGACTCCCAAAGCCTGAAAGTTATGGGGATTTTAGAGAAGACCAGACAGATCCAAGTTTTAACCTATAGAGACGTATAATGTAAATGGTCAGACTTCGCAAACGAAGATCTGGGCAGGGCTCTCCCCATGTGGGTGTTCGAGCCTGCACAGTGGATTTTTTAGGTGAGGCACAGCGTGTGCAGAACTGGGCCCACTGTTTAAGTCCTAAGGGTCCATTTGCCATGGCCGAGAGAGCTTGGACAGTGACAGTGAAGTCCTTGGGACTGTCACAGCACCCGGCACTAACTGGGGCTGAGACCCTGCTTAGCACCAGAGATCTGATGGGATCAGATGACAGGGAGGCATTCAACTGCCAGGGGACGGTCCCCACTGAGACTTGAACTCAGGTCCTTGGGATCCAGAGTCCAAAGTGCTCTCCATTACACCACAGGACAGCCCCTAGAGATGTGTAATAATGCAGGAGAAAAACAGGAGGTATTGCCCCATGGATAATGACAGGAAAAGAACTCCAGTCAGAATATGTTCTTCTTTTCTGCCTTAATGAGCTGCCCTCTATCTGTTTTAGTTAATAAATCCAAGTCAACCATCATACATTTGTAAGCATGTTCAGAAAATTCAAATTTAGAGAAATTATGAGAAATAGGTATCTGTGAAGCAGATGTTTATCACAAATTGAAGATGTGCAGGCTGTTCACCCATACAGGCAAGTTTTATCTCTATAAAAGGCTATACTGTCCATAAACCATGATATGGTGTTTCTTTAGCTAAGTACTACCACTGCTGGACGAGCAAATGCCCACCACAAGAAGCACGAGTAGCTCAGTCACTGTTCCCTCCGCACACAGGATACCCAGCCTAGGGGATGTGTAATTTGCACGCGACAAGCTCTTATGGTAAGAGCTTGCTTCTATCTCCTTTAAAAGGAAGTATGAGGGTACCATAAGGGTGTCTTCATTTTACTGAACATAAATACACTACCAACTCAGGGAAATGGAGACAATTATGCTATGATTGCAGATATTTAAAACTCACTTCTGAAGAGACCACAGAGACTGCACGGTTGAAAAACCTCTTCCACCCCCACATTTCAAGGAAACATAAATTAGGGGTCAGGGATTTTCTTCTATCTAAAGCAGTATTACACTACTATCTATCTATTAGTTAAGTATGTATAGATAGTATTTTATGAAGCAACATTAAAAATTTTGTTTCAACCCTAATGCTTAAGCACCTCAGTCACTCACAGCTAGGAACAGCACAATGACATTACCCAGATTTACCAGACTAAACTAAATTCTGCGTTGGTCACCACAGTGTGAGAAAGGGAAGGCATAACTTCCAAATCAACTGAGTCTAGTATACATGGAAGGATATCCTCTCTTTAGAAAGAAGGGCAGCCTGAGCAAAAGATCTTTTTGTGTATGTGGAGCTGCTCTGTAAGGTTTCTATGTACTCAGATGACCTGAGCAGGTTGTTTGTGCATAGTCCCAGAACATGTCCATCAATCAATGTCAACATTCTTCCAAGCTCCACTCTGATGGGCAACTGACAGTCAGTTATCTTGTGAATGTTAATTAGTAATGAATACCCTTGTCACTGCTTAAATACAGAAAATATCTTTAAATGGTGGAAATTTAAAAATGGAGTTTGTTTTGTGGGAGCAGGGATTGCATTTTCATTTAGTCTTTGTATTAACAAGAGAAATAAAATCCCTCACTTAGAGATTGCACATCATTTGTGCTATCAACATGTGCTTTATTTTCTAAAAAACACTCATCTTTACCCTTGCAATCCAATTTTGAATTTTATCTTCCTGGATACATGATTTTTACAACAATAATACACAACACAGTGACAGTAGCTCTAAACATGACAGAAAATCTTTAAGATAAAAGATCAAAAGTAGGCATGTCATTGTCTTCTCCTCTGTCTTACTCAACCAGGGAAAAGAAAAAGTGTGTTTTAAAAAGATGTTATTTCTCTCCCTTGTTTACTGGCATCATTCACTCGCAATTCCCTGATAAAGACTGTTTTAATAGCAGGCCAAATAAGAGACTTATTTCAACTGACAAACTAAAGCAGACAGACAAGCACAGACATTGTAAAGCCAAAGAATTGCACCTTTTAATCAGAAAATTAAGTGATATGCAACTAATGATAAGGAGAAAAAGTGAACAGAAGAGTCAGGTACAGATCACAGATTTAATATTCTTTTCCATCTGCACTAGGGGACATGATTTTCAACCCCGCTTATGATTTTAAGCACATGATACTTTCACACTTCCCAGCAGTGGGCTGAAGATTAAATCTCACTGAGATTTCCATAGGTGAGATAATTAGGTGACAATGTGGAGCCTTGCGATTTGCTAACAGCTAAAATGCCCATTTGTTTTAGAAATCAAACAATGTCCACTCTTTTTTAGGTATCATTTGGGGGGACTTTTTCTCTAGCTAGTGTTAATAAAACTGTCCACATTTTGAAATCTGCATATTTTTCTAATAACAGATAAAGGTGTCTTTACACAATCAGCACAGAAAAATGTCACAATTAAAATGTACTCAAGAAAGAAAATAATGTTATTTTTTTCCAGAAGACTTAGTGGTGTGGAACAAACTTTTTCAATAAATTGGACAAAAAATTAAAATGGAGAGTTATCTAATTACTCTGCACATAAATTGTTTAAGAAAAAATATGTTGACATTTTGAAGCATGAGAAATCAAACATCCATGATACAACGCTTGAATTCAGCTAAGAGACTGTATCATGGACCTGATCCAAAACAACAAAATCAAGTAAAAATACCCTCTTCTTTGATAGGGCTACATCACATTCCAAAAATATTTCTATGTAGCAATTAAAAAAGAAATACCAAATATTATCATTTTAAAAAAAAGCTGTTCCATGCAATATCCTTCTTTCTAATTACATTTTATTACTCGGTGTTTTAAGACTTCAAGCAAAACTACACATTCTACCAGATAAAAGAGAAAATATCAGTATTTCTCCATTTCCTTTGACATACAAACACATCACTCATATAAACAAATGAAAAATCAGTAGAACTTTTCCTCCAGTTCTACTATTCACCTCAGAAATATATATATCTATATATACAGTGTAAATAATTGGTCAAGACAAAAATATGTTAATATTTGGAAACACCAGAATTTAAATATCCAAGATTAAATGTTTTACATTCTTATATAACTCTCTATATACAAATTTATATGAAAAAGAAAGTTCAGAACCTAAGGGACTGGAACCAGTCACTCCATATGAATGGTTCTAACTGCTAGAGTGTGGGAAGAGCAAGTTTGAGCAGGACCTAATAAAACTTTTAAACAGTGACCGCATGTTGGTTAACATGCAAGAGATCCAAGTCCAAATTCCCCTCAGCAAGCAAAATAACTGACCCAAGCCTGGAAAACTTATTTGGGTGAGCTCATGTAAATATGGCCAGTGATCATAGCCACATGTTGCCCATTCATACCATGTTCCACAGACAAATTTTTGAACATGTAATTTGTTCCAGCATTAACAGAGCTGATCTGTTTGGCACACAAAATGCCCAACTTTTACGCATAGAATAAACTTTACTTATAGAATCTCAATTGCCAACATTTTTCAAGCATTTTCATGGTAGCTAAGCAAGGGTTCCAATATTTTAAATTAGAGATGTAATGAGATTCTCAACACTATGTCCCCTCTGTGAACGCAATTTGATGGATTCAAATAGGCACCCCACAAACATTCATGAAATGTGTAATTTTTTCCTCAAAATCTACCCATACTATTGTTTAGTGTGAAAAAAAGATGGTACAGTCAGGAAGTTCAAAGAATACTATGTTTACTACTCACAAATGAAGACTAGCTTGTAAACTGAGAAACTGAGGGTTGCAGGGTTGGAAGCCATAGCCAATATGACCT
This sequence comes from Hafferia zeledoni, assembly GCA_035583235.1. Taxonomy (NCBI): domain Eukaryota; kingdom Metazoa; phylum Chordata; class Aves; order Passeriformes; family Thamnophilidae; genus Hafferia; species Hafferia zeledoni. The sequence goes on along the minus strand of JAWWEV010000115.1, from coordinate 77,718,943 downwards.
TTCAAGTGGACCAGGTCATTAATCCAATCTTGGGAAAACTCCTGAGTTACTCCTTGATGGCCCATCACAAGTGGATGACAGACATCCTGTCCCTCTACTGTACAGGGGTTTTAGACTTCTATTGAGAAATATGCACATGTATGCTATCTCATAAAAGTAGAACTAAAGCATATACATGGTCATTTGAGAAAAACTAGTTCTATCAACTGTCAGGGGACACTTGCAATTTAGTCACATCATGAGGACACATCCAGTAAGATGAAGGGAATGTACTGTAGGTCACATGCATATGGCTGCAGGAGGCCACCATATCAATCTGCTGCAAGAAGACCTCCAAATATCACTTTCAAGATCCACCTAATTCAATCCACTATGTTCAATCTACTGGAAAAATGAGCACCAGTCATCTACACTGCATGACATATCACATTCACTAAATGTAAAAAAAGAATAATAACTAGTTATAGCCACTAACTATACTAGAGATTATACATCTCACATACCAACAGCAGACTTTTTGGATCCCACTTAAATTCACTTCTCTGTACACATTTATAGCAGCACAACATCTACAATTCTGAAAATTCTAATCCAACATGCATTTAAATATGTTTCACTGGCATAGAAGTTTTACATTTATGTATATGTTTACACATACCTACAACTTTATCACTTTCCTCAGCAGGCAAATATAAACAGATGATACTGCTCTCCTTGAGTTAATGGCGTTCTTGCCATTAAGTTCTAAGGATGAGTTCTAAGTCCTAACCTGCAGTGCTGGTTACAGTTACCTGCATTAGGCATTGCTTCCTTAAAATAGTCATGTAACTTGTTTAGCAAAAGGCAGGCGCCCCATTTTTACACTTTTTCAGCATGTTTATTTATGGTAAAACATACTATCATAATCTTTTTTGTTCAAAGCAGGAAAAAAAGAAATCATCAGCCAACCTGCTTTAGACTTGCTACAGCCTCTCAAAAGCCTTCATGTACTCCACAAGTACACTAAGAAATAACCTTTGCATCTCTGTACATTAAATATATTGCAAACTACGAACAGTAATTTTATTGCTTGATCATGTACTTCCTTTTTTCACCTCAGTAACACATATTTGAGGTATGTTCAGAAAGGTATGTTAGTATCAAAAGATACGAACAATTACAGTTAATTAGACTTTTATTGGAAAAACGCTTGACACTATTATTGCAGGAGAGCCATGCCTTACAGAGGCTCACATGTAACTAATTCAAACCATAAAAATTAAGAAGTTAAAGTATTAAATTACCTTGGGTAAAAAACCCTGATGTTTGTGGCAGATGTGAGCAACTTTATCCTTCTTAAGACAGGCAGTGGGGCCACCCAGCTAAATAAAGCTGTACAGGTACACACGTTGACACGATTATGAACTCTAGAAGTATAAAAACTGAGCCTAACTCTTATTGCACACAGGTTTTATATTTGGTTGTCTTTGCTACTCTGAATTATAAATTAGCTTGCTATTAATCAAAATTTCCCCAAATGCATGTACCTTCAGAGGTATTTTTTTTCTAAATGGAAATCTCTTCCTAATGAAGAAAAATAGAAGAAAGAAAAAAAGTGTTAAACACTGAACAGGCCCTCTCTGGTATGTTGGCATGTTGTGTTTATTAGGGAGAGTCTATGAAGTCAGAATCAGTCATTAATGGAAAAGTATACAAAATTTACTCCTTCACCCGAGCCACCAGGCACACACTGCTGATATGTCTGAGAGCAAGAAATGAAAAATGAGATGACCACAGAAAAGAAAGTTTCTGCTGTGAACTATTAACCAGATTTTTCATTATTATTAGGGACAAGAAAACTCACTGTGACATATATAGGCAGTAGAAAGATTTGGAAATGCACAGAGATAAAAGTTTCTCTAAGTAAGAAGAGTGTTCATAAAAATGTCTTAAATACATTTGCTATTCCTGCTGTTCTCACAATAATGCAAGGTTATAGAAGAAATTAGACACACCATTCCCTAAAGAGAGGTTTCTTTTCATGAAAATTAAAGGTGCATAATGGTGAATTAAATGGTGAACCTGCCTTTTTTTTTCTTTTTTTTTTGTTCTGTTTGACACCACAACACACTGTGAAGGATTATGGTAGAAAACATCTATGTATTTTTCCTTTCAAGTGGTCGACTTTTAATAAGCTCCTCAAATATACTTTTCTAAGTCTTTGAAGGAAATTCCTACGAACTGTTTAATTCTGAATTTTGTTCCAGCCTTAAGATTTTACAAACAAAACAGTATTTACATTACTTCTAGGAGGGATAAAAAAACAACACAATAAGTATATGTATTGAGTATACTTCAAAAGATCAATCTTGTCTTTGCAGATATTAATTTGAAAATGTTTGCTTTCAATCTAAAAAGTGTTAATTCACAATAAACTGTCTATGACTTACTGTTTTTAATAACTAAATCAGTATTGCAGACAGAGCTTGCACAGTATAACACCAGGATTTAATGCTGAGAAGTCAAGAAGCAGTAATTTTTACTCTATAGTTCACGAATAATTAGCATGACATTAACTGAAAAACTACATTAAAACTATCTCCACAGTTTCTGAAGTAAGAACAGAAAGATATTCTTAGGGATTTAATACTGCCTAATATAGATGAAGTGTTGGTGGGGAGCAAATATTTTAACAATAAGAGAGAAAGTTTGGGATGCATCAAAATTTAAAAGCTAATCTAGTAAGCAAACATTTCGCCCAAATAATATTCTCTTTTCAGCTTCAGTGCCAAACAGATTTCTCCTTACAGTTGTCCTACTACTCAAATAAGAACCTCAACTTCACTCCTTTACTTAAGGCTCCTTATTTTCAGAGACCAATTTATGCTTTGAACTGCAGCCTTATTGAACAACTTTCAACAGCATTTCACCATCTAAATAATAATGTTTTACGAACACGTAAAGGTGATTACATAAAGTGTTATTAACAGGATCTTCTATTTTCTGTGATCTGTTCTTCCATTAAATGATCCTCGCTTTCAGCTTCTCTATAACCTACTAATTCCCTTTTTCCAGTCCCTGAAACCTTGTTTTATGCATAGGTTTTGTTTTTTTCTTTAAAAACTAACAGTCATATTCAACAGAACACATAACACTTGTGGTCCCCCTAACAATGCTTTCTGTACTCAGAAATTAAAGAATACTTATTTTTAGTGGTCTAATTCCGAGAGGTTAACAGAAACTCTGGACAAAAACAAGACCCCACCAGAACAAAAACAAACAGAAAACCACAAACAACAAGCAAACAAACACACAAAGAAAGCACCAAAACATCCCCCTCCAAATTTCCAAGCAGGCAGTTTCTTTTTCATCAAGGAAAATATTTTTATGCTTAGAAAATGGTAACAAAGCTATCAGATGCCTATGGCACCCTTTGTAAGATTTCTGGGCAGGAAAGTTTGTTTCAGAAGGAAGATGTATAGTTTTGGGTAACAGACTTGACAGGATGAGATTCCACTTCTAAATAGCAACTAAAGCTTCATTTAGAACAAACAGGAGATAGACCTTATGGCTAAGGAGTTAACAGCCCAGCTGTTCAGCAACCATAGCTAACTCAGCAGTGGCATCCCAGACCCATAAAACAGACAGCTTTAGTGCTTCCCCGGTAACTAAAGGAGAAATTACTAAGACTCTGTTAGATTTCATTGCTGGCTTTGTTTTGATTTCAAAATCTATGCACAGCAGTGAATCTCATGAAAAAAAAACCCAAACAACCACCATGACACAAATGTAGTTTAAGAAACTGATATTCATCAAACCTCTAGCAAAATGCAAAAATAAAATTAATTCCTGGGGACAGCAGAATCTGGGAAGAACAACAGAGAGGCAGGCAGAAGGCAGGCAGAGAAGAGAGGCTGGAGGGGGAAAGAGCTCTACATTCAACTACATTATCCAGCAATTTCACTTCCAAGATCTGGGCTCCTGATTTCCCACCTGCATGTGCTACTTCACTTCTTTCTGCTATTCTGGAGCAAAACAACTAGTTCATTGGAAACTAAACCTGTTGTCAGTAGCTCTGCAGTTAATTCATTTTAGGGATCACTCTGATGGCATTATGGATGAGAACTACAGGTTTGGACTGCCATCATCACTTGATCACTTCAAATCCTGTCACCTTATTTCTCACATTTTCATGTGACATGAGAGAGAGGATGCTGTATCATCAAAACTATGATGACTTATTATCATACTAATCAATGGAATTCAGACACCTCACGCAAGGGAATGCTACAAAAAAAATTGTATGTTGGGGTCAAAAGACATGCAGAGGACCTGAAACAAGTGTTATGAAGCATGAAGCACTTTTTCCAGGTGATGGCAAGCCCTGACCACGGATAACACAGGCCATCTTGTCTTACTACATTTGGGAACTACTTTTCAAAGAGGACATGTTTAACAGTGGACATAGCTCCTCTCCCCTTCTATTCTCTGTGCTTACACATCTAAAATGCTGAAGGATATGAACAAAGCAGGTCAAAGAAACATAATTTACTCAGGGAGACTGATAAATTGTGAAAATCATCTTCTTTATGAACACTAGAGCATTCTGAAAGAAACATACAGCAAGAAAATATCTTTCTACCACATTTCTCTGATAAGAAGGGCAATAAGAAGACTCCAGGGTGAATAAAAGACATCAAACTTTCTAGAAACTCCAAAGAGGGCTGGAAGCAGAAATCACAGCTCTGCATTTGATAGTAGAAACACCTTCAGTATTCTTCATCATCTAGGTAGGTCTTACTTTTATTTTAGAAGTATCTAGTATATTTTTCTGAAGGATGTTGGAATCTTTTGGAAAGTTTGTTTGAGGTTTTTTTTAATTAAATAGTTCATATTCAGCTGTAGCTGAGACCTGATATCAGATCCCATTGATCTTTCTTTCAAAAAGGGACAGAAAAATGATGTTAGGGAATAAAAAGGGAAGGATGTTGATGCTCTCTTGTTGAACTTCTACTCACTTCTGAGGAAATGCCAAGACCCAGAAATTCCCTCAATTCTCTGCTCTGGTTCAGTTTGCTGAGACTAATTACATTCTCTTCCCTAGAGTAATTTTGGAGGCAAATGGAAGGAAGGTAACTCTTCTTCAATAAAGAAAACATTTAGAGTCTTGATGATATAAATGCCATTGAAAAAGTTTTCTCCCATTCCTAGCTGCCTCCACAAAGCAAGATATTATCAAGTTGAAAATGCAGGAATGTCAACGTAGACTACTCAAGCTGCAGGTCATCCACAGCTGTTTTTGACACTGCCTGAGCTAAGCTCTACATCCAGTTCACAGTATGTGTAACTTGGGATTTTCAAAAGCATTGTGACTTTTTTTTAACGACAACTTATTCACATTCCCCCCTTAATTCACTGCCCTGTATTAATAAACTTGTGGCACATCAGCTTTTAAGTGGAGTGACATTAAAAAACAAAACACACAAGAAATTAAAAAAAACAACCATAACCACATATACTTTACTACAACTAGGCTGCACATCTGGCAGATTCAGTCTCTGGATCTGTTATCAAGTAATATCTCACATAGTGAAGAGATAAAAAGTTTGTCCCAAAAAAGAAAAAAAGAGATGGAACAGATGCAGTTTGCTATCTGGCACAGTGTACAGCACTTGATGAAGTCTGGAAAGAAAGGCCTGCAGCTCCCTTTTTACCTCACCAAGACAAATGTGCAAATAGCTATAATTCCCTCCTCATTTGAGGCCAATAAAACAACTGTTAATGCATATACTATTATAATATGTTTAACAGTAAAATGCACCCATTTGGCTTCCCCTAGGATTTTGAATTTTTGGACTTGGTGCCAAATCATCTATGTAATTTCTCAGTTCAGTAATATTAAGAGAAGCTTCCCACTTTCTGAAATATCACTCTACTGCTCTGATTGAATAAAACTAATTCTCTCTCTCTCCACCTCCAACTAACATGAAACAGATGGAAAATACATTATACGACAAGCTCTCAAAGAATTATTTTCTCCTTCAAATACCAATCACTGATTGCAGTGTGCTCCTTACACACGTAACACATTACTCGAACTCCACTATGAGAAAAAGTCAAAATTAGACTTATTGGGAGTCTCTACTACAGTTACCATGAAGTCAGCTGGGGTTTTATGGTTAGGTTGAGGTTTGGGGTTTTTTTGTTTGTTTTTGTTGGTTGAGGTTTTTTTCCAGAACAGATTCAATACATGGTGTTGAAAGAACTGAATATGCCTAAGTACCTTTCTGGTACTTTTGCTAAGTATCCCACAAGATAGTCCTTTAAAATGTTTGACCTCCGTACCTAAGCCTAGTGCCACACCAGCAGACATAAGATCAACACTGAGGAAATCGTGTCCTTGCACATAAGCCAAAGAATCCGCATCTGAACTTTTAGAGGCTCACCTATTTTTCTCATGTTTGTTTAACACAGCTTTAAGATTTTTTGCTTTAAATTACATTTGTGAGCTCTCTGAAATCTGCTTCGCTTATGTATGTTATCATGATAGACCACTGAGGTGGCAGGGGTTCTTTGGCAGTCCTATAACGAGAAGTAATCAGTGTACATTAAAAGAAAAAAAGATTTATTTAGTTTGAAAGATCAAGCAATTAAGAAGAAACACATAGGACATAATTTTCCAGGTTTTATGTTTCACCATTCACGATTGTTTTCTTCCTTACCCTTCCCAGCACCACCAGTTGCTGACATTCATAAGAAAAAAAAATCTTCCGGCAACACATCCAGTGCCGAGTTGTGTATAAATCAAAATTCAATTGTTTTAGTAACTGAACTCAATAAATTTCACACACAGGAGACGAGCTGTATGCAAAATCAACACATTATTCAGTCAGAGCCAGCCAATCAAGCTAGTCTAACACAGATGAAAATCCCCAAGGAGTTACTGGCTGAAGAGCTGTTGGGAACTACAATGTGGTCATCTATTCCTATCTTTGCTACAACACAGCCAGATTAGGTATTATTCTGTATCTTTAAAAGATCATCCTATTGTGTTAAGCTAATTCAGCAGAGCTTTAGCAAGTGTAAGAGAAGAATCAGATTTCTGCCCATCCTGACACAGCACAATGCTTTCTGCCCTGAGAAGTCCCAAAGAAGTCATGCAGCATGCCAAGTACAAAGTATTTGCAGAAGCGAGCCTTCAGATAGGGCTATAAAAGCTCTGGGTTAAGGAAGCACACATCAGCTTGCTTCTGCTTGATCTGTTACACAGCTTGACAGTAACAGATAGCCAGTTGCATTAGTGTCAATGTTCAGATAAGTTTTTCTCAGTATCTGTCACAAAAAACAGACACGGTATCAGTGTGCCAGCTGTATTATCGGTCACTACATAGTTAATCATATTTAATAACATCCTCAAGTACAGACACAACACACAAACAGCAATTACTGTGCACCACAGTCACCCAGATCATTCTGACTCAGAGCTGCCAACCCAGCACACTCTCAACAAGTGCCTGCCTACCACCTTTTCCCTCTCAAATACATTAGCTTGCCTCAATACGGGGCCAGAGTTTGTTTTGAAACTCTTAACAGGATCACTGAAGGGAAAGAGGAAAAATACCATAAACGATTCTTTGGACTGTTTCCAGAGTAGCGTGTTCTCCTAGCAATTGCTTTGGAAGCAAGCCAAAAATGGGAAGTGTTCTTGCAAATGAGCACACTGCTATGTTCAAGTACAAGTTATCATTTAATTCTTTAGTCAACATCAGCGCAGTTAGAAATTAAGATGCCTGATTATTAAAACAGGTTACTTGAATTCCAGTTACCAAACATCAATTTCTTCTCTATCCATCCCTGTCAAACTCACTCACCTCCTGTCCCCCACCCACTTCCCAACATACAGTAGGAGTATTTTTTATACTTTCTCTCCTTTATTGAAAGTGAAATAACATTAATGTATTAATTACATCAACCATAACTAGGTCTGTAATCAAGGGCAAATTAACTAAGAAATCAGTCACTTGGAAAAAAATATTCAAAAACCTCAAAATAAACTTCTATGAGACACAGAGCTTGATATTTTTAACAGAGCTTTAATACAATCTCCTGAAAGGTTTTGTCCAGGCAGTTTTTCACATTACAATGACTCCTAATGAGATCATTTTCTGCAGTGTATAAGACTTCATCCCTTCCCAGTAAAACAAAGAAAGATTTGTGCGGGCTACAAAAGCCTCAAATCAACTTCAGCCACTTCACCTTGTACTGAATTTCCTCGTAAAAACTTGTCAAAAGCATAACTATGTTTTTTCTGAGGACAAATTATTAATAAGTAGACTCATCTCCTTTGTTTTAAGGTGTCCTTAATTCTCTACAGATTTTGAAGTCCTCACATAGGCACCTCAGACTCAGTGACTGCTGTCATCTTTGTTTTTGAGATTATGGACATTTCTCCTCTTCATAGATTTGTGGGGGATGGTTTTCCAGTTTTTTACTTGCACCATTGCTCAACAACAAATGTCTGCCTACCTTGCAATAAAAATATGGTGATATAAAACTCCTTTTGTTATCTTAAAATAAAAATGACAGACCTTGTATTAAATACACATGAAAATACCTGCCTTCAAACAAACTGCCTATTCCCTTGCTTTTACCATAAGCATGCTAAGCAGAAATGTCTTATGCCTGTAGCCCCAGAGAGAGGAATGCTAAGAGTAAGTATCATTTTAAGAACATGGCTAACTGAATTAGTCTGAATTAGAAAGTACAACTCAGTAGTCTCTGATTTGCTAGTATTTTAAAATAATCACCATCATCTCACAGCAAGCCAAAAGTTTAGTTTAATGCAAAAATATACTGTAAAAAGGAACCCACACTTAATTCTGAAAATTATTCCGTTTGAAAGATATTGTGTTTGAATTTTTACTCACTTGACACAAATCTCTAACTCAGTTTTTATTGCATGTGTGTTCTTCCCATTACTAACCACACTCTATTCTAAGTTTACTACCTCCACTTAGTTTCCTTGTAATTCTGTCATGGATCATGTGAAAAAACGAAGTGTTTACCTACTCATACCTGACATCATTGATACAATGTTCTGATATACGTATGACTTGCTCAGCATTACCAAGAAGTACAAGAAACAACACCTTAACCAGCTTAAAATGTTAGTCCCAAACCTCTATTTATACTTCATACAACTTCAACTTTTCTTGTTTAAATTTAAAAATGCAGTATGCAACCACTGATTTCCATAATCAGATTGTCTGACTGCTTTAAATTAAACAGTGTGAACTTGACAGAGTGAGGATCAAAAAACTTTAAAAGCAGACTGATTATGTATTTCTCTTGAAAAAAAGAAAAATAAGCTGGTAGAACATGACCTATAATTTACAGCAAGTTGTGTGTTTACTTACGTTCACACGTGTCTCCTTTCTGCTGGTATCCTGCTTTGCAGATACATTTTCCAATAGGCACTAACCATTCTCCCTCCGCGCTACAGTGCATCTTCGGCGAGTTCTCTGCCTCCTCCTCTGCACTGCTGACACAAGTTCCTCGCACTTCTACTAAAGAGGAAAACTCTGAGCCAGTCACTGTGTCAGGAAAAATAGCTAAGTTCTCAATGATGGACCAGCACTTCTTGTAGTAGACTTTGACAGAGACCAAAGCAATGCAGGCCCCTACATCCTGAAATGCAAGATAGAATCCTTTTTTGGACAAAGGTCCAATTTCTCTCACCTCTGTGTTAAGTTTCATTTTTCTCTCCCCAAGATCACCCTGGGTAAAACTTTCATCTGCTGCAATAGTGTCTATTTTTACATATTGGTTTTCTCGGATATTCCTGCCAGTGTCGTAGTCTGTTTCATAATAATACAAGTTAAAAGTTTCTTTACAAGTCCCCAGAACTCCAGGAAGACTGTTACAATCCCTCAGAGTGAATTTCAGTTCTACAAAAATCCTTTGTGCATTGCTTTTTGCAATCCAGTTAGTCCGAAGCCAGTTGTTTTGGTTTGATTCCATCACCTGGCATACCTGGTATGTTCGTATAGGAGTGTAGTTTTCATCCAGTCCACTAATTTCTTCCCACTAAAATGATAACAAACAGTTAGCAATACAACAAGAAGTATGTCACCAGATGTAACTACTGTGTATTTTAAAAAACTTCACACCACTCATGTCTCCCTCCTTTTTAACGGTAGTCTATTTTTAAAAATGCTCTTAAGCACTTAAATGAAGTAAATGTGTATTAATGCAGCTCTCTCTGCCTCCATGTCTTCCCTACATACAAATAACTTCTAAAAATCATTGTCATATCACAGGCAGAGTTGCAAAGGGGCAGCTTCAGAAAAGGCTGTTCAGCATAGCAGGTTCTGATTACACACTGGGCTCATACACATTTCATGAAGGTCAGAATGGTTTTGGGTAAGCAAAGACTGAAAGAAGAGAGGTAGCTTCTCTTCCAAAGAAGCTTAAAAATCAGTAAAGTCTTACAAACTGAAATTGCCTGGCATTACAGTATGTAAAACTTCTTATGTAAAAGTTTCGGTTTGGTTCTATAGAAAGCATGGGATTAGGTCCTGAAACTTTTGAGTTGGATGGCTCTCACTCCTATACAATCAAAGTGGTATAGAGAAAAGGCAAGAGCAAATGACAGAATTAAAAATTTAAAAGCAAGAAAACATTTTGATTGTCCTCTATTCATTCAGTCCACCTTCTGTTTTATTTACAAACCAAAGAGGAAAGTGGCACTCTTCCTCAGCCCCATTTTGTCCAGTGGCTGCATCCATGTCAAGAAGAGCGAACTTCATTCAGCTGAGAGTTCAAATGAACCATGATATTACATACAGAATTAAAAACAAGCCACATGACTCAAAGTCCACTGGGTCAAAGCCTGCATTTTTTTGATGTTGCCTCTTTAGGTTACCAACTATGTAAGGATCTGGTAAGCCTGTAAGAGCCCTTGAGTCTTTAACAACCTCTGGTACTGTCAGAATTTGCATCTCCAGCAGTGGAGAACCTTCCACTAAAATCAACCAGGCACATCTGCCCAGGTGTAACCAAAATAATACCTGTCTCACCTTTTTTCACATTTCTTGTAACATTTCATTGACTGCTGAAAACACAGCTGTAATAAATTAGAGGAGAGGAGTGAGCTTTCCTCACCCCATGATACAGGCAACCAGGACTACTCTGTATGGCACTTGGCCCTCTGGCCCTGTGTCAATAATGCACTTAAGCTCACGCTTAAGATCAGTGAGAGTACTTATGAGCTTAATGGTAAGCATGTGCTTAAGTGCTTTGTGGGACTAGTATACTCAGCACCTCTGCAGGATAGAACATCCATTGACATTCCTTACACCAGCAACCAAGCGTGGAAGGCATTGGTTTCCCAGACTGGGAGCCATGCAGTATACAGTACTTTGCAAGCCTATTTGACAGCAAATGAGATCATTTTAATGTTGTTGTCTGTTCCAAGAAAAAGCAGATGTGACTGAATTGATGCTGGAATTTATCACCACAAAATTAATCATGGCTGCAGATGCTGAAATGCACAGAAGTTGTAAATATCAATGCACATTTCAAGGACCTACAGTTAATATAGATGTGGTATACATGGGATTATATATGCATGTGGTATTAAATGATTGAAATACATTAGAAAATGCTCATGGAATTAACTGCAGTGACTGCATATGGAACTGTATTAACCTCAGAACAAAAGAAAGTCTACCTTCATATAAGATTTATTAGATCCAAATGAGTAATACTTTTTCCACCTCTGTAAGAACTAGTACAAACAAGAAAGAAAAAAGGGGTCTTGGACTTTGGACTGAGAGGGTTTTGGCCATGTCACAATAATAAAAAAACATCCGCCCATCAAAGAAAACCCAAGCAAAAAATAAAACCACAACCAAAAAATCCCACCAAGATGACACGAAGGCTAAAATTTCACTCATTTTCATATTCTCCATTTAATATCAAGTACTGCTATTTGCTTTGGGGTTTCTTTGAGTTGATTTGGGGGTCTTGTTTGTTTTATTTTTTATCTTGTAGAAGCGTTCTTCCCTCAAAACATCAAGCCAGATTCTGCAATGAGATAGTCAGTTGACAGTGTATTGTATCTTTGAAGTGAAAGTAACTCTAATGCACCATAGAACAGAGTCTGTCCCCTCGAGTTTTGATGAGGACTGTTTGACCAAAACAAATCCCCACTCCTCCCCTCAAAAAACAACAAACAAATTGAAGCACACACACACAAAAAGTGCAACTAACAAATAAAATACCCATTTTTTGTCATATAACACAAATGAGTCTTCTCAGAGTTAAAAGCCCACTACACGAGACTAGCCAGTATCAGAGATTCTTATGCTACAGTCAAGGAAAACAACACCAAAAAACTCAATTTACACAAAAAGTGCTACTTTTTTGTTATTGCTAGCATTAAATATATTAATTTTTTCCTCTGCAGGGGAAAAAATAAAATACATCAGTCCCCCAGGATGCTTCCAACTATGGCATCAAAGCTCACACTTCATTGGAATGATCAATTCTATCATAGCTTTTATAGCAAGAAAAATCAACTTTTCTTTGTCCTGCTGCAAAAGATGATGATATACATGCAATTCCATTTGAATGTGTCCTGTTCTATTGGATTCAGTTTATGGTATTTTAACTTCTTAATTATCTTAACAATGTTAAATGTAGCATTTGCAGTTGAATGAGGCATTTAATGAGTGTCTGATTGACACATTCCATACTGTGATGATGCAATCATTTCTCAAGAAAATTTTGTGTTTATTCCCAAAATTCTATACTGCATAGTAGAAAATTCAGTAATTAAAATTTACATTATTAAAATGGTAATTTTACGTTAATTTACGGGCAACTTTTTCTGAACATTTTCACGCATACAAATCTAGCCATTAGTTTTCATTCACTTTTAATTCCTGACAGAAATTGGCTTCTACCTCTGAAAGTTGCCTTTTACTATTTGTTGGATTTGACTCTACTTTCATCTTTCAGTATGCTGACATGTGTAACATGTGTTGACATGTCTTTCATTATCCACAGGTTAGCCTAATATAACTGTGACCAAGCTAATCTTTCAAACACCTCTGGTAAAGGCTTCAATCAGTGCAAGACGCTAATGCCAAAGTTATTAGCCATCATGCACATTGAGCACACATTACATTCTCTCCAAAGTCCTTAGATTAGTTTCCAGTTTATGCTTGTATTGATATTGCAATCTTGCTTTTAAAGAAAGATACTTTCACATTTTCCTTCTTCTTATTTAAAGGATTTGTTACACTTCTATATTCCCACCCACACTTCACGCTCTTCTGGCTCCAGATTTTTTAAAGCGCTGAAGATTAAGGGACTGATCCCCCAAGTTCTCGTTCATGCAAGGAGTTACAATAGATTCAGCAAGACTGCTTCCATGAGTAAGAACGGTCCATATAATTAATGACTTGTCAAACTGAGCTCATGTAGAACTGAGCTAAGGTAGGACGATACACCCATTATATCTTCCTGGAAATTTTCTTCCTCAAGGCTTGAGGAAGAAGGGGTTTCATAACATTATATTTTTTAATTCAGACTGAAAGCAGCATTTCTCAACTTATATATATAATAAAGAACACAATAACACTGATGTTTCTAAACATGTCAATTTTATAATGGTGTATTTTACAATGGTACATTTCATAGAGTACCATGAAATCAATTTGTAAACAGGCTGGAAGTGGCCTTGACCACACAATTTGTGCCTAGTTGGCAGATATCAAGCTCCTCGAGACTTGGGGATATTTCAAGTTTGGAATATCATTTCAAACACATCTGCAGTATAAATGTTTTTATTCTAGAGCACTTCAATCTGTGCTATTCAATTACAAAGAAAACATCGTAAAAAGTTTATGATCACCCATTCTACAGAAAATGAAAAGCATATTTTTAGAAAGTTTCCACACAGAAGAAAACCTGATGTTTCTAAAGGAAGAAAGAAAAAAAGTGATTTAAAATATTGTGTTATAAATACACAGAGTAATCATTTGAACAGCACAAAGGAGCAGACTACAAAACATAAAGGTACCAAGAACATTTAGGTCAGTTTCTATAGAGCCTCTTGCTTTTAATTAGCTAGTACATTTCTACACTGTAACCTGAGGATTCATTCTGAAAATGAAGAAGCCATAAAGACTTGGCATGATTACTGAGAGAAATATGAAGGTGAGCTAGTTTAAAGCAGGTCTTTCAACTGCTACAGTAAAGTAACTGCTTGTCTCTAGGAACTCAGTTTTTGCCTGGAGTACTTACCCCATTGGGAGGAGAGGAAATCCATTCCAACTCTGTCTGTTGTGCTTTAGAGTCCAGCAATATTACTAAAAAAACAGGAAAAAATAAATTTCACAGTTTGTTGAATATAATACTTGGGGATATAAAAGTAAAGAACAGAATTTGAACTTTCAAAAGTGATAGAATTTTTACAAAAATTATTATTATTTTTCTTCATATTATTAACAAACTATCTGCAACAACTGTACATTTACTTGTAAATAAATGATGACATGATTATGTAGCATTCATATATACATTAATCTTTACAAGTGCATTGCTTCAAACAAAGTGGAGGTTTTTTTAGTGCTTTAAAGTGTTATTAATCAGTCATTTTGAGGCATGCTTTCTCCATCTACTTTGTCATAAGGAGGACATTTCCCATATGCTGGTTATTTCAATCAGCTTAAAACAAATACAGACCAACACTTCAAAATGCTTCCAAACTGATTTAGACAGGACAGGTCTATACCTTACCCAGAGCTGCACTGAAAAAGCAATGATTTTCATTTCAAGTGTCAAAGTAAAAAATACTTCCCTTAGGTGATAAAGCAGTAATTCTGTAAACAAATGACAACCAGGAATACAGAAAATAAAAAGACTGTGCAATTACCTCACACCTCGCATTCACAAAATCAGACTAAGTTACTTCATGGTAATGGCTTACTGAAATCTTCATTGTCATTATACCCCAGTGACATTTCCATACAGAAACACATCAATTCTAATAGCATCACAATTATTTTCCAGGTAAATGTAACCTCGCTTCCAAAAGTGGTTAATCACAGCCTAATAAACCAACTCTTTAGCAGATTTCTAACTTTAACCAATTCCATAAATCTTTCATTATAAAGCTATTTATAACTTCATACACAACATTAAAGTCCCGATATTTAGATGTGTGTTTTAAGGATGTAACTTGAAGCAATTTTTGTCAGGTCTTTTGAAACAAATATAATTTTGGCTTTGGCCCTTTCCTCTAGCAGAATTTAACACAAAGTTTCAGTGAATGACTAAAAAGATGAGATGACTAAAGAAGTTATTTAAAGGTTCATACAGTAATATATGGAATGTTAGCTGAACACAAAACGGTAGCTTCCAGGCCTTTATTTCAGTAATGAAGTGCAACGGCTAATTAAGGAAGTTTCATAGTCTCCCTCTAGAAAGATAACCTGCTTAATTCATTAAGCTCAGTTTCGAGGGGCTTTACTTTGTAACACTTTCTATAATAAACCAGGTGCTGTATGGGGTGGTTTGTTAAACAGCAACATTTACAATGGTCCTGACAAAAATGCTACCACGAAAAATTTAACCATTTCAACAACAGCGCAACACCCCACGGCTGCAATTCATTATATTTTTTATTTGGCAGTAATTCTCCATCACGTAGCAGTGGGTGGGCACATCTCAGAAAGCAAAGACAACAAGCAAACAGAAAACACCCAAGCACACACAAACCCGTGCTCTGCAAACACCCCCTGCAAAGAAATCGTGGCGTTCCTTCTGGCACCCAAAGTTACCGGGGAAGAGCTCTCCAGGTCAGCGGCTGCTGCCCTGCTCCTGCCCCGGGAGCAGTCCTGGCTCATTCTGCAGCGCGAGGAAACGAGGCGGGGGAACGGCGCCGGACTCCGCCGGCAGCCGCGGGGGGTCCGCAGCCTTCCCTGAGCGGAGCACACCGGGACCCCCGGCGCGTTCTCTCCGCGGCGGAACCGCGGGTCCAGAGCGAGCGGAGGCGGCGGGCGAAGCGCGAAGCCGCAGGAACAAGCTCCGCGCAGGCGGGGCGGCGGCCTCTCGTCCCCGCGGGATGCGCGCAGGCGGCCGCGCCCCCGCGCCGAGGAGCGGGGCCGGGCGGCCGAGCCGCAGCGGAGCGACGGTACCGCAGCCGCCCCCGCCACAACCCCTGCGGCCCCGTCAGCCACCGGCTTGGGATGGAAATGCCCGGGACGGTGGCCCCGGCGCGGAGCCCGGAGCTCTCGGATACACCCACACCTCCTCCTAGGGGGAGCGGCCCGCAGTCCCCTTGTGCCTTCCCTCGCCCCGACGGTCCAGAGGACTCCGCAGGTAACGCGGTCACTCCCTCGCTTAAAGTGCCAGGCGGACACTGCCCCGTTCCTCTCCAGCATCTCACCGCGGATTGTATTTGGCTACAGAAAGGAAACTCGGAAAACTTTGCAGCCTTTCACCCCTTCATCCCTCTGCCGTACCCAGCAGGGAGCGGGAGGAAACCACGCGGGGCTGCTGCCGCCACCGGCCCTTCGGTGGAGCCGGCGGTGAAGCTGCTAAGTTACTGTTCTGTTTTGTTTTTAAACTCGCTCTTTCTTCCGCGGGAGTTTTCTGCGCTTGCAGCAGGTAGCCGCTATCAATCCCTGTCTACCGCTCGCCCCCTCCTGACCCTCCTTTGGCTGGGTGATTTTCCCTGAACATGCAGTCATTATACACCCAGACTCATAAGTATAAGGGCATATATATATATATATATGCATACACGTATTACCAAAAAAAACGGGTCAGACACCGCCGGGAAGCACCGGCGCAGCCCCGATTACAGAGCAATCCGCAGGGCAGAGCGGGACAGGCAACCTACACGCTCCCCGCCTTCCTCCCTGTCCGTCTGCGCGGCACTTCTCCCGCTCCCCACCCCACGGCCACGCGTTAGTACTGCCCGTGTGAGGGTCTCTGTGGTTTACAACCTCTTTAAATAAACTTTCGAAATCCTGGTAAGGAAAGGCTCTCCTTTCTTTCCCTCTCTAATCTCACCATTGACTTTTTTTCTTAAAGGGCAGAAGACATTTTAATCGAGGCATTTTTTTAAGCTTCCGTTACAAGCTCAAAATGATATTTTATTGCATGCCAGCGGTTTGATGAAAAATATTGACGCATCCAGCTGAGGCAGGGGGGGAACCACCAACGCATACATATGCAGAGGCACTGAACAAGCCCTGGCTCCCCTTCCCCTGTCATGTCGTGTCGTGCCGTGGTCCCCCTCGCTCCCCCGAAGATGGAGACGGACCTTCGGCTGTCAAACGCGAGCAGGGCGCTCCTTTGAATCATTTCGGATTTTTTCAGCTTGAGAAAACAGATTCCTAGGTGGACTTTGAGAATTGATTTAAAACACCTCCATCAGTCTGAAAAACTGCCTGGTTTGTCTCTGTGCGCGGGGGAAACAAATGTCCGGGTTTCGCCTTACACAGATACAACGCTGGACTGATGGAAACCGGGAAGCCCCGTTGAGATCCGCAGACGGTGTAAAACGTCCATCCCTAAAGCCCTCTCTCTCTCTCCAGCGATGCCCGGGGAGAGCGCACACATTGCAAGGCACACGACGCCAGGCCGTATGTACCCTCTAAATAAATGCCCAGCCCGCATGGCCAGGAGGTGCAGAACTGGCCCCCGATGCTCCGTCCCGGGTCTGTGCCCGGCCCCGCAGGGACAGAGCGGTGCAGGCCCCCGGGGGGTAGCGGCGGGGAGCTGCCCCGCAGCCTCCAGCCCCGCGCCGTGCCCTGCCTCCCACGAAACGTCCCAAGCCCTAAAACTCGGCCCTCGGTCCCTGCCCGGGGAGCAGCCGAGGTAACCCGCCCTCCCTGCACCTCCTCGGGAGGATGAGGGCTGACTGGGCACAGGGAGGCTTCCCCGCACGGATGCCCGGGCCGAGGACTCTCCCCAGCCTTTCCATCACGTGTGAACGCTTCGCAAACCTCATTCCTAAGAGCAAAGGCAGTTGTCCCAGTCTCTCACACATACCACGCACACCCCAGTGAATGCCTTGGTCTTTCTTCCCTCCCACCTCAAATGAAAAAAGTCTTCCCCCCCCCTTTTTTTTTTCAGTAGGGTGCTGACAAGCAGCCGGCAGGAGCAGGCAGGTCCCGCGCTGAGCCACCACGCAGACTTCGTGGGCAAAAGCAATAAATAAGCCCAAACTTTTGTTTTCCGCATCACCTTACCTTCTTTTGCAGCCTGTGCCTCCCCCGTGTGTGCAAAGCGGAACAGCCAGACGGAGCACAAAATAATCCAAGAAGGGAGCCTACTTTGGAAAGCCATGGTGCAGGAGCGGGGTGATTTTATATTTCTAGCTCTATATTTCTACACGCTGCAACTGCCGCCGCTTGGTGGGTGCTGGAGGACGGTGGAGAATTTGCTGTGCTAGTCTGTAGCTCGGCGCTCCCTCCCTCCAGGCTGCCTTTCTCTTTTGTCGCCTCCTCCTGCCGCCGCTGCTTCTCCTCCGCCTCCACGCCCCTGACCGACTCCCGCACCGGGCCGGCCGCCCGCCAGCCCCGACTGCAGCCGCGCCGCCCGCGCCGCGCGCCGATAATATCAATGAGAGAGAGGGGGCGGGACCGCGGCGGCGGAGCGGCCCGTCCCTCAGCATGAATGACAGCTCAGGCCAACCAACCAGCAGCGGCACTCGGCGCCCGGCGGGCCGAGGCGGAGCCTGAGTGGTCGCGGCACGGGGGGCGGGGCCGGCGGCGCTAGCCAATGGCCGCGCGGCGGTGTCGGGTGTCCGCCGGTGCCCGAGCCGCGGGCGGCGCGCGAGGCGCAGCGTTGGGAAGGAGACGCCGCGCCGAGGAGCGCAGCGAGAGCGGCCCCGAGCCCGGGCTGCTCCTGGGCATGCCCCGCACGCGGGGAGGCGGCCGGCAGGATTGCCCTCTGAGCGAAGGGGGACGGACCGAGGGACGGACAGACAAATAGACAAACTGACGGATGGACGTTTTCCAGGGTTCCGTGTATTCTCCCCATACCGGGGTAGAGACCGAGAGGCGTCCCAGCCTGGGTGCTGCCCCATCTCCATCCCGACTCACCGCCGCCGCCCCGCGCAGTGCCCGCCCGTGGCCGGGCTGAGCGTGCACCTGGGCTGCTGCCGCCGAGAGGGAAACTTCGGCAGGAGCTGCGGGACAGGATGGTGCTCTGAGACAGCCCTGTAACAAAAGTCAGGTTCCTTGGGGCTGACATCACTTGGGCTCCCTTCCCTCTGTTTCATGTGCGTTTTCCGCCCTGCGCCTCCGATTTGCCCCAAATACGAAGAACAGGTTAATGACAATACAGTTATTACTTGGGGAGGAGAAGGAGCGGCTGCTTCCCCCTCCCGCCCCCCTCGGATGTAACCTGAAGCGCGTGTAATCCGCCAACAATAAGACAATTTAAATAGGAGAGGGATAAAAAATAAAGTAAAACCCGAGGGAGAGAGGAACTTGCAAAATCTCTTTTGTCAGTGCTCACCCTGCGGACCGGGAGAGCTTTTCCCTGGGATCGGTCATGCCCCTTAACCCTTCCGCTTTCCTTTCTCCAAACCCACCCGTCGCTCCTTCAGCGAGTGAAACAACTGCGGGACGGACACAAAAACTTACCGCTCCCCGAGCGAGGCTGCGGAGCGGAGAGTGGTGCGAGGGGCGCGGTGTGTCCGCGCCCTCGGTGGGAGCGCTCCTCTCCCGGCCCCGGCTGCGCTCCCCGCTCTGTGCCCCCCGCGCATCCCCCGCCCACGGCTCTGTCCCGCAAAACCTTCCCGGGGCTGATGGCGAGTGGCATGGACTGGGTTTTCTACTGCTTCGTTAAAAGTGCATCGCCGTGTCCTTTCGGGGGCTGGATATTGCGATGTAAACAGAATACGTGATTGTCGTCGTGGAAGCAGGCGAGGGAAGAGAAGAGAGGGGGGTGCAATTGCAATTCTGTGGCAAGATTATGCGACAATCTGGAACAAGCCCTGCGCAGATGCGGACGCTGATATAGAAAACGCTATGCCATAAATGGAAATTTAAATTGGGGGAGGTTTGTTTATGGAATCTCTATAGTTAAATAAGGCAAAATTGGAATTGATAGTAATAATAATAACAACAATAATAACAATTCCGTGCTCGGCATGATCGGATAAACAACCACCGTACTCTGGGCTTTGAGCACTTTCCCTGTGAGCTCCTCGTTACTTCCGAGAATGGTGTGGAGAGAGCCTAAAAAAATGTGCTGTACTCCTTTCACTTGCTGAATAATTAGTATGGCTTAGTATATGAAAGTTTTTGTGTTTCATTCAGAATACTCTGTTGATACTTTGGATACCATGATAAGTGTAGGCGAAGTACGGGCTCTTGATTCTCTCATCCGCTGTCATCTGTCATTCCCATTCTCACATGTGTGTACTCAGAAAGGGAAGCTTTACAAAACAGTGAGTTTGCTTATCTTCTTTTAAAAAGGCTATTTTGTTTTAAATACTTGCAGGTATTTTGTAACTTCTTGTCAAATTTTCATAGGTGAAGTTAGTTTTCATGTGGCAGATATTGTAAGAGTCATTAAAGCAGATGTTGGAAGTCTTCAACATGGTTAATTGTCCACAATTTCGTCGCATGAAGTGCTGGCATTTCACTACAACATCATTAACCCAAAAAGACAATTTTTAACCTGCAGAATGTGTTTAAAAAGTAGAATTATATTGAGATTTTGAATTATTGTGTTCATAAAAATGCAGAAACTTGCTAATTTAGAAAATTAACAGAAAGGCTCAAATGGTAATGAGATATATTTATATCCTGCATATAGTATTAAGCCAGATACTTATTTTTGTCATCACCTACATTTATACAGGTTATATTGTACTATATACAATCTAATATTGTATGTTATAATACATGTATAGGATCTGTATTTATATAAGAGTACTTGAAGTTATGTAAATATGTTAACGACACAACACATGTATGTGCACATGACTATACAGTGCACAGCATATAAAGTGCATAAAGAAAATGAAAAATATAAGACAAAATGTATATTCCTCTCCCCGATCAACTAATTTTAAATGTCCTGTCTTCCTGATAGTCATGAATTGAGCTAAAGATAACATATGATGTGTATTGCTTTGTTGAAACTGTCATGGATAGAGTCACAGGCATTCCAAAGCAATTCATATACATTGAGAGGGTCTGTTGGTGTTGAGGTCTCTCTTCTTGCAATTTAAATCTTTGTGAAATTGATCTAGAAATTGAAATCCTGATTAGTGAATTTTATTTTCCCCCTTTTCCTCTGCTTCTTTGTACTATTTTCTAATAGTTCAACTGTATTTTGTAGGATGCACAGCCTGTATTGTATCTTGTCCAGCTGAGTGTTAGATATTTTGCAAAGAAAAACAGAAAAGAGAAGTATTACAACTGAACCAAAATGCTCCAGCTAAATGGCCTACAACCCTCAGATTTGGTAAAAAAACCTCTGAGACAAAAATATAAAGGAAAAAAAAAAGCAATGGGAACTTCATTCTGCTCAATGTGTTACAATTCAGACACCACCAAAGTAAAAGGTTAACCAGAACACAGAAATGTAATTTACCTAGGTCACTTTATTGTTTCTTTTCTGTTTTGTCCTTTTTTTCATAACTCAAAGTCTGTAGGCCATATTCTGTCTTTTATTTTTACTTGTAGTTAGAATGGCTTTCTTGACATTATTGAACTTCCCTATGCTGATATTAACTTCATACTAGCCACGCTTCTCTGTACTGAGTAGCAATGGTCTAAGTAAATTTTGGAGATATATTTAAATAATTTCCCCCTTAAAACTGGCTAAGTCTATCTTCACCACATAACTCAATCTCAAATTGTGATACAAGAAATCGGGGATGAATTCCAAGCTATACAAGCATATGTAAGAAAATGTGCATGGTTTGAAAATAGTTACAAAATTCTGTTTTCACAAATTCCCACTTTGCAGAATTCACACATTCTTTCTTTGCTATTTTGTGCAGGGCTGAAGCAAAATTTCAATAGCTTGAAAAAGGTGTTGAAAGTTAGCTTCAGACACAGTTTCTGTAAATAATATTGAGGCTTGGTTCTGTCCACACACAAAAAATCCCAAACATTTGAACTCCATAGCAAAGGTAGAAATGAGGTTTAAGTAATAGAAGATCTTTTAAACCGTTAATTTTTGGTCTTAATCTAAGCAGTTTCTTATCTGTGCACATTTTCTATGAAATATGAAGTACATACTTTTTTGCAATTTTTTTTCCATTTTTTTCTATTTTTTAATATAAAATTCAGTAGTATATTGACATTTGACTTATAAGTAATAAATGTATAATAAAATATTATATCAAACTTTGCATTTAGTCTTGCTGATGTAACGGCACTTACATTCCAAATCTGGACGAGAGATGAATTTTCCATACAGTGTCAATTTCAGATGTTCTTGTGGATTTGTAAGTCAGAGTAGCTCTATTATACTAAATAAGATAATGTATTCAACAATCATTATTGGTTCACAAAGAAATTGTAGAGAGTTGGAACTAGCTCTTTTGAAAAGTGTGTTCATATAAAAAAGTTCTTTTTCTGGTTAGGATGTCAGCTTGGGTTTGGTTTTTTTGGTTTGGTGGTTGTTGTTGTTGTTTTACAAAACTTTTATTGAACACAAATTGAAAATAATGCTATAAAGCTCCACAATTTAAAGTCTTTACTTATATCAAAATGGCAATAAGAATTCACTGTGAAATTTTCTCTTGAGAGATCTGAAGTTATACTGTGCTAAATAGATACATAGATCATGTTTTCCAAATCTATGAATTTTCAATACACTTTGAGAAGCACTGTCCAGAAATAGAGGTAAGATGGTGAGTCATCTTAATATTTAATGGCAATTAAATACATTCCATAGAACAGTACAAATTAAATTGACATTACACATCTATGTGAATATGAAATGCCTCTGCCTTTCCCAAGGAACCATAGCAAGGAGTTGTACAGGATCCAAAAGCATGCTTGGATCCTCTAAGACTGCTTCCTGTGATAAACCTGAATTTGAAAACTGTTTTACTGAGGAACAAGAGCCTTTGGAGAATATACCATCTCTTTGTTGATCATTCTTCAGAGCCTGTTATTATATCACACTGTGCTGTGGTCCTTCCCATGGGAAGCCTGAGCAGGACAGGCCAGTGCTATCACCCTGTGATAGCATCTGGAAATATTCTAAAAGGAGATAATTTATTTTGCTCACCTATGAGTTAAATGAATGTCTTTGCGCCCATGTGCAGCAAGAAATATCCACACATATAAGCACATTATTGTCTTCAATACTCTGTAAGATTCAGTTTCAATTTTCCTAGGATGTTTGTCATGCTGAAAATTATGTACAGAAGAGCCTGACCATAAGGACAGCTAATTTATATTTTAGTTAATTAGTTGTAAGTAGCAGATAAACTCTAGCAATATGCTCCAGTGAGGTTAGGATCTTTTTGTTCTTATTCAGCACAAGTGACATCTGATCACTTCCATCTGTGACAGTCCTAAATTCTTCTTTCAGCCCAGCTGAGGTGAATAATCAGACCCAGTAGATTTCCTGTTTCCACATATTACCGCCTCTTACAGTCAGTCTCAGTCTCTCAATTTCCTTATTTCCTCCTGTGAGAGAACATGAAAGTGGCTCTCCTCTCAATCTCCCTTCTGTGTTGGGAGGTAGGAGGAGAAAGGATAAAAGAACAGATGCAATAATCCTTATTTAGTTCTGAAAGAGAAAATATAGATTGCAATGGCAGGAGTTTCAGTGCTTTCACCTCTAGATCCAGGAAGCAAAGCAATGTGGAGCATTTCTACCGACAGGAAAGCTGCCAAAGTGTATGGGAGAAGGTACCTGTTCCTTGAAGTAGAATAATTTAAGAATCGCATCCCTCGGGAGCACAAGTCTCTGCAGACTTTTCCCTTTGCTGTCTTTAACATATTCTCATACATACTCAAGTTTCAATGTAGATATACTGCCACTTCTGCCCTGGTCTGTGTATTTACCTACCCTCAAAACTGATACCTTATTATCTGCTGCAAGTAAACCAGATTTCTGACAAGTAATACACATATTAATTTGTGGAAGTGTGTTTTGTCTTCAGATAGTTGATGCTTGCCAGATACACTAAATTACAGGACCTTACACATTTTATCTCTTTCAAATATGAAAGTGCACCTGATAGTGAGTTTCATGGGTAAGTAATGCTTTATTCAGGATGCATTTAATTTTGGCTTGAATTTACCAACTGTAGTTTCAGGATTTGATTTCTTTAGTATTTACCATAGTGTGACAAAGGTTAATAGAAGTACCTAACAAACTGTCTTTATACAGTCAGTTCTGGTTTGTCTAATTTTATAATAGGGATGATGTTAATACCTTGTAAAATTAAGCTACATGACTGTATAATGGAGAAAAAGGCATTGTTATAGTTGACCCTAAAGGGCAAGCTGACACCTGTCTGATCAATACATACGGACTGAGATATAGACCACAGTATTGTAACGCTGCCTTTGGACCCTTTCTGTTCTTCATGCAACCAGATTAGCTGTCTCTATCCGCATGATAATGTGTATCACAAAATGAATAATTTCACCACACTGAGTGCTGAATAGTTTTTTTTTCTTTTAATTATTATAATTTCACATACATTTACCAAGAAAATTCTTGGTTGTTTTCTGTCTAAGGCCTCAGTTCAGATAATGTTTTCCTCATGTAAGTGGTTCCATTGATCTTGGTGAGAGCTAGGTGCTACTCAAGCTGAATGAGTGGCACTTCTAACTAAACTCTGAGTATCTTTCAAGCTCCTTCAGATGGAATATATTTAATTTCAAGATATCCCTTTTTTGTCCTTTTGTATGCGTCTTTCTGGAGAAGATGATTTGAACTGTAGCAGTAAGAAGAGTTAAGTGGTATAGTGGGGTGTATTTTTTTTATACATTTTCAAGACCATAGCTTCAATTCTTTGAGAATTTTTTTTTGTTGGTGTAGGTTTTGTTTGTTCTGTCGGATCATGCTGATTTTTTTTCTTTCTCTTTGGAGTTATTTTGTTTATTTTGTGCTTTTTGTTTTGTTTAGGTTTTTTGTTTGTTTGTTTGTTTTTTCCCAATGATGGCACAATAAGCAGCTGTCACTGAACTGTAGTATTGCCAGTGATGTCTAGGTCCTTTTCTTAAGTGGTTGCAATAAATTTAGAGCCCATCAATGGGATCGAATAGCTGGTTTTTGGATTTTTTTTTTTTTTTTTCAATTTTCTTCTTCTTTCTACTGAATAACATAGCAGCTGTCTACAGTAATTCATCTGCAATTTGGTTGCCCAGTTGCTTACAATTAGGGTTTCCAATCCACTGCATAACCTTTTCTTAGGTTATTCAGGCTAACTTGAATAGTCTTTTGCCATGCTGTTGTCTACAACTTCCACAATAGGTAACAAATATATTTGCTACTCACAGTACATATCTTGGAGCATCCTATAATTTCCTTGGGTTTATGATTAAATCAACCATTTATTTGCTAATGCACTTTGTTTTCTAGCTCATAGCCAGACTGTAATTCTTTACAGATGTCTACCTTGCACTCTGCAATTATTTCGGTATTAACAGTCTTCTTTGGGGAGATTCAACAGGCTGTCCTGTATAATTTTGTTTGAAATTTTATTTTTGCACATTTTAATTTTAATAGTTGAATTCAAAACATAAAAGTAAAAGGCAACTGTGATACATGACTTAACAACATCTTTTATTTTCCTTTGTTTTTTAATTTTTGGAGTTTTTATCCCCTTTTCAAATATAACCAAATATTCAAATTACATTACAGGAAAGTAAATGAATGAATATATCTGGCAGACTGAACCTTAAAACAAAAAAATTCAGATTTATGTTGTCTGTTAGGTAATATGATTTTGCATTTTTTCACTTATTTTATTAGTGCACTCCCAGACAAATTTCTATAACTGCTGTATTACTGCAGTAAGTCCCACAGCAAGAAATCAACTTACCTAATTGAACTTCCAGTGTTAAGGAAAAAAAAAAAAGAAAAAAGGTATTCTGCCAGACCAAAGCACCTACCAAGGACATTTTAGCAGAAATCAGCCCCCTGAATTCCAGGAGAAAAACTCTGCACTACTTCTCTCTTCATCACTGTTACCATATATCTTCCTAATTATCCCATATAGGGTGGGAGTTTGTTTTTCCCCAAAATGGGCACAGACTTCTCAAAACAAAACAAAACCAGACTACACAAAATAAAAACAAAACTCAAAAGAACCCCAAAGCCAACCAACTAACCCACCAAAAATCCCACCAAAAAACCCCCCCAAAACCCAAACCAACCCCCTCAAAAAACCAAAAAAAATCAACCTAAACCCCATAAAACAAAAAACCCAACAAAACAAACAACAAAATTAAAAAAAAAAAAAATGCAACCAACCAAAAAAAAAGAAACCCCACCTCAAACACCATTGTGTGCCTCTTAAAGTTTACAGTCAAAGGGCATGGCAGGCTAAGAGAGAATTAAGTCACCTTTGTGTCCTTCTCATTTGGTAAGCTGAAAGTGTACTCATTGAATTCCAAAATCCCCGTCTGGGGGCCTGTAAAATTATGGCACACTCCTAAGGCTACTTGGTGCACTGCAGGACCAGTTTCAGTCTTTGCTGCCTGCAGCCCTGTCCCAACCCCTTCTTCCTTCCCCAGCCTGGCCCTAACTGTGCCCTGCGATATGGTTTGCAAGTCAGTGCTCTGAAGGCCGTCTTCTCGTATGCCTGTGCAAAGGCTTTGCTCTCTCAGAGAGAAAGAGTAAGGCTTTACTGCTAGTTCAGCATCTTGTCCTGCCATATAATGTGCCTTGCCTATAGCCAGCTGTAGCATAATTAAGCTAGGTTTTAGGTGCTTAATCAGGCTCAGCAAAATACCATGGTTTGTCACATTCCTTCCCACTGAAATCAGTACATAGCTTTAAGTCTGCACTGCCTCTGCTGTACCTGTGAGTAACTGCTGGCAGCTGGCAAGAGCTTCATCTGAATTCGTATTCACTAGGAGTTTAATTTAAGATACTTTTCTCTCAAAACAAGTACTGTACCGTATCTGTTCAGACTGAGAGTTTTCAGTACATTTATTTGTCAAATATGCATATGTATGTGTCTACATACATAATTTCCTCATAAATTCAGTAGTTGTAGAAAAATGGAATGTAGAGATAATATAGTTTCATGCACGAAACACTGTTTACAGAGGGCCGGTCTCTTATCTCCTGTGAATTGACATAATTGCAACAACATTATGCTAGTTGGGCCTTTTTGGCAAGAATTCATGACAGTTACATAATTCATTACAGACTACTCTAACCTACTGAAATCTATGCATATTTTTAGGCATAGCTTGTACAGTCACACTGATGTCTGCTTGTGAATTCCCTTGAGACATGCCCTTAGGTTTCCCCTGGATATGCTTCTGTCACTATGTCACTTTGAGAGTCACTGCTGCAATTCTTCCACCTATACAATTCTCATAGAAGTCAGCACAGGATTTAGATTCACATGGGTAATAGGGCTGGATGTTGGTCAAAGCACAGTAGGTTCTGAGCTCTTCTAATAGTCCTCTGCACACGCTTCCAATTACCAAGTACTGTGGGCCTGAGCCTTACCTGATGTGAACCCCTGGAGTTAGAGGTTTTTATGCACCTGCTAAGATTTCTACTTTATAATGAGTTATACCATTTAAATCTTTCAAAAGTTGTTTATCTAGATATTAAAAAAAATAAATAAAATCTGAATATAAACTATCTGGATAGTATTAGATTTTACAGGGAACAAAAATTCTGCATTCTTTTGTGAGAATGGGGAGCTCTCTTTCCACCTCTTCTCCCATTAGCTTTCCACCAGTCTGATTTTTCTAGAAGGCTGGGAGTTCTTCCTGAGGAAATTTGACCTGCAGTTGAGACAGTAACCTGCAGTCAGGTTTGAGATGTTTGAACTGCCTTCTTCTGCACATTGTCATTGAGATATAGTACTGCCTGTCCTGGGGAAGCACCCCCTCTCTCACATAAGGGCACGGTAGATGTACATGACTTTGCTTGCTCACTGTTTTGGCTCTGTTTCAAGACTGTGCTGGAGAAACAAGAGGAGTAAGGAAAGATTAAGTGTACAGCTTGCTACCACCTCCTGCCTGCTGAACTGAGGAGAGGGACAGCTCAAGGAAGCAGAATAGCAGGAGTAAAAGTATGAAAAGGAGAGGCTGCTGTGCGGTGCAGAGGGCTTATCTCTGTGGCTACTGTGATAGACACTTAACAGTTTTGTTGCTCTTTGATGCAATTACTAATGATGCAATCAGGTATAGCGTATTTTCTATGCCTTACCTTTTTTTTCTTCACTTTCAGTTTTGCTGTTTATAGGGAATTATCCATTTCTCAAAAAGGTGTAGCTTCAATTTCAAAAACGCATCTCTGTATTCAAATGATGAAAAGCTAGAAGGGTTCCTAAGGAGGCTAAATTAATAAAATTATTTTAAAATTGCATTTGCTTATGGTTTTTGCTGTTATGTCTCTCTAGCGTGCCAATATATTGACAACTGCACTTCACTGAGAGTTAGCCCACATTAATCTGTGACTGCTTCTTTTTACCTTCAACTGCATATTGTTCTCCAAAGGAATTCCACACAGTTATGGCCAGTGTAGAGACAAGACTAATCAGCAATGCTTTGCTCAGATGCATTAAGTTGTTTTGCTATAAGGAAAGAATTTAATTAGTTCACATCGAAGTTACACCAACTTCAGTGACAGGTAGAATTGGTGTGTAGCAGTATGAGCTGAATCAATGTGAACTGACATGAAACTCCGGAAAACAGGCTTTCAATGGACTGCTTAACACAGCTCAGAAAAGGAAATCCCACCACAGTATACCTCACAAAGTTGCTACAAAGGAAATGAATGAATGAAAATGGCATGATTAAATGCTTTCATCTGGAAATTTTGTTGCAATATTCAGAAACTCTACAAATTCTTCTAATTTATCATACTCTTTGTTTATTACTAATAAATTAATGTGCTGATGGAAGGAATTCATTACCCTTTCTACACACTTCACTAGTTGCAGGTCATTTATTAATCTGTGTTATCTGGTAAGACTAAAACCAGCTGTAATTACATTGTTAAACATTGATTAATAAGCAGCCCACATCACTAATATACGCAAGAAGCAAGATAAAAAGTCTTTTTAAAGATTTAGAGTAAAATTTGAACATTCCTTTGGGAATAAGGAAATCTGGTTCTTCATAAATATTCATTTTTGTAAAATTCCATTTGCTTGTACAGCTGTATTTTTGAACACCTTTTGGAAACAGATTAACAAGCAAATTCAATTACACTAGAGTAAACGAACTGCATACACAAAGTGGTATTAATGTACTAAGTGAAACATTTAGAATGAAACATTTTTTTAAATAGTCTTCAGCTAACCATTCTGTTGTTTTTTGGTTTTTGTTTTTTTTTTTATCCTTATCAATCATGTAATTAGGCATACATTTGTTTCAAATCCGTTTATATTTCACAGATTTAAAAACAATATAGCAATTACAAGTGCATTATTGAAAACAGTGCAGAGTCCTAGAATCTGCTTTTGTAAATTTTCAATAAAATCAGTTTGATTGAAGTGACACAGATGAAATTATTACTTGTCAGAAGCTTGGGTTATCATTAACGGTAAATAAGCAGAATGTCTCTCCACTTGACAAAACTGGGGAACTGATTTTTTGATACAGCTTTATGGGAAATAAATCCAACTGAAAGAAGATGCTTTTAGAAAAGATGTTTTAAAACTATTCTCAATTAATCATAAATGACAAATCTCATTATAGCAGCACCATTGTTAAGGGTCTGTCAGTATTTCCATTACAAACCTGTATTTCAAAGATTTATAAATGGGCTATAGAAATTAACTCTGGGATGAAATTTGGTGTTCCCAGTGTTCAATTTAGGATTATACTTTCCTCAGAAAACTTTAAGAAAATCTGGTTTACCTTTTCGAGTTAGATGGCTTCAAAAGGAACAGAAATGAGAAGTTTAAGACAACTTGGTTTGTTTATTTGTATAATTCTAAAAAAGGACAAAATTTAATATACTGGGAGAACTATAATTCAATAGCACAAAGGGTCTAGCTTGCCTTTTTTTTTCTTTCTGTCTCTGAAGGATGACCCATTTGAGTGTGAGTTCAGCTTGTAACAGGGCTGCAGTAGGGCTTCTGAAATTCTAATTGCTTTAGGTTATGTCTTTCAATTTCATTATCAATCAGGGATTTGACCAATTTATGCTAGCCCTGAACATGTTTGGCCACTGGAATTGCATAGGTCTTTGAAGCAGAACTGATTCTGTAGGGTGCAAAAATAAGTATTGTTGGGAAGTCCAACCAGTGTAAAGGTCAGTAATACTGATGTTCTTCAGTATTATGGCTCAGAAAGGTAGATAACCTGTCAGGCTTTTGAAGTCTCTGAAGAGATGGGGATAATGCATTAAGGGCATTTTGAAGAGGATCAGAACCATTTTTTGAGATCTATAAGTACATTCTCTGTACTCAAGAATGTTAGAGGTGATGCATTAGTTCTTTGCTACTGTTTTCTACTTGCATGACAGGACTACCCACTACGTATGTTTCTGATATGACTAGGGATACTGATTTTAAATTAAAATAGGGCAGGTTCAGACTAGGTATAAGGAAGAAATTTTTTGTGATGAGGGTGCTGAAAAACTGAAACAAGTTGCTCAGAAAGGTGGTAGGTAACCCATCTCTAGAAACATTCAAGGTCAGGTTGTGTGAGACTGAGCAACCTGATCTACTTGAAGATGTCCCTGCTTATTGCAGGGGAGTTGGACTAGATGACCTTTAAAGGTCCCTTCCAACCCAACCTCTTTTATGATTGCATAATATGGAAATCACAATAAGGAGGTTCCATTTTCTGGCATCTGGCAGTGTTTTTAAGCTACTTTGGCTAAGTCTATCTTCGTAAACCATATCTTGCCTGTTGTTTCACACTGGTTCGGTAGAGGAGTTTCTGTATCCCACTCCTCAGCTGTCTGGGCCACCAAATCTGGTAGCTGTATCCAGGTGCCCCATGAGAAGTTGCATCTGCCCATGTACATGAATCATTTAGGAAAATGCTAGCTGCTCTGGCCACATTCTACTGTAACAGTACAAATATTCAGTGTTTGGCAACATTCCCCAATGCTCTTTTATTTACTAATGCAGGCCTAGATTTTGAGGCCATTCAAACTGACAAGACACTTAGAGTTTGGTTTGGTCTGAACTGAAATCTATAGTAAACATGGAGTTTGCCAGTACCAAATAGGAGAATCCAGATTCAAAGGGCCAGACCTTCAAGCCGACAAATACCATGTTACTTCTATAACTGGTAGCCTTTAATGACCAGGCATATGCTGATAAGTGCACATCATGTGCCTAACAAATTCATGGTATATTAGGAAGCAAAGGCTGTGCTCCTGATGAGATATTTATCGACTACTGCTGAAAAATTGTGTTGTTTTCTTAGAAGCAGCCTTGGAATATGCACATGCTAAAGATCACTGCCTGCTACCTAGAGAATCAACCTGCAAATGCACCTACCAAATACCACAAAGTGGTAACCCTGATAGTCTTTTCAGACTGAATAAAAGACTGGCATGTGTCATCTACGTGTACAACCATACATCCCATGTTTCTATTAACCACATCCCTCATTTTCTCTTAGATGTCAGACTTGGCTAGCTGATGAGAAATAGGACCCTAGAGCCAAAACTGAAGCTGAATTACCAAGAAACTAGATTTGAATACGTAGTTAAAAAAAAAAAACAAACAAACACACACACAAAAAAACCCTCCTCACAGAAGGAAGATATTAAAAATGGTAATTTTATTGATGACATTATTATTGTGCTGAAAATTGCAAACCTGTTGTTTTTATAGAAAGAATATATGCAGAACAAAATGCATGATCTCATGTTTTACTTTATTTAGATACAGCATTTATGATAGTTAAAATCTAGGCTGATAGCTTGATTAATTTGGACAGTTTATGCTTAAGTTATTGTGGGGAAATAGAAAAAACTTTTCTATTTTATCCAGGAACAAGTTACTTATACTTCAGGTGGAAAGCAGTTATGTTGTGTAATTTTTTACCCATTCGCTCTTTGTCTTTATGCAACATTGGCCATTCCGAGGACAGCAGAAGCTATCTAAAATATGATGTTATCATCTGAGAATATGAAAACCCATTAAAAGAGGGGTGAAACCAAACAAAATGGTAATAAGGGGAAGTGGGTTGAATAAATAGACCAATAAGTACTTAATGATATTTTCTTTAGAATATATTCTGTTCTTCTCCAGGCATTTAAACAGTGGTATTTTATCAAACAACTAAACCTATTGAATATCTGTAAAGGTTAAAATTGGAGTATAAGCCTGTCTTCAGTATGCAGTGGGTTTCTTCTGCATTTTGGGGTGATACAACCAGAAATAAAGTGATCAAACTGGAAATTTTTGTAGACATTCACAGGTAAATGTATGCAATCCTGTGATTGCTGATGATTTTTGAGACTGGAAGACGTGGTACGTGAAAAATGTAAGCATTATTTGTGCAGATACTTACTGATTTAAAAAGTTACATATCTTTTAACATATATAAGTATTTCTAAAAAGAGTATCACTTCCCTTTATTCTGTTATATCTGTGTCTGTCATAGACTAGAATCAATACTGTGGGACATAGAAATAACTTCATAGCATGGGAGAGGTTTACACACATAATTTCTGGCCTAAAAATTATTGATCTATCCAAACTTTAACAAAAGCAGTCAGTGATTCATTAGTCAAAACATATCTAAATGTTTGTGGACTGTTGTTAACCAGTAGCCTAATCAATGAAAATGAAGAGGAGTTACTGAGCAACATTCATTCTATGCATTGCAGCCACTTAATGTCTCACATGCAAATGTTATCTAAAATGTCCTTTAGGTCATTCTTTCACTGCAGAAATAATTTGAATATACTGCATTTGAATTACTCTTTTTGATTGGCGTAGCTTGATTGAAAGTGTATATTACATAGTGGTAATGTGAGTTATCAGGACTGGCCCAGTGCTTTGTGTATGTAGTAGGAAGTCTTTGGGGATGGAAACATAAGCAGACCCAAAATACTGATGGAGGAATTCCTTCTTTGTCATAGACATACAGAGAAAATCACAAGATCTTACTTTGTTGTGCTCAGCCTGGTTGTATGCATAGCTGCTGATTTGTGTTTCTTTGATTTTATGTATATTATTACTCAGGTTCTCTACCTCAAACTGAGAGCATCCATGAACATATGTTAAAGGATTTCTTGCCTTTGAATAGGACAAAAATTAGAAGCAAATATTGAATGAAAACAACCCTTTAGGATAGCTTGGGATGATTGTAAGGCATGATATCTGCTTATGAGAATGTGTGATATCAGCTGATTTTGATGCATAACTGCCACTCTTCTTCTGTATGCACATTTGTGCATGTCTGTGGGTGCAGTGCTGTACCACATAGACTGAAGGCAGCTTAGTGGAGAGAGGAGCTCTGATATGCCTTTGAGGAAAATACAGAAGTTTCTCGAGTTGTGCCTGCTGTTGCACATTTTGAACAACATACAACATTTTGAACTCAAACAATGAATTTCATCTGCCAATTGATGTAACTGAAAATGTTATGGTGTAAATTCTGCTGGTTTGATCATGTCACATCGTCTGTTTCTTTCTGCCAGTATCGTAGCCTGCCTTTTGTAACAGACCATTGGACCTAAGAACAAATGTGGCTTTTGTGTCTTATGTGGTATGTTGGTAAGGAGCCTGGTACTCTGCAGAATTTTTTGTGTCCTAAGGCACCTAAGTGATTGTTATGCATAAAAATGAAGCTGTGGATTGTGCTGGAAATTCCACAATTTTCATTTTCTCACATTTTCTATAGGAAAGCTGAAAAGAAAAATGAAGATGTTTTTCTACTTGTAAGGTTTTGTTAGTGTTGGAATTTTAGTTTCTTTCAAAGAGAATTGAGAAAAATGAAATCAGATTTTTTTTTTCCCAAAGAAATACCATAGGTTGAAGCTGTTTTTTTATCTGCTTATTCATTAATTTTGATAAAGAAACTTTGTTGCAAAAACTCCCCCAACCAACTGTCATTATTTATTGAGCATTATTATGGGGAAAATACTGCATAAAGTATGGCTAAAGAGCTATCAAGTTGTATTTAAAAGTGAGGCAACATTATGAAATATAAATATAGCTTTTAGGTGTGGCAGAAAACATGAAAAAGCTATATCCACACTAATAAATAAAATAGGTATTGGTCTATTCTTTACTTCTGTTTGCGTCTCTGCTAAAAGAGGTACTGCTTCTGCAACTAGTCCCACTGCCTTGTTACCCACCTGACCTAGTGCTGACCACCCCAGGCAGCTCCATCTCTAAGCCTCTGCTTTCAATTTCAAGCGTGGGTGGGATAGACTATAGATGGTCACAGTTCCCCATTTAGAGCCATGCCCTGGCCTTAGTTTCTTAGTAAAAATGTAACAAGGAAACTGGCTTTCTGCTAAGATTTTGGTAGCAGTTTAGTTTAACTGCTCATCTTTATGCTCGGTGACTAGAGAGCTTTTCTCATGTGGGAAAGCCTCACTACTGATGAGCAGAGCACAGGAAAAAGCTTTTGGCCTGAAATAGGAGTGGTTTGTTTTGAACGATTATTTTTAATAGGGTGTGAATCACCACCATGTCATCAAGAATATGATAAAAATGCACGAGGAAATTGTCAATATAATGCTATTTCCATGGACTGTTTTTATGATTACAAATTGCATTTGAGGCAATAAGTTACAAATGTAATTTTTTACAAGTTAACATCAGAACTGAGACAAGTCATTAAAAATGTATAATATACAAAATTTTGCTTCCCCTGATAAATGTGAAGTTTTCTAGGCTCAACACCCCTCATTAGTATGTGACAGTACTAGGAGATACTTTGATCCAGAAGGCTAGATATACATGCTGTATGCCATCAACGCATTTTAGTTTTAATAACAATCCAAGAGGTTCAGCATATTGCTTAATAAAAGATCAATGCAGTAATATGATTAACCACCCTGTGTGTTGCTTTCTTTCCATTTGTGAGAAAAGATAGTTCAGGAGCTGCACAACAGTGAATAGCAAAATGACTAATTGACAGGCAAGATGAAGGTTTTCCTAAGGGTTTTTTCTTCCTTCCCACCCTCAGGGCTTTCTTTGTGGGTAGAATGCTGTTAACTCTTTTGTTTAAGGTCTCTTACCTTTAAACAGGCTTGTGGAAGAGCTTTTCATATTTTTTAGCAGTAGATTTACTTGCTGAGTAAATATAGCTGATGAAAGAAAAGCTGGTGATCCATAAAAGACCAGGCTGCAGGGATCCTCATTAATCTTCCAATAGTTTTTGCTGTCATTCCTCTTTAAAGTTCCTTGCCTTGTAAAGTGTTTGTGGAAAATCTAAGAACACTTTTGCACTTCCACTAAGCAGTGATTTCCAGCCACATCCCAACAAAAGCTCTCACTTCTTTTCAACTAGTTTTAACTTCAGCTCTGTCATTGGGCAGGGTTCTCAGTTATGAAAGGGGAAACACTGTTCAGCTAAGTTCTACAAAAGGAGGACTAAGATAAAAATCACAGAAAAATAATTTTCTGCTGATGGTAATGTGACTACATCATTAAATGGATAAGCTAAGTGGGATAACATGATTAAATAAATAAAAAATAATAATACAATATGTTCACTTTAAATAAGAGACTGTCCTTTAGAAATCTTGATTTCTTTTACAGAAATAATGAAGCACATGCATGAAATTGAGAAAGTTAATATAATTGGCTGTGTCAGATTATGGTAAGATCATGAGAACGTTAGGACAGAGGCCTGCAGTTTAGAAGGTATTTCATTTGGGATTGCTGAGCAAATGATTTCTTAGCAGGACCTTCTGCTCTTGAGAATTGTTAAACTGACTCTTGTTCAGATTGCAATTCCTATTAGCATTGTCCAGCATTTCAGTTCTTCCAGTAAGTCTTTACCCCAAGGAATCACTGAATCATGGTTTGAGGTGGAAGGGACTTTAAAAATCATCTGGTTCCAAACATTCTTTCAAGGACAGGGGAACCATCCACTGGACCAGTTTGCTCAAAGTCCCCTCCAACCTGGCCTGGAACACTTCTGGGGATGGAGCATCCACAGCTTCTCTGGGCAACCTGTTACAGTCCCTCACAACCTTCACAGTAAAAAATTTCTTCTGAATATCAAATCTAAATCTACCCTCTTTCAGTTTAAAGCCATCCCCCCCTTTCCCATCACTATGTGTCCTCATTTAAAAAGTCTCTTTCCAGCTTTTTTCTAGGTCCCTTTTACATACTGGAAGGCTACTTTAAGGTATCTCTGGAGTCTTCTCCAGGCTGAATGACCCCAAAGCAGTTCTCTCAGTTGGTCTTCTTAAGAGAGTGAGCTGCTTCAGCCCTCTGATCATCGCTGTGGTCCTTCTCTGGACTTGCTCCAACAGCTCCATGTCCTTCTTATGCTGGGGTCCTCAGAGGACACCGCACTCCAGGTAGGTTCTCACAAGAGCAGAGTAGAGGGGCAGAATCACCTTCTCAACCTGCTGGCCACACTTATGCTGGTGCAGCCACGATGCAACGGGCTTTGTGGGCTACAAGCGCATATTGTCAGCTCATGTCCGGCCTCTCATCACCAGCACACACAAGTCCTGGTTGGCAGGGCTGCTCTCAGAAGAAGTCATAGGGAATAATTCAAGTTTTTCATGGACCAGAGACAAGGGAATCAAATGATTTTAAAAGCTACTATGGTTCAAAAGGTAAGAAAGAATACAAACTACCAAAATTCTACCAATTTGCATGGGACTAAGAGGAACTAAGGGGACTTTTTTCTAAGGGAAGGGGAAGAGAGTTACAGTCTTAGATATTATCTCCACATTTTCACTAGGACAATGCAAAGTCTGTGAGATAGAATGTATTTTTGGCCCTCTTTCAGGTGTATTTGGCACACATTTTATGAGGTAGTTGAAAGCATTTTAGTGGATGCATTTTTGTAACAAAATGTAAAACCTCAAAAAAATGGAAACATTTGAACTTGGGTTATTTTAATAAATAGTTCCCAATGAAGAAAAAGAAGAAAAAAAAAAAGAAATTTTTAAAAATAGAGTGAGAAACACTGTAATATTCAAGTTCACAATTCCTGACACAACCTTTTTTGTTATTGTTGTTGTTTGAGCCTTGTTGAGAAAATCAAGAAAGTTCCCTTACGGTCGAAGTGGTGATACTTGATTCTGGTAACCCTGTTGTCAAAGATCTCTCTGGAAACTGGGAGGCCAAGGTTTTAATTTATTTTCACTTTGAATTGAAGCAGAAACACAAATTCCATGAATATTGGCAATTGATTGCTCTTTCTCCAGTCTTCCACATTACAGTTTTTTCCTGGGTTTTGTGTAGTACTGAAATTATCATCAAAGCACGAGCTAGAATTTGAGAGGCAGTTTTATGCTGTTTAGTTCTAGACAGCTAAACAAGCAATTTTGTCTAAACCATCTTCTAGAATCCTTCTATAGTCAATGTCAAGTCAGCAAAGCAGTCTTAAGACTTATCTAAGGATTAGTTTGAGCTGTGAATCTTTCTCTGTTCATGGTAAAGGAAATTTGGATTATTGCCTAAAACTAGTCTTTATGGAAGTAGGCCAAGGTTGGGTGATATGAATCCCTGCTGGTGCATCTGCTCTTCTAGGAGATACTAGACTTTCATTTTTTATTCTGTGACCTAGAGATTAGTTATCTATTTATGCAATTGTCAATAATTAAAAAAAAAACCCAACCAACCAAACAAACAAACAAAAACAAAACAAAAAAACCCCAAAACAACCCCAAAACCCCCAAACAAACACAAAACCCCACAGCTCTACATAATGAACTTACATTTTTCTGGGGGAATGAAGATGTTAAGAGGAAAAGACTACTAAGTGTCCTGAAGGAAATATTTGTTCATCTAGAACAAATTGAGTGTTAATTTATCTCTGAAATTTGATTTTCCTATCATTGAATTACCTATACAAACTATCTAACATTATCCCCAATGCTATAATAAACATAGCAAGATAATAATGTGTTGAATTGCTTAATAGGTGTGTCTATCTTTGGCACCATAAAATAATGATGGTCTTTTCTATTATTTGGCCTCAAAGTGATCTGGAAACTAAAATTTCCCTTTTTCTATGGAAAAGAAATCAGATCAGTCAGATGTAGCAATATATTTGGGTTTTTACAAGCAAGCCCTCAACAGTTACAAAAATGGCTCTCTGGCAGACTGGCTTATTCTGTGTATAGGTCAGCCTAAGACAGATGGCTAATCCCTGAGAAAGCCTTCAACAGTGAGTTACAGGACTGCCTGGGGCAAACCCTCTTCATGGAAATGAAGTCACCTCTTCCTTCATTCCCAGATTCCTAGTTTTTGGAAACACCTGTTCCTTAACCTGAGGCTTCTTAGCTCAAGAGAGTTATTTCAGTTCATTCCTTTGTAGCCTTGGATTTGTATATAGGTCTTTGCCTGCTGGGTAGTGATGGAGGGACCTTTCCATCAGGGAAGAAGGCATGACTCTCTGGTGAGGTTTGGGGCTGTTTGTGAAGAACAAAACACACAGGCTCTGATTGTAATTGAAATTTGCTCCCAGTGTCAGCAGAATAAACAAGACCAGATACTAGCATTAACTGTTATTTGTAACATTTATTCTTACTGTGGTGCAGGACCTTCATAGTAAGGAAATTATGATCCTAAGTGAAAGTCTGTGACTCAAAGACCCATAGCCTATAGACTACAGCCAAGGAACAGCAAATAACTGGTATAACTTTAAAGGAATGAATGGGCTCAGAAAATCAAGCATGTTAACATAATCCAGCCACTATCAAGCGGGAAAAGATCTAACATAGTCTTGGTTTATATTATAAAAATTGCAAGTTCCATGAGGCCTTTACATTTTTTCTTCTGGCTCGAGACAGAAGACAAAACAAAACAAAAACCTCTAATTAACAAAAAGTAATCCAACCCCACACAAAACAAAGGAAGAAAGTAATGGCCTTTGCTACTGTTTGTGCTGAGGTATAACAAATAGGACCTACAGAAAATTCATGCTAAGTGTTACATTCTGTGAACAAGACCAGTCCACTCTAGAAGAAGCTAGTTTTGAGCTGGGTGGTCATGAGGCATCCTGCATGACTTAGGTTGCAGGGCACGATTGCTCTCTGAGGTGAAAGTCTTCAGCAAGTTAACTGTAGCCTCATTTTCTCATGGTGGAAAACACAGTACTATCTCTGCTGGTAAATTTTGAATTAATCAGTATGTGAAGTCCTATTTTTCTGTTTTAAAAATACACAAGTGAAAATAGGAAAAATTGGGTGTAATAGGTCTTTTAGAGGTCTGTCTTCACAAAATGTTTTCAAGAGAACTAGTCAGTTCTAATATCACAGTTTCTGCTCTGTGCTCCATAGCTACCTGGGATGTCGTGTGATTGATTTGGCCAGGTCCATCTCCTTCATTGCTTTTACAGTGTTTTGTAGGCTGAAACATCTGGGCTGTTATGCTTCTACTGCCATTGTAACTGCTCTCAGGATTGAAAGACAGAAGGGAACAGAGCAAGGAAAGGAAGGACAGCAACTAGAATTGGGGGATAACAGAAATATGCTGAAGTAATGACAAAGGATAAAGATCTCTTTTTCTGTGTTTGTAACTCTGTGGGCAACTGGTCAGGTGTCCTCTGTGGGTACATCCTGCTGATCATGAGTGCTTAATAAAAGCATGATAGTAGTAATAGAAACAGTAATGGTATATTTTTTTTATTTTTTTCTCTTATACTGACTACTGAGGCTATTTCAAAGGAACATATTTTCTTTTCAAAGCTTTGCAAGTGAGGTCTCAAATGGAATATAATATCCTAGACTATTTCATTAAAAATTTATCTTCTTTTCAGTAATATTCATTTTATTTCATTGATTTTTTCAGTCTAGGCCAATCTTCACATAGGTGCTGACCTTTATTAAAATTCCTCATCATGTGAACAAATATTTTTTCCCCACTTTCATATGTCTTTTCTCAAACAGTAGGTGTATTGTTTTGTGAATTTTCGACCACTTTGAACAACTGAACTCAGCATTAGGGAAAATACTTAAGCTCAGATCTTTGCAATAGGAAAATAAACAATAAGACATATTGGTCAGCGTTGCAGGCAGTTGGCTCAGCATTAGCAGCCAGAGAGCTGTGAAATGTTTTGAAGGTATCAGGGAAAAGTAAAGTTTTAAGATTTGAAGGAAGACAGTGAGTTAGGATTGCAGATGTTTACAAGGATACCTTCCCAACTGTGAGTTTAAAAAAAAAAAAAGAAAGAGAGAGAAAAAAAGCATAAATACCTGACATAAAAATTACACAACTGCATTTAACAGAATGAAAATGGCTAAGATAAGGTATGAAAGGCTCTTCCTTGAATGTGAAAGAAGACACTCAGGGTGCAAGAAAGAGTTAAAAGCCAAGAGAAAGACACAGAGGGATGGGTTTAGTTGGTCAAAGTGGCAAGCTATAAAAAAGATCTTTACAGAACTATTTTGAATGTATTGAAAGACAAAGATTAACTGTCCTAGGGCCTGTGAGAAGGATGTTATGCTAATTGAAATGACCGATAACAGGAACCATCTGAAATAGATAAAAAGGATAGAAAAGTCTTCAACCAAGAGATATTTCAAAAGATTTAGACACATTCTGGAAACAAAGATGCAGCGAAAAGTCTAAAGAGGCCTAAAACTGTCTATTAATCTTCATTAACTGTTAAGCAAGTCTAAATGACTGCCTATCTTAAATTGTTCATACAGGTTTCTGTGATGGCTGGCTGATAGATCTGATTAACAGACAGGTCTTTGCTTTTTGCAACAGAAAGGAAGAAATGGAGAAAGGCTTAGAGAGGAAGAACAAGATTCTATTTTAGCCATATGGAGTCTGAGCTGATGACTAGATGTTATGAGTGAATGCACCATCATACTAGGTAACTTCAAGAATGTATGAGAGATGAAACAGTATTTTGATTTCTACACGAGAAGACAGATTTGGCCAAACTAGAACTATGATTTGTCATAATAAAATGAGTTCTCATCTGAAGAAAAAATTACCTGTAGAGAGCAAAAAAAGAAGAAGGTAATCTAGAACACAGTTTGTAGTTCCACCACATTGAGGCTTCTCCTTTGATGAATGCACTGAGGTCAGACAGTATAAGATAGAGAGGAAAGGATCACAGAAGCTAACTGAGACAAGAGTTAAGGAGAGGTCAGTAATATCAAACACACTGACAGATTAAGATGGAGGAGGATCTGGCAAAAAAAG
Organism: Hafferia zeledoni; assembly: GCA_035583235.1. Taxonomy (NCBI): domain Eukaryota; kingdom Metazoa; phylum Chordata; class Aves; order Passeriformes; family Thamnophilidae; genus Hafferia; species Hafferia zeledoni. Next base: position 77,677,473 of record JAWWEV010000115.1, on the reverse strand, counting down.
AGTCATTAGAAACTGTAGTAAGAAAAGTTTCATTGTACATGAGAGGAAGTGTTGGGAAATAGTTTAGGTTAGAGAAAAAAAAAAGATTTTATAAACACTGATCAATTAACTCAAAAGCAGAAGAAAGTGAGATTTTTTTTTTTCCCGTGGAAAGGTTAATATTTTTGTCATTGGGAGAAACACAAAATGGAATTGAGAGCTTGTGGATAACAGGAAGGAATAAAAATGAACAATAGATTTATGGGATTGGAGTGTGCCTATGATTCAAAAGGGGAACAGAAGAAAAGGGCAAAGTAGTAGGAAGGTATGTATTTTACCAGATGATATTTTGTTAGGGTACTGGTTCAAAATTATGTATATATTTCCTTCAAACACAAATTACCTTAAAATAATCTACTGCATTGTAACAATTTTTATGTATGGTGCCATTGAATATTTTTGAGAAATTCTAGAAAACATTAAAAAACTCAAATAAACTAACTTTTACTTCCCATACATTATATTTGTATAACTTATATGTATGTGTATGTGTGTGTGTGTGTGTATATATATATATATATATGCATATAGATATATATAATATATATCACACATAACAAGTTAATACTTAAGAAAAAGACCTATTGATAGCAAAATGCTTATACATTTCTTGGAGTGCTGTAACTGCACTGAGAATGTATGTTACTGACACAGAAGTATTTAGAAATATTAGATGTTTATAACATTTCTTGAAGTCATCTCTTTAATTTTCATCCATAACTTCATTGGACTTAGATTTACATATTAGAAAACAGTGAAGCACAGCAATGGTTAAGGTGATTCTGCATAAACCAGACTTCCCCATGAGAAGCAATCTGCACATCTATATTTCTAGGCTGCATTCTCAATCAATTTTGGAGCAAGGAAAGTATAGCAAAGTGCTCCTCAGGACTGGAAATGAATCCTGCCTCAGCATCTGCTACTAATTTTGGAGCTGAAGACCCCATGCATTACTAAATCAATGAGTTTAAAAAGTTGTTTTAAACTGGCGTTAACCCACTACAGTCAGAAATATTAAAGTTGACTAGATTTGGGGCAGAACGTCACTGGTGAATAGAGTCTTAACTTTATATGTAACCTGACTTGAATTTCTTTGGGACACAGAATGATATACTTTGTAAAGAATTGTTTCACACTGGTGTGGCTGTGTACTGAAGCGGTCTTGAAGAGTAATATCTTGTAATCAGTCTTTGCTGTAATACCTTAGCACCATGAATCAGTTAAACAATGTTAAGGGCAGTTAAAACCTGTTAAGGGTATGCTCTCAGCTGTGTCTGATATATGGTGCTATCTGATCTGTGTCCTCCTGTTGGCTTTAAAAGGCCATCCATTGCTTTACAAAGGTCAACTTTTTTGGTCCTGCAACTAAACTCTTCATCATTTTGTAAGCAGATCAACAGGCTGCAGAGACAACAGTGCAGGAGGTGACAATTTCAACTTCATTTGGTGAAGAGTTCCATAGCACGGCAATAGTCCAGAGCATTGCTTAGGATTGAATCCTTATTCTAAAGTTCTCTTACTTAGTAAAGATGGTTGTATGCTTTCAGTCTGAGTACTTTCTAGGTTTACATTCTTTTTTTGCAGGATTTCCCAGAAGAAATACATCCAGAAAGCACTGGGCTTGCGGCACCTGAGCTGTACAGATGGCCTGCATGTGCACATAAAATCAGATGGATTGACCTGCCCACATGTAACCAATATGTCTCTGCTGCTCCTCCAACTGAGCTGCCAGGCATCTGGAATTCTCAAAAAAAAAATCTCCAAAATACTCAAATTCCACCTGGACATCATTTCTGTGAGGAAAAAGAGGACATATAAGGAAAAACCTGGACATATGGTAGCCCTAGTAAAATCAGACCAGTTAGCTTAGAGAGCAGCCAAATAAAATAAATTGTGTATTCTGTGTTCTCTGTCTTGTGCTGAAAATGTAGCATACCTGTCAATGTGATTTGAGGGTGATTTTTTTTTATTTTATCTCTTTTAGCATGGAAAATAGCGGGGGGGGAAGACATAGGGATGCTCTGTTACAATGCATTGGGTTTGCAGGCTTCTTCAATGTCTATATTTTCTATAACATGAAGTTACATTTTTCATGTTTCTCCCAAGGGTCATTATCACATGCAGTATGAATGTGTATGCATAATAATTTAAAATGGCTACAGTGGATCTCGAACTCCTACTGCAGTTACAAAGCAAGCTCACTGAACACCTTTTCAAAATCTTTATGTTTTATATGTATGAAACACAGTCACTGCCCTTGTTACTTTGCAGCATTAAGGTAATGACTGCTTTGAACATGGACACACTGTGTTGTGTAATAGTACAGACTGCATATTATAAACCTGCAGTACTCAATGCAAAGTAAATATCCCAATGGCAACTAAGTACTGAGAGTGCACAGTAGTTGCTTTAAAACCACAACATATTGCCTAATTTAAATTACGTAAACTGATTATTCTACGTTCCAGGCTAATTGCCTGCAAAATTTCATTATAAAGATCACAGCTGTTTTCTGGTGCATGTGTGCAAGGGATTTTGGTTGTTTAGTTGGTTTTATTCATTTGGGAAAAGAGAAATATATCTCTAGCAATTTTTTTTTCAGTGTTCAGGACAACATTTATCAGAAAATGTTGAACACAACAAGTTTAAGGTTATTGAGCCTTATTGCCTAACCTTCCATCTAGACCATCTCTCTGTATAGACCCTTACCATCATGTTGCTATGGAGTATGTACCAGTACATCAATGCCTTTAGAGATATAGATCTTCAAAGCATACTGACTCAATCTGGGTGTAATTTATATAAAAAATGGACAATGTCTATTCTTATTTGCATAGAAAGAGCCACAGGCATCTTCAGATATGTATCAAAAAATCTGTTTGACATCAGTGGAAGTACATGATCTAAAACTAGCATATGGTCCACAGTTAGTGGAAAGCAAACATTCTGGTCACACCTTTCCTAGAAGACACGCACACAATATTATGCATTGTACTTCCTCTGACTGCAAAATGGAATAAATTTAATTATTGAGTACCTTTTTTATATTCTTTATTTTGGTCTGTATCTCTATCCAGAAAGATTAGGTTGTGTTTTAACTAAGCATTTAGAGAGGCTAATAACTAACATTTTTCATGGAATAAACTTTTAATAAAGAACTAAATTTACCAGAGCAAATTATGACTGATGCCCTAAAAGTCTAGTTCTGTTACCTATATAGACAAGGGTAAAAGTTGATGCTTTACATGAATGCCATTAACTGCAATAGCAATAATGGTGATCTTGGTATGTGAGCAAGATAAGACTGGCAGTCATGCCTTATATAGTAACTACATCCAATCAATGAATCACTGATTTCTGTGTCATCTCTCCAACTGCAGGCAGTGTCAGCTCCCTCCATAAAAGGCTAAGTGTATTTACACTGTAACTGCAGCTACTATTCAGCCAGTGACTGCAGAGGGTTTTCTGGTAGACACTATTTTAGTGACTTTTCAAAAACACCTGCATGACTCAGAAGTTTGAAAGTGGCTTAGACACTTAGGAAAGTCAATAGAAATTATGCACCTCAGGGCCAAATTTTTAAAGGCTACTATCTTCCATTGATTACAGGAATTAGGAACCTAAATACCTTTACAAATCTGGCACAAGAGGCTAAATCACATTTGAAAGTCAATAGGAATTAGACTCCTAAGTGCCCAAATCAAATGAAAAAAAGACGTGTTTTAGGAGTGAGAATCTTTATAATTGTATTCCCGCTAGTGTAACTGCAAATTATGGGTTCAATTATTCCACTTAGGCACAGCTCAGAAGGAAGAAAGTGGTATGAAGTTGCAATGCCCTGGAGGAAAACAACCATTCCTAAACTCTTCCAGGAGATGCAGCATACTGCTTCATGAATTTTAGGCTTGTGAGAGAAAGAATTCATGGGGGTTTTTTAGGCTGTTTTCTTTAAACCATCAAGATAAGGACTAGTGGCTCTATCAGTCTTTATTACTATTTATAAAATGCTGTATTTTTTTTTTTTTAATACTGTTTGTTATTTCTTACAGTTCGGAAAACTGATATAACACTTAAAAAAAAAAATAAAACAAGACTCAAACAAAGTTTGAGTCCAAGAATTTGCAATGTGGGAACCAAATCACATCATTATTGGAATGGTGATGAGTGTGCTCCAACGAGATAAATTAGGATTAATAAGTAACATTTTACTCAAGTTCTCATTGTGAACAAATGTGAATACTGCCATAAGTAAATAGAGGCAAATAATATATGAAAAAAGTGTATAGAGAAGTGAACAGAAATAAAAATAACAACAAGAAGGTGTAAATATTTTTCTAATGCTGTGAAAGACAAATAAATGTGTAACAGTGAAATGGAATTGCATTTTTTATACTTTTACCACAATTACATAGGGGAGTTAACCTACCACTACCAATAGGATAATGATTATATGCAAATGTCATTTATCTTTACATTAATCAAAGAGTTAACAGTGATTAAGATGAGTCAAGAAAAACCTGGAATGAGAAGTGGGTAATTATTCAGAGAAAGGAGGAAAATAAACAGGAAATATCATGTATTGCAAGAATTAATAAGGAGACTCCAAAATGACTACTACATTAATTTCTAGCATTATCCCATTTGGGAGGGGGGCAGGAGGGGGAAGATTCTATTTAATCTGTCAGTATTACATCCAATAATCTAAGTATTTTTTAACTCCTTATTTGAAAGACTAATAATGGGAACTGAGGATAGCATATAAAGAAATATATGTAAAGGAGGCTTCTAAAATCATATATTGTATAGCAAAAGTAAATTGGCAACTGTTATTCACCAAGTCTCGCCACGCACCACTTAGGGGCAACCCAATGAAGATATCAAATAGTAAATATAAAGCAAAGAACTATTGATTGTTTTTCACACGAAATATTGTTATATTGCTTTACTTTTTCTTATATACAATTGTAGAGCTGCAGTATAAGGTTGGTGAAAATAAAGAATAGTAATTGACAGTTTTAATCCTATTAGCACAGAGGTTAAATCTGAAAATCTCAGATAGCCTGTAGAAGGAAACTTCTGGAGAAAAGAGAAAAATAAGAACATCATAAGAGATATTAAATGTATCCTATTATGTTCTTCCCTTAACACAAATTAGCTGCTGACACTCATCTTATGGACAGATTCATATGTGGCTAAAAGGTCTTTCCGTGAAATCCAATGTGAGGAAGACAAATAGAAAGGGAAAAAAAAAAAAAAAAAAAAAGCAAAAGGAGTGTGAAAGAAATAAACAGAGAAGGGAGGATGGCAACAATTTAAGGGTTATAAACATAAGGGCAGGGAAACAGGAGGACACACTAAGCACAGTACCCCAAAGGCACTCATCATTCTTTGAAAATATCATCCAAGGACAGGTCAACATTGCCTGCTGATGTGATGCATGGAAACTTGACAAGACAAGACAACAATTATTGTGTCTGTATTGTCCCCTATTCCTCTACAGCCTCCTATTCCCAGTTCCAGGAATGACCAGGACCAGCAGGAAGGTAATGAGATACTAGGGCATGACAAGGCCTCAAGCCTCACAGTTATAAAGAAGAAGGAGAATAAGATAACATCAAAAAGGGCTTCTTGAGGAGGTGGAAGATGGATTGCAGCTGGTGTATGACATACATTTTTACCAAGGTTTGTCTCTTGCTGCAGGAAACATAGGAACACTTAGAACTGCTCCATGTCCATGAACTTGTCCGTATGTGGACAATTTTCCATTAATTCACAGTGAAATGTGGAGCATGCTGCTCCACAGACATATTTTACCAACTTGATAGTTGTGGAACCTATCAATTAGTGTCTGGATGGAGTGCAAAAGCAAGGAAACACAGTAAAGAAATTATGTGTGCAAGGAAATGTTTTCACAGTGCAATTAAGAGGCTTAGTACCTATATATTTTGAGGCTGCTTGTGCAGGATTGTGGTGTTCTTACATTGTCTAGAAAGCTGTATAAAACCAGAACCCAGTAAAGAGACCTGCACAGCCCAGAATCACATGTGCATGGAGGTCACCCTCCTCCAAGGCTTGTCTGAGGGAGGAGGGGATCAAGGCATTCAAGGTGGCTCTCATATTTTGGAAAACAGAAAGTGAAATCCTGTCAGTCAGATATCAGGCAGTATGGGCCCACACGTACCCACTGACCATAGTCCAGATGCTCTCCTACGTTCCTGACACCATTCTTCCATACACTAAGATGGATATTGCAGCACAATAGGATAGTCCAGCAGTTCAGCAAGATTCCTCTGTTTGGTGGCAATAGGAAATAGAGTTACTGCAAAGAATTTACAGGTCCTATTGGCATAAGGTATTGAGAACAATGATGCCAGTTAGACAAAGCTTTGGTCTAAGCCTGGCAGTCCTTGTTTTTGCTTGAAGTTCTCCCACCCTTTTATACAATAAATCCAAGCTCTCTTTATAGCAAGCAAGTGGAGGGAGAGGTACCTTCAAATAGTGATTTATTTAATTCTGGAAATGGCTTTCTCTTTGATGCTAGGGTGGATGAACCTAGGACCCTGTTAGAAGATTATATAGAAGGAAGCAGTTTATATATATTGAGTGATATTGATAGAAAAAAGTTTTTATTTTTTGACTTGGTGCTGATCCAGTATGAGAGTGGATAGCTTTCATAATGTCAGGTCTAGCTGCTGAACTGTAGTCATAAAAATAAGCTTTTTTTAAGCGTTTGGTATAAAGAAATGTTTAGTACCCTTTCAGGCTCATGTTTTGCTGAGTATAGAACAATAGACATTTTAAACTCTATTTGTATTGCTTTATTAATACAATAAAGCCACCCTCTGAGAATTGCCAGTATTGCAATACTTCCACAGCAAGTACTTAATTTCCTATACAAAATAAATCAGAAGGCATATAATTCTGCAACAGAGCCCTGTCAATACCGGTTAAAAATACAAGGGGATTTATGAGGTGCGGACCTTCTGATTCTGCTACTCAAGGTAACCAGAGGTTTGATTTAAAAGCAGTGACCCTTGAAGTTTACTCCTTACATTTTATAAAAACTTGCTGCTAATTATCAGGACCATTACTGTCAACAAATCATGACTTAGAAAACTGAACCTGAGACTGTCTACTACACTATTCATATATGGAAGATTTGTAGTTGCAATTCATATCCCATCAAATCCTTTCATCTGTAAAATGACAGGTGTGATTTACGTGTGTCACTTATCTATTAAGTTCACTGAAAGTCTAGAGCTGAATTCCTTCATATTTCTTCTAACAAGAAGACATTTCAAATAATTTTTTCTGATGTAATGAGCTATCTACATTAATTGAGAAAATATTGCTTGTGGATTCCACTGTTGTAAATGGAAAAGTAATTAGGGTTTGAAAATCATATGGCTTCAGTCCTTGTCATTTTAAATACTTAATTGAGTGTTGATCTTGCAAACATTTGTGTATGAGAACCATGATTAACAATGCATCTACAGCTTTGTAGCTTGGATCTTTTTGTGATATATTGCAGCATTCCTTTTTGCAGATTATGGGATACATACAAAACAAGGTTAGTTTTTAAAATCAATTGCTTTCAGTTGCTGCTCATTAAGAGATCTCAAGGTATGAAAAGCCATGAAAGGACTTGTTTTCTTTCATAAGTCTATAATAAGAGATTTGTAAGTTTTATTCCTAAAGCATATATTTTCCTTTGTTCAGATTGTTCATGAAAGTTCTGTTAAGCACCTGAACTTACCAGTTATAAAACACACTTATATTTCTGACTAATATTGAATTTCTAACTTTAACAAAAGCAACCACAAAATGTATGGGAATTTTTTTCCTTTGGGAATTTCAACATTTCCCTCCAACAGAATGAAGAGAATATCACTGAAGAATGAAATTGCTCCTTATAATTCTTCACCTATGTTGCTTACATTTATATTTTTCTTTCTATTATTATTTTGGTTTTCTATGTAAGGCAAAAAATATTTCAAATGGTATGGTATAACTAATTAATCCTTTCTGTTAGTCTATGGTACACAAGACTGCCATTGTATTCAGAATATGCTAATGTTTCTGTCAAGTTGCTTTTATCTCCTTCTCCCATATCATGACCTCTAAGTACTATAAGAAATAAATGATTTTTCTGGTTGCAATAAACAAGAATCATAAGAATTCTAATGGAGCACAAGGATTTTTCAGGTACATATTTATTCACTTAGTAAATCAAACTTTTCCATGGCTTTTTAAGATGAATATAAAGAAATCATTCCTCAATTATTAAGAAATGCAAAATATAGCTTGTTCTTGAAAGAAACTGAGTCCCTTTACTCCTCATAGAATCATTGTACTAGTGCAGATGATTGGATTAGGGATTATAACTAAGAGGTAATAATCATTAACATTAAAGGAAAACATCTCTTCCTATTGCTCTTGAATGTGTGTTTATACACATAATTCCCTTTAGTACTAATTAAAACACATAATTATGTGGGCAAGACCTTCCCATGTGCCACCTAGTGAATTGTCTCAGACAGCAAGTTTCCAGTCTAGGGAGAATGTAATATGCAGAGGATAGCATGAGAAAAAAAAAAATGGAAAAAAAAAAAAAAAAAAAGAATAAACCTTAAAAGC
>JAWWEV010000115.1:77634169-77668527 GCA_035583235.1 Hafferia zeledoni | reverse complement strand
CCCCAAAAAAACAACAACAAAACAAACCAAAACCAAAACCCAAAACAACTGAGATAAAACGTAATGACACTATTAGAAAAAAAGGGAATGGGCTTTTTACTTAGTGTGTCACTCATTTCTGTTTAGTAGCTATCTCTGAACTCTTGACAGCTTCACATCACTGACAGATACATGCCCATTTCTTTTCACCTCTGTCTTAGCAACGCACCCAGCTGTGGCATTGATCAGTTCAGTGTGCAAAGTTTGCAGAAAACTATCCCAAATAAGAAAGACAGAAAGGAAGAAAGAAAAGAAAAGAAGAGGAGCAGTAAAGAATAGAGGAAGGAAAGAGAGAGAGAGAAAAAAAGAATGAGAAAAGGAAGGGCCTCTGAGAATATATTTTTCTTTGCTGAGAGAGATCCAAACAATTGACAAATAATAGATAACTAATTGGTAGACAGCTAAAAAAAAATAAAATACTAATTTCAGTCCTAGTGGATTAGTGTTCAAAACACTTGCAAGATAAAACAAGTGAGCTTACATCCATTGTTTTGAGCGGCAATAGACCACTAATAATGGGCCACATAGCACTGTAGACACAGGAACACTATTTGAATCCTTCTCTGATTCAAAGTATCTTTGTCAGATGACAACATTGCACTTAGCTTCCTTATGTAAAAATCTTTTTTCCTGTACTAGGGATTGTCTGCTACACCGTCTCTTCCCTTCCCCATAGTCCTCTCTCCCAAAACTCACATCTTTGGGACTTCTCATAGGATTTGGTGCACTTGGGCACCTATCTCAAACTGCCTGTTATCCCTATTTATCATCTATCCTTTCTACTGATCTTAACTGAAGCACTAATTTGCTTCTATACTGTGGATTAAATTTCCTGAAACTTTTTTCCTCTGGATTGCTCTGCCTCTGTTCCACCTTTTTCACCGGTGATGTAAAGCCATTCTCCATACATTGTGGCTAGAAATCTTTTTAATTATAGCAGTTAATACACTTCCTCCAGAGACCTTCCCATAGCAATGAGATTCACGGTTGGTATTGTTTCTAGTCCTTCTGCCAGGAACAGCTGTGGCTTCTTCACAAACGAGAGATATCTGATTTATCATCCCAGGATTCCCAAATTCTGTAGCAAAGGAATAATTTTCCCCTTTAGCCCTATATAATGTGTATATTTTCTCACACTGATTGGTGTTCTCCTTGATTCAACTGACAATTGTTTTAATTGCCAAATTGAAGTCAAAACTTTAAAAAAATCTATGATCAGATTTCTATCTTAATCCTTAAATTTAATCCTATAACATTGTGTTTATTTATGGTTAGTATGCAAAGATAGTTGAGTCATGTAGTATTTACAGAATAAATTTATTTAACATTTATTAAATCTGCATATTTTACTGTTTTTCAAACTCATCCACTTGAGAGTTTCTTCCAAATTTGATTAAACTGTTGCTTAGGAAAAGTGCTTCAATTATTCTCCTTTTTTTTTTTTTCCTGAACTTCTTTGAGGAGTAACTGGAACTCAAAATAGTACTCTAAAGTGCACTAGTGTACTGCTAAGCACTGCAGCATAATTGCCTAGCTTGTTTAACATGACACTCCTAATAATGCAACCGAGATAGAATTTATGGTATTTGAAATATGTCATGTTGTTGACTCATTTAATTCATCATCTGCTAAAGTACCTAGATCTTTTTCTCTCCCTGCAAAGGTAAGGATTCACATATTTTGAATGTATGCATCTTGTATTTTCTTTTTATCAGGAATACTTTGTGTAATTTCATTGAATTATGTATTCTTTTTCAGGAATTATATCCTATTATCATTGTTATAGTTATTTTTTATTAGTGGTAGGAAAAATGTGTCCATAATCCCTGATCATGGTTATCAGGCTTCTGTGGTACTGTATACTGTTGAGGTAGACACAGGCTCAGCCATTTACGTCTGTCTTGTACCATCACAATATTTTGATTACTTTTGGCCCCATATTTATCTACAAATGCAACTAACATATTCCCAACTTTAGTCTCCAAGTCATTAATGAAAATATTGAATGATGTTGAAGCCAGAACGGATTCCTGAGAGACCCAGCTTAATATCTTCTGCCAAGCTGATGTTGAGTCATTAATACTGGAGTGGAAGAATAATTCATCCTGACGAATTTTCTGGATGAGCCTTATTTTTCACGTTTACTGATTGCTAGTAAGAAGATAATTTTAAATTAATATTCCAGTTTTCATTAAAATCCTAACTGTGGAAATCATTGATTACCACTTTTCTCTTGAAACACAAGAAATTGCATGGCAATGTATGCTTTAAATTGTATACACTGACACCGCTATATACACTGTAGACACAGAAGAGTCACAGAGCAAGAATTAAGCATGGGAATAACATTTGTTCTTCATTAATTCCTGTTATGGATGTACACAAAGATTTTTATGTCCGGGATCAGCTACTTACTATTCAAGATGGTATAGCTGCTACACACAACATTATTCGAAGTTTTCACTAATACTGTGTCTATACTAGTGAATTATATGTGCATGAGAACACTTTTGGGTGCTGAGGCCAACTGGCATGAAGCTGCTCAGATCTCTGCTAGCAAATTCTTATAGCTCCAGAACAGGGTATGTACACTGTTTCTTGGAAATGGACTAGTCTGTACAAGCTCTACCTCTGGGCATGGTCTGGACTGTGATAGTTGGCAGGAGCCAAATTAGTGCCAAGGAACATTTAAGCATTTATTCACACAGACAATTGTGTTCCAGCGCCTGGAAACCTTCCCAGACATGACTGAATTTAATATGATAGATACAGTTTAAAGGTCTACACTGAATGTTCATGTGGCACGATGATCTGTTTTAAATTCATATTCTACTATGTTGTTAATTATTTCACTTAACTTCTCTGTCTATATATAGATACATGTAGAATCTACTTGAAACTGTTCGTTAGCACAGCTTCCAGCATTAGTTTTACCTTGGAACCCAGTCCTCATGGAAAGTCAGGTCATTCAGTGGCCGGTGACTACTTGCTTTTCAGCCCACTGTTAGAAGCATAAAAAAAGCTGGTAAATAACCAATATTTTCTGCTGAATCCAGAAAGTAATTACTTATCTCTTCCTCTGAAGAAATGGAGATTGCAGTTAGATTTTGATTTTTTTTTTTTTTAAATACTTGCTATAGGTGGTTTAATGATTTTTTTTTTTTTTTAATTTTTTAAATTTTTTTTGGTGAGGATTTCTTGCCAATATACAATTGCTGGATGACCAAATGTTTGAATCTTCTCAAAGGAAGTAAAGGGATAAGTTGTAGTTGCTTTTACCTTAAGGGAGACAATAATTTGGGGCTCTTTTCTCTATCCAGATTCCAATTATCATATGAACTTTAAAAAATGAATTTTTTTATTAAATTGGTTGAAATGATGAGCGATTTCAGAAGTTATTTGTAAAACAGACAGCATAATGGTATAAACCTTACTACAGCAAGAAACCAGAATAAAATGATACATTTGGAATAGATATCAGAACTTCTGCTTATATGTTCTTGTTATACTTTTATACATTTCAACAACATTCAGTTCATATAGTACAATAATTTCCAACAAATCAACCTTAAATTTCTCAGTTTTATGTGATCTGACACACAAATCTTGTTATATGATTCTTTTAATGTTTTTCAGGATGTCTTATATTATTATATCTTGACCAAGAAATATTTATTTGAAATGGCTCTAAGCCAGTAATATGCCTTCTGTTTAATAAAATGCACTAACAACAGTTTAAGAGGTGTCTGTGTTTAATGATGAATAAAACACTCAATGTTCCTTTCTATGGCCACGTTACTGTCTAGCTTGAGGTGCTAAATAACAAAAAGTGAATTTTGTGGTCTCTGCTAAGCCTGAAAGTGGAAACACCAGAGAAATTGCATGTGCAAGGGATTTCAGGGCAGGACATAGAAAATGTCTTAGTGTATAAATGAAGTAATAAGAGTAAAAGGTCTAAAGGATATTCAGGGTGATTGAGGTTATTGATTCACAGGATGATTAAACTCAGGTTACTGTAGTGTCTTGGAACTCTTTGCCTTACCCTTTTGCCTGCAGATACATTCCCCATGACTAGGACAGCTGGCTCCATGTGAGGTTGCTCCTGAATGGCATCATTTTACAGCTGCCCTTTTGCCTTATTATGCCAGTGAAGCTGTTCAAGAAATAGCTCTCAAGTTGGTCCACCCTTCCCAGCTGCAAGTGGCCACCTCAGCAAGAAACAAGGTGAATAATAGCAGGAACTAGCTGCTTCAGTCAAACAAGTTTAATCTACTTGTGCTCATATATCAAATCCAAGATGGAGGGAGGTGAGAGTCAAGGTAAAATTTAAGGTGAAATGTTGAGCAGCATTCACTCTAGACTCAATCTTGCTTGAATTTTAGGAGTGCAAAACACTTAGTCACAGAAAATTATTTTTTTAGTCTTCCCTGCTTACCTTTTCCAGTTAAAAATTTACAAAGTTCTAAATTCTGCTAGGCTTAGGGAGTAGCCCCTTCATATCTCAAGCCTCTGCTATTACAGAAGTAATTCCTGAGGCAGTGGGACTTCTTCAGCTAGTAGTGAGTATTCATTTATACAATTCTTTCTGAGATAAGAATTTATATACATTTGTCTCACAGCATTAGTGGGTTTGCATGGCAAGATTTTTGTAGCTGAGGTCTACAGAAGTGGCTTCTGTGAGAAAATGAGAGATGCTTCCCTTGTGTTTGACAGTGCTGATGCCAGCTGGCTCCAAGACAGACAAGCTGCCAGCGAAGGCTGAGCCCATCAGTGATGGTGGTAGCACCAGTGGGATAACATATTTAAGAAGGGGAAAAAGTTACAGTGGAAGAGCAAATTACAGTAAAAGTGAAGAGTGAGAACATAGAGAAATGGCTCTACAATCACCAGAGTCAGTGAAGAGGGAGAAGGAGGTACTCCAGAAACCTCAATTATATATTTCAGGGTAATATATATATATAATATATTTCAGGGAAGAAGATTCTGGCTTGATTTATACTTGATTCCTACACATGTATTGTGTATACTTTCTACTCTGTGCACATATTTATCTCAACATTCAGCTTTTGAAACAAGCTGGGATTTTTTTCAGTTAATATGAAAAACAGTAGTATAAGACCACTTTTCTGATTTATTTTTATTATATAATTCATTGAAAAAAGTTAGGGGTTTTTTTGTGGTTGTTGTTGTAGTTGCTTTTTTTTGTTTTGTCTTGTTTTGTTTTTCACTTATTATGGACAAACAGATCCTAAGCAACTGGAATTTTTGCATTTGCCATACAGAACATGACACATTGTCAGATCTGTAGTTTAAGGGTTTAAAAACTGGTACTCTACAGACTTGGGTTAAATGGGGGGAGGGAGGGGGAGGGAAAGAAGGCGGAGGGGGGAAAGGCACTCCTTAAAGAACTCACCAGTGTTTTTTCAGGTGGGAACTGTCCACAGCATGTGGGACACACATTCAGCCAGCAGAAGGCAGGGGGTAAAAAGAATGAAACACACGTCATTCCTTCTTCTCTTGAAGCGTGCTTCCTCCCCAAAGTCTGCTTCAGCTGGGGGCCAGGGCAAAAAGCTGGGTGGTAATGTGAAGTATAACTGGGAAAACCATCTCTCTGTACCTTCCACTAAGTGAGAGGGAAAAGAAAGATATTTTGGAATGAGACAAAAGAAATGAGTGTCAGTGTCTCAGACATGAGATGTATGGGTAACTCTTTTCAGAGCAGGAAATAAAGACATATTCGAAGAGCTAGAGTTGATAGGAGAGAAAGTGACAACTAGAGGAGTACCTGCACTTTAACTAAGTCCACTACTGACATCAGTCCTTCCAGCATAACATAATGGCCCCCACTGCCTACCTTATTTTTTGGTTGGGATATTTCACAACAATGTTCAAATCTCCTTGGAGTTTTCTTTTCTCAACAGATTTCTTTGTAACTGATTGGAACTAAGGTGTTCTGACAAGAATTCTTTCTGAGGGACTTGTAGCTTGGCCAGGTGTCCTCTATTTCATGCCAGAGGAGAACCAATCTCTTCAAATCTTTCTAGACTTCATTTTGAAAGCTGTAGTTGCAGCATCTAAATAGGAACTAGGATGAGGTTTCGTACTCCTGGATATCTTTTCAGATTATGTGTAAACTGAAATCCATTTTCTGTCAAAAACTGGGATAAGGAAGATCCCATGATCTGCATCCTACTAAACCCTCTAGTGTTATCTTTCTGAACACTTATTTATCACAGGAACAGTAGGGAGCTCTGGCTCAATGTAAGATTTTATAGCACTTGAAAGGACACTTAATCAGAGACTCATTTGTAATTTAATTTTATTATACTTAAAGATACTATCAATATAAATTTAGGGACTCAAGCTGCAAGTCTTTATTCATGCAAATAGCTCTACTGCACTCAGAAAGACTATCTGTGATTACAGAATGAGCTCTTAGGTTATTGGGAAGCTACACAGCTGTTAATCAGACAATGTAATTTTCATAATAGTTATTCAGAAAAGGGATCTATAGCCATGTCAAGAGGAAAAGAAAAAATATTTGAACAGTAAGCATGTATGAGAAAAATTACAATCATATAATAAAAACATTTACTTTATTACAAATCATAAATAAACTTTGGAGTTTGTCAATTGTCTTTATGTCAAGCTATCTTAGAATTTATTTTTAGTTTTCAAATAAGGATTCCTATTTAGATTCCAACAGTCTACTTCTGTTTAATTATCTATAAGATGATTATAACCTTCTCTAAATTTCTTAATTTTGTTCAGGATACAGGAATTTCTTTTTAGGGCTTGTCTCTCAGTAAAACTGGTTCTATGATAAAGAGTTACTCTGGCACCAGTGCCAGTCTTGGTAACTGGCATGATTACAGTAGCAGAGGCTCTGCTGGTGTAGACAGTACTCAGATATGTATAAATATCTTTAGCACAGCAGGTGAACTAGTTAGTGGCATTTCGGTAATCCTTTTTTTACATGTCAAAAAAATTTGTTTCCTTTACTGCACTTTACCCTTTTAATACAGAATCCATTCAAGGCTTGAATGCCTATTAATTTGATTAATTTTTTAGCTGTGCAGAAGTTAGATACATGTACTTATCACCTGTGCTGGTAAACCACAAATCAGGAGATGGACTTTTTCACTGGCACACACTCATTCATAGCGTCCACCTCTAAGTACAGATCCTGGCACATTTTTTCCCCATGTTAATGTTTCTTTCCCAGACAACATCCAGGTACTGCTGGGAGTCAGCCTAAGCCAGGTACCATTCCAACAGCAGTTTGGGTGCAGCTCCCCTGTTTTGGTAGACAAGATGTTGTAGTTGAATGGAGTACTCAAAGCTGTGCCATGCTGGATGGGCTCAGACCAGGAAATAGTACATGTCTTTTTTTTTTTTTTTACTGGTATACAGCCTCCTCATCCAGTCTCCCTCTCATCTCAACAGAGAGATATAGGTGTTGCCAGTAGGTGGTTCAGACTGACTTAATATCACTGTCTTAATTAGAAAGATTACATGACCCATTGACTTTAGAAGGATCCTTATTGATTAAGTTCGAGTAGATGTTTCTTTAGTCAAAGTTTGGTGAGCTAAATCCTAGGCTGAATCCCTGGTGGAGGCAGACCATGAAGGAAGAGCAGTTTCCAGATGAAATCTCAGTAGCGGCAGGCTAAAAGCTGTGGAATGAAGATGAAAAAAGTGCCAAAGAAGAAATTAATGCTGCAATGTGCTGTAGAGAGACTGTAACGTTTTGAGGGGAAGCTGTGAGGCATTTCAAATCTGAGAGGTAATAAATAGGTTTGGAGGAAATCAAAATAAGTAACTACACACGTCTAGATAATTGTATATTATTAGGGCTCCCATTTATAGAGTAAGTGGGCTATTTAAAATACTATCTGGATATATTTTCATTAGGTTTTACCAGCAACTCACTTGCACTGTTTTTAGACATGAATAAGATTATGTGCTAGGTGAGGTATGGCTTTTAAAAAAGTAAAATGAAACATATAATTTCAGTCTCTTGTCATTTTGCAGTGTTTGAAGTGAGCTGTTGTGTGGTTGTAAAAGCTGGATATGTTCATCTTTCCAATAGGATATTGAACTTGCTTCTTTCTTTTAAAAGCCCCAAATATCAGACTATTGAGGCACTGAATCCAACAGATCATACTTCATGTGCATTGCATTATCTCTAACATATGCATGGTTCCAACACCACACATCCTCATCCAGAGGACTCATAGCATATGTGATACCTGTTCTTTGTACACTCTTTTTTAGGCTATTCCCTTCTGTATTCATATTTCATATGTCAGAACTTAAAGGACAGACTTCTCAAATCACCTGACAACAGTGAATGACTGGTAAGTAAGCACATAGCTTGTAATTCATGCAAAAGTGTTTTTGTGGTGACAGCAAATCTTTATGTGTCCTTCCTGAAGGAACGTTGTTGACATGGAACCATCAAGATTTGTGGACAACTCTGTGTGCAGTGATTGACAAAGTGCTTGTGCTTCTATTAGTAAATGTAGCTCCTCAATGACTGCACAAGCATTATCAGAAATACATTAATTCTCTGACACATTGCTGTCCACTCTCAAAGCTATGATGTGCCTGACAGTTGTAGGATAGCAACAGAGTTGTTTTGTGCCTAAAAGTTCCTCATAAACATCACTCAACCCCAGCCTAAGGGTGACAAAAAGTCATCTTGCACAATGTGGAAAGTGACCATAATGTCTTGGATTCACCATGGAACTAGCACACTTTGAGTAGGAGAGCAAAGATATAAAATGTTTGCTATGCATGTATTTAACAAAGTGATGCAGTCTCCAACCTACTGTGAAGGCTGTGAACCCACAGCACACACTATTAGTCCAGGAGGCAACTTCTTCCATAATATACTTTTCTGAAGAAGTTTGTAGTCACAATTCTGTGTCTTCATGATATCTCAAAAGAATTTGGAGTCTTTTTAAAATGTTTTATAGTAAATTAAATTATTGAGAGAAGCATAAATGTTCTACATAACCTGCCTATGTACTCAGAAGAAAAAAAAAAAAAAAAAAGCCAAATACTCAATTGGAATGCCTGAATTGACTACTTTGATATATAGGAACTGATTGCTACATTTAACATAATTAGAAATCACTGGGTTTTTTTTGCCTATGGTTGGAAATTTAAACTGTGTGCATTTACATTAGAAACAACACAAAGTTTTTAACAGTGACAGCGGCAGATTAATCAATGAAGTAACTGACTAGGAGACTACCTTCTCAATTTTGTAGTAGGTGGTGCATGGCTGAATTTTCAAATCAAGGCATTTTTGGTTTGGTTTGGTTTTTTGGTTTTGGTTTTGGTTTTTTTTTTACACTGTGAATCAGAAGTTACTGAGGTTTTACAGGCAAATAATATGTTTCTTGTATTTTGCAGTATATTAATATATATATATTTATGTTTCTGCAAATACTTCGTATTATCTGAGAATCATCTTTGAGAGGCCTGATTTAGCCTTGCTGACCACCAGCGATTTTCACACTAGTTATTAGCTACTGTCCTAGTTCAAAAACTAAATCATAGAAGATGCCTACCTTATGGCCAGACTGGATAAACTCAATGATTCTTTATGATATCATAATCTGTGAATATCAGTGTTGAGGACAGAAAGACTAAAATAAAGTTCAAGAGCATAATCAGAGAGCAGTTGTCAAGTAGCCTTCTTTCCAAGAAAACTCTTTCCTAATTAATGATCCTTTTCTGTAAATGTTAACAAAATTTCTTACCCCTGAGCTAATGGATTCGATCCACGTGAAAGATAGATGAACACCTATGAGAAGGATGTCTGAACATAAAAGACTCTCTAGAGACTGGAAAATGGATCAGTTGTAAAGCAAATTAATTTGGACAAGTGAACAAAAGATCCTGATAGTTATGTTGTACTGAAAATTAGATGGGCACTCTTTAGGGTGAAGGACCTACCTTCATTCTTGAAGTCCCCATGCAGAACCAGTGCAAAGTAGGAGCCATGCTGTACACAGGAATAAAAATGAGCTCTTTTCTTTCTGTCTGCATCTGAAACTCAGCTTAATTCCTAAGGACTATTTTAAACATAATTACCTTTTTTCTCAGAAAATATGGGGTTTTTTTAAGAATGCTGCTGTAAGAATAATTTCACATAAATGTTCTCAAAAAATAGAGAGACAAATAAATCTTTAGAAGAAATAATGAAATAAAAAATATTGTTAGTTTCATATTATTCTTGGCTTCAGGTCAGGGCTATAAGTGAAGGTGTGAATTACATCGTTGACAGATGAGAACCTAAAAGACAAATGTGGGTGGTTACAAGACCGAGTTCATGATGGTAAAAATAGTTTCATGACTAGTATCTTGAGTGCCTGTACAATAGTGGGTGGACAGACACACACCATTCCAGATCCACCATTACATCATGCAGATCAGTTAACTGTGTTTTCAGTTTGTTTGGGTTTGAGATCTAGGCATTTCTTTCTGAAATATGAAGCCTCCTTCTGAAAATCTGTATATATGTTTATCAACTTCAAGCTGAAGAGTCTAAATTCTGCAGTCATTTGATGCTCTGAACACCCACTGCAATTTATATTTTTAAAAAGTTATTATATTTGATCCAGGTTTTTATATTTTGTGCCAGGACTGCAAGAAAATATTGCCATACATAAATACAAGAAAATTTACTAAGATAATAAAACATAGTGAAATGCATACGAATCTTTCTATAAATCATAGTACATCAAAGCCCTTTGTGAACACCAATTAAGACTTGTAGAGCATCTCACTTTACAGATGTGGAGATGGACAATTGTGATTCATGAGTTGTAGTGCATTTAGCTGCAGCAGCTCGGGATACTCACTAGCAATACACAAGTGAATACAAACAGTGAATGCTGGTGACCATTGGATGGATGCCTCTGCTGCTGCCTGATGCTTGGGTGGAATGGCATTAACAGAAAACGTGGTACATGGGCAAGGGCTGGAGGATGCTGGAATAATCTCCAATGGGTTACCTTGTACAGATAATTGAAAGACTAGGACTGTTCTTTACACTATGCAAGATACCCACCCCACTAAACTGTGTCCAAAGCTGTCAAAACAGAGAACTCTATCCCTTCCTCTGAACTGAGGGTGAAGTCCAGGAAATTATATGAAGATCGTTTTCCTCTTCCTTAATCACACCATCTTCATGAAGGCAATACAAATTTCAGTCAATTTGATTTGAAATAGACAAAAGTAGCATATTTTATTAAACCTTAAGTCAGATTCTAAGACATCTATGACCAGAGCAGGTAGTTCCTCATATCAGGAGTTTGATCATAACACTCTGCAGCAAATGCATTCTCCAATGCATAGGAACCACTGATTTTGAGCTCCAACACAATTTTTAATTTACTTGTTTAGGGATTTCTCTGCCATGTTTCTTTATTAGTGAACATTAAGAAATGGTGGGAACAAAGTCTTGTTTTTCTGTGTGGGTTTTTTTATTGGTTACTTGAGTTTTTGTGTTGTTGTTTTGTTTTGTTTTGTTGTTTTTGTGGGTTTTTTTTCCTGAAAAAGAAAACAATGTCTGAAGCAGAAAGGTTCTCTAAAGATCATTCCAGCATGATATATATTTGTACTGGTGTTATAACTTGTACATCTTCCCATATCTGCATGTACCAAGAAAACAGGTTCACCAAAGCAGTTAATTTCTAACTACTTACGTAGTGACAAGGAGTATGAAACAGACATTAAAACAAAAATGCTTTTAAAAAATGATACTAAGTACTTTTTCAAAGCTAGAACTGCCTAACTGAAGAAGCAGGATAAAAACAAAATCTCAAAAGTAGTTTTGTATTAGAGATCAGAGATTACATTCTTTAGAAAAAAGTAGTTGAGGTTTAAATCAAAACTATCTTTTATTTCAGGCCCTTTCTTATTTTATTTCTGGTCATTTTATGACCATGTCTCCTAATTACATATTCTGTTTATTTAGGTGAAAAATAATTCTTGTCCTGAACTGCTGAGCAGCATTATTTTATTATGGAGAACAGATGGGTTCTTCAGTTTTCATTTCCTTCTTTCACAGAGACATTATGACCCAAGTTAACTAATATTTCTCAGGCAGTGTAGGATAATTTCAAGACAGTTACATAGATAGCACAGAAATAAAACACTGGATCTGGATCGTTCGCATTTGCTGAAGTTCAGAACAATGTTGTGGGTGTGATGAGCACAGTTTGTGACTAGCAACAGTGATGAGCACTTCCAAAGGACAATTTATCTTCCATATCCTGGAGACCAAATTTAGGACAAGATGTGTCATAAGATTACCTCCTCATCTCAACCTACTTCTTATCATTTCTTGTAGGAAGAACATACAGAAATATCCTAGAGTAGCCTGACTTTCTCAAAAGCTAATGTTAGGTAAGAAAATTGAATAGTTTGGACAAAATATGCATTTTTACAGTGATTTTAATGGTGCATTACAGAACTGTAGAATGTAAAGGTTTTATCCAGGTGGAGGAAAAGCTCAAATCAAAAATGGAAATGCACTTGGAAATGGCAAGTTAATCTTAAACAGAATTTTGAAGGAAGATAAAAATGCTTTGAGTCAGTACATTAGCATAAGAGGAATTGATCAATTAGCTATCAGTCTGGAAAGCTACTAAGGAAAAAAAACAAAACACTGAGAGCACCAGAAGTGTCGTTGTCCTTTATACTTTTTACTCTCTCTTGAAGGAGAACTGTGGGGTATACTAACAATTGCCACAAATTATGTAAGGGACGAAATTCAAGTTATAATAGGAAAAAAGTATGTTGGATTCTTTTTAGATGAACTAGAGTTTGAATTGACTTTACCTTTAGGGAATTATCTGGAATAATTTCAGACTAGTTAATAACTATCTTCAGGAAAGGAAGGACAACTGAACCATCAGAGAACTGGGAAAAGATGTGGTTCCTAATCTCAGGTGGTAAAATGAAATGCATACACTACATTTCAGGCTTTGGAATAAAATCAAAGAATCTATTTGTAAGCATTTAGAAGATAATAAGGCAACAAATAAGAGCCAACATAAACTTGTTAAGAACAATCATGTTAAATCAATCCAATTTCCAACTATTCCTTGGGGAAGAAAAAAAAGTGAAATACGTAGATTATCTTGGTTGTTCTAAGGTTGCTAATACAGTTTTAGGTGACACCATCATCAAAGTAGCTTATATATGGTATAGATAAAACTATTTTAAAGTAGATGGACAGAGCACCAGAAAAGAAAGTATAGATGTGTGCTGTTTGCTATCAAAAATTTAATGAAAATAGTTTGCATAGATATTTGTTTAGAGTTTGACTCTACATCTTTTTAACATTAATTGAGAGTACATTTATTTAATGGCAACAAGCTGGAAAAGTTACAAGTAATTTGGAGGGCAGGAATGTAATTCAAAATGACCAAGACAAGCTGCATACATTCTTGAGCAAGAGGAGAAAATGTTAAGAAAGAGAGGGAGGTATTACATTTAGTTTGAATAATCTACACCTGCAACATGTGGAATGGTTGTGTAGGTAGTTCTGCAGAATACAGTCTGGGAGACAATTGAATTCTTTAACTGATCATCAGTCAACAGTGGCACATAGTTGCAAACTCCAGCATTTTTATTGTGATACAGAAAAAAGAAAGTTATATATATGAAGTAAAATAATCCTTCTACTGCTCACAAATGGTCTTAATTAGGCACAATCCAGACAACTGTGTGAGTGACCAGTTTTGAAAAGATGATCCAAAAAGGAGTGAATCATAAGGCTTGATATGAGAGGAGAAATTACAACAGATAAATATGTAATAAAATTGCCCAGGGAAATCTCTTACTGTCTGTACCCACAGGGGTTAAGAGGTCAAGAATTGATTTGAGTAGCAGAAGAAATTTAGCTAATGTATCTCCAAGGATGGAAAATCCACAACCTCATCTCTGGGAATCCAGTTCTCGTGTTTGACCACCTTTACAGTAAAAATATTTTGTGGTTTCTTTCTTTAAGTGGCATTTCCTGTATTGTAGTTTGTGCACTTTGACCTTCCTCCAGATGTTTAATGTCCTTTCAACTGCTATTTAAGTCAATATTTTGCTCTAGAAATTATAATACTTTTGGAGGAAATGAAGCATCTCTAACTTCTGAAATATTGCAGGAAAGAAACCAAGGACAGAAGGTAGACAGATCTTTATGACTTTGTAATAAATGTGAATAAGAAATCCTATTCCTTAGTTAAATGAAAACCATTATGTGATATTTTAGTCCCATCTTTTTATTTAAAGTAATTGAGTATCCAATAGAGTTTCATTGGTTACTAAATTTATACTTTAATATTCCTTTGATTTGTGTGTATGAAAACTTTATAATACCTCAAATTCAAAGTATAATAAGGGAGGATATTATTTTGTACATGATGAAATAAGCTTTATCTTATTGTCAAATAAAGACTCTTGAAATATGCATTATTTACACCTTGACAATAATGTTTATATTTTCTTCTTCTTAAATAATGTTCAACCATTAAGGGGAGATGCTTTTTAGACTGAAGTAAATGGTGAGCATATGCACAAATGCTAATTCCTGTTATCATTCCCATTCTTCTGTTAAAATGAATCAATACTTTAAAAGAGCAAGACTTAATATGCATGATACTTTTCATCTGATTAATAATCACATAAATACTGAAACTTGTTTGTGATAAATTAATGGTTTTTAAAATTTATGAATTTTAGAATATATTGATTGCAATAATTTTTTTAAATACTGAAAAATTTATGATATATTTTTGTTATGGGGGTAGTAGTTTAAAAAAAAAAAAATCAATGTACACATTTTTGTTGCCAAAGAGCATCTGATTTGAATCAAACTGAGACAGAAATATTAAATATCTGAATTTTTAAGATGCTCACAAGCTAATTGATAAATTAATGTAACTTAAGTTTTAGGCCAAGACCACATAACTGAGTTATCTTCCTTGTAAATTGCAAACAATTCAGAGGTCTTTTTTACACTTCTTTTAGTAACTGTTCCTTAGATTGCAAAACTTCAGTTGTACCTCTTTTAGTTAAAAACTAGATTCTCAGCTTTTTCTTTTTAAAAACCTGTTTAATAAACAGAAGAAATTGATTCTTAGAGGTAACATGGCAATAAATTCCTTATTGAGTTGCTTACATTTTTCTTTCCGATTAAACCACCTTGAACAAACTGCAAGCATACTCTTAATGTGGGCTGTTAATTCAGATTGCAAATAATTTCCACACTTGTTGTCTTTTCCTCATACTTCTGCCTACTTCATAAAAATTTCCATTAATTTCTGTGTATTTTTGTGTTTTACATTTATTAGGCTAAATGATGGGTTTTGTCACAACTAGTTGTAACACTTTGCCTATTTGAACTTAATTTTTTTTTTCTTCTGGGAAGAGGGGGCAGTCAGGCAACATTTGGTGCCTTAGACTTTTGCTAGATCTAGTCCTGTATGAATGCTAATGATTAATAAACAGTACACTGTCCTGCATACAGAAGGTCTTCAGAATGCTTAAGCTGAAAAGAGATTTAGACAAATTTAAGTATTTTATCTACTGCTTTTTTTATAGAAGACCTTTGCCTCACTTGGGTA
Organism: Hafferia zeledoni; assembly: GCA_035583235.1. Classification (NCBI taxonomy): domain Eukaryota; kingdom Metazoa; phylum Chordata; class Aves; order Passeriformes; family Thamnophilidae; genus Hafferia; species Hafferia zeledoni. Next base: position 77,652,844 of record JAWWEV010000115.1, on the reverse strand, counting down.
TATAGCCATGTACTTAAAATCTTGATGTTTAAGGTGTGAGTGATAGATTTACTCTTATCTTTCAAGTATGAAGTTACTAGCATTAGAGATTCTCAAAAGAGGAAAAAGAATAAAATTTATAGAACATTTGTACCTGAAATTAGATCTGTTCATCTAATGCAACCTTGAATAATTCATTTTGCAGGAAATGGTAAAATTCATCAGAGAATCTGATCTACAATGAAGAACTCAATTACCTTGACATGACATTACATGCAGCTCCAGTTGCTATAGTAAGGCTACGGAAAGAAAAAGTGTGTAACTACCCATTTGCCTCTTTTGAAGGAAGGACTGAATTTTGAACTTTGCTTTCAAGACGGTGGTTACATGTCTGGAACAACTGATGTGTACATCTAAGTAATAAAGTTTTCAGATGATTTCATCCCATTTGACTTCTGCATACTACTATAGTAGAGACAACTTCTCTGATGAGAAAGCTGACACCTCTTATCACTAGTGGGCGTCTAACTCAGAAGCAGAAACAGATGGAGCAGGGAAATCACAGCATCTGTCACATAGACAGCTATGAAATGCATAAACATTTTCTGTGAAGGTGAAAATTGGCAGATTAGTCTTCTGGTTGTAGTATAAAACCATGAGGTCTGGGCTACAAAAACTAGCTCCTGGAGGGATCATTCTCACAGGTAAAAGTCACCAGTTTTCTCACTTACACACACACTCATCCAGCTCTAGGCTGGGGCTAAGTACAAGACAGGCAATTAGCTGTGGCAAGAGTAGAAAGCTGTTGGGGAGGTGGATGGATAATGCTGGCAAGTCTCAAGAACAGCAGAGTGAGATGGTCTGGTGTGCTGGAAGATGGATACTGTCCAGGAGGTGCTTTTTTGAAATAATCAACACTGAAGGGTTTTGATTATGCTACTGTTAATGTAATCTCTATGTTTTTCCAGAAGCAAGAGATGTTGAGTAGGGAACAGACACTATAGTCTTCATATCACAGTGGACCACAGGGCTGGAAAAAATGATGCCTACATCTGGTTTGAAGTGCATAAACATTCTGCCAAGATCTGTGGACAAGATACCTGTCAACGAGATATGAGAATTTGTTTGTAAAATTCTGTTCCTGGTACATACTATTTCAGGAGCTGACTCAACTAGTGTCCTTCTCACAGAGAGCTAGTGTGCTGAAACCAGTGCGGTTTTTGTCATGACAGAATGTGGGCACAATGTACATTTCTACAGCCAACTGTCATGTTGTGAGGTAACGAGTGTGGTATAATGAAAATCATAAGTATTTAATTGTCCTTTGTCTCTCCATCTCACAATTCAAAAATGGCTTTCTGCTGTGTGTGCAGCAGCATAAAGCTTGGACTCAGTCAGTTTTCTGCTTATTTGGTACACTGCAACAAAACAGAAAAACCAAAACCAACAACAACAAGAATAAATTTAAAAAAGGGAAAGTACTTCAAAAGGAAAAGTCAAGAAGAGCTTGGTGAGTTTTCTGTCCTCTGCTTTAAACCTTTGGAATAATTGAAACTGTAATACTTAACAAAAAATTCATGACAATAAAGTAAGGACATCAAATATCTGACAGTTTGTACCAGACACCCTAGTTATTCTACAAGGAATTTTCTTCATGGAATTATCTGAGGCATTAACTCAATGTAAAATGGGAAATTTGAGTTACTGGACTCACAAGATTTGGATAATGTCAGGTTTCTGCAATAGTTTACACTTACAGCTGGTTGGCATCCAATCTTACATTCTATCAATGGCTATCAAGTCTTACTTTAAGTAATATTTCTTGTGTTGTTATTTCTGTAAGTTCTGAATAAAGGGAGTTATACACCAGTGAAATAACTCAAAACAGGGAATCTCAAGACAGAAGACTGAAGATAAACGCCTCAAGGCAACAGTGTGCAAATGAAGGACTATTCAGCAAAGAGATTACCTTGCCTCAGAACTGAATTTCCTTGAACTGGAAATTAAGTAAAATGTCTTGTTTTAAGGTAGATTTGTCTCAGCTCTACAGTCTCCATTATGTGACCGGAACTATTTCTATAAATTATTGGGGATTTCTCCATAGCTTCGTATTCATATACTTATGCCCTTACTTTACAAATTATATTTTTCTTTCCAAAGGTATCCTGTTATTTAATTAGTAATTTTGTATCCACTTCTAAAATGTCAATCTGAAGTTGCCTAAAAGGTAATTCTCTGTACTTAGCATTTAACTCTTTCTTTAACAAAATATGTTATCAATATTCACTGTGAATGTTATATCTGCATTACTGACTATGTAAGTATCATGTGTTTTTGCTTTTAGCAAATTAGCCTTTTATTCAAAGTACATATTTTCTGCTCATTCCTTCTTCAATTACAAATTAACGCGATACAGAGGTGAAGCCTACATTATATAAAAGCAGGATTATGGTTTTTTTAGATTTTTCTAGAATGAAAGATCATTAAATTTAAGTAAGGCTTATTGTCCTTTACTGTATTTTGATAATTAACTGTTGATGAAAAATTGTGCGAAACCTGAACCCTCTGAAAATATTGACTGCTGAGAGAGCTGACATAGTTTACTTGGAACAATTATCCTCTGCTGTAAGTCTGCCAGAACCTGAAATAATTAAGTAGAAATATAATGTCTTCACTAAAAGATGAACTATAATTGAATAAAGATCAGTTAGGAGATGCTACAAATATTGATATAGCTTTACATTTAAACTTGACAATTCTTTCCCTGATATCTGAAAATAATAAAATCTGCCTAAGACTACTCAGAGCACTAATCACATTTAAAAACTGTGATCTGAGCATTGTGGATTGAAGTTGTCTTTCAGCAATCCATACCCAATGGAGTTTGCTTTTCATGTGATAGAATCAGTTATTGTAACTTGCAATACACTAAGTGGGAATATGTAATGTTAAATCCAGCAGAAGGGTAGTTAAGAGAGGGCTCTTTCTATTACTAGACTGTATAATCTTTCTTCTGGTCCTGTATGTCATCTGATTTGACACTTAAGTGCTGGAGTTCACTTAAAGCACTCTGTCCTAGTTTTGGCTGAAATAGAGTTGGTTTTTTTCCTATTAGCTAGTGATGTGCAATATTTTGGATTTAGTATGAGAATAATTTTGATAACACACTGATGTTTTAGTTGTTGCTAAGTAGTGCTCACTCTAAATCAAGGACTTTTCAGTTTTCCATGCCTTGCACTGGGGAGCTGCACAAAAGCTGTGAGGGAGCATGGCCTGGACAGCTGACCTGAACTGGCTAAAGGATTATTCCATACCATAGAACATCCTCCTAAGTATGTAAACACAGAGGAGCTGGCTAGGATGGGCCAGTTGCTGCTTGGGGTTGGGCTGGGCATCAGTCAGGAGGTGGTGAGCAATTGTGCTGTACATCATTTGTCTGACTTGAGCTTTATTATTGTTATTACTATTATTGTTGTTCTTTAATTAGTATCATGCATTTTACTTTGTTTCTATTTAAACTCTTCTCATCTCAACACACCAGTTTAACTTTACTTTTTTTTCTGACTCTCCTCCCTGCCGGAGGTGGAAATGAGAAAGTGTAAGTAGCTGCATGGTGTGTAATTGCTAACTCGTGTTAAGCCACAACACACTGTCATTACCTAAAGATTCTGGTGCTTTCACATCCATCTTTAGAACCTCCATATTGGTTCTTAGGTCTATTTCTCTTTTTGTAACATCACAGCATGCTTAAGTGTGGCAGAACATGGAAAAATTTTCCAAGCAAGGAAGAACGATAATATGAAGCCAGATATCTCAAATAGAATTTGACTCTATGAGTCATTTGACAGATTGAAAACAAAATTCTAAAAAAAGCAAAGTCTATAATTTTTGCCCACAGTCCCCTCCTCAGAAACATAGAATGATTGAGGCAGTAAAGGACATTTGAAGGATGCTGGAGTTCATCTTTCCTGGACCAAGGAATCCTTTTCTAACCGACTCAATTAGCTGTCTAAACTCATAGTGCCTCCCCACTTAATCTGAAATTTCTGACATCCGTTTTTTTGAACAGATTGAATGCTTCATTCCTGTAAATGTGCACTTATAATTGTCTATGCCTCACTGGGACCAGAGAGTAAAAAGGGTGGTGAAGATATGCTACCAGAGCATGTTTGAAAAGACCAGGGCCTTGGGACAATTTTTATGAAAATAATTGTCATCCTCTGTACAATATGCTGGAAAGAGAATTGGAATATTTAAGATATATGTTGCGGGAAAATGCTGAAATGGACCTCAGAGGATGATAGCGTCGGCAAGCAGCACAGACCTGACCAGTTGCATTTATGACTTTAGTTATGGGAATTTGAAAGTTATGCATTTTCTCTATACGGGTTTTGGTTCAGAAAGCTAGTAACTTGCTGGGGCTTGCCCCCGCCAGTCCAGAACGAGCCTGGGCTTGCTCCCACTGGTCCGAGCCAGGGTGGCATCATCCTCAAGACCGCTCTGTCTCATGTAGCTGGTGTAGCCTGTGGCGGCACGGCCCCTGCTCCTATGGGTTTCTGCTCTTGTCCTAACCCCATTGGTTAGTTCACCTGTCTACCCCCAATCCCTGGTTTTCTATTGGGTCTGATCGCTCTGTTTTCCTATTAGCTAATCAGGACCTAAAATCTTCCCTTCCACTAAACTCTTACCCAATCCAGTCCCAGTTACAGCACGTTCCCTTCAGAAGCTTATAAAAGCCACGTGATTGCGCAATAAATAAGTTCTAGCCACACGTCCCCTGGAGTGAACAGGTGCCTGTCTCTCATGCTCCCCGGCTCTGGAGGACCTGCAGGGACTCTCTCCTTCCCTCCAAATGTTGTATAATATGTTCTTTCTTTTTTTTGCTGTCAAATTTACAGTAGTTGAAACACCTACCTTATCAGAAACCAAATAAAAATTATTGGCAATCTTCTCATGTTTTCATTCGTTTGGTAAGTATTCATATTTACATTAGAAATATCACTTCTCCTTATTTCCCTGTTCTAACCCGATTTGAGATTTTCTACAAGTTGGAGAACTTAGATGGGCTGCATACATTTTCCCAGTTGAATGACAGGAAGCAGAGTACAGTGAATAACACTCATCCATTTCATTGTCAATATGTCTATTTGTCTCAGAATGATTTGAAAATGAAACAGAATTTCAAAAGATGAAAAGTTCCACCTTTACTGGGAGGGAGCAAATGTAAAACGTCTGTAATTAGTTAATTCTATGTTCTGTAAACCTGCTCCATTAAAAAACAAGCAAAAACCCCAAGGAAAATATTTTCTTAATGTTTTTAATTAAGACTTCAAGTTTTATAATTGAACAAACAAGAGAGACTATAATTGTGTCTATGTGGAAGCTAAAATGCTGTACCAGGAAATGGCCACTCTCAGCCTGGCTAATTCTCATACTCTTTCCCAGAACATCGATTACTGGACATAACTTGAGACAGCTTTCTGAGTTATATACCCTTTTTATTTGACCAGCTTAGCAATTATTGCATTCCTATTTATTTTCTGCTAAGAATATGAGATTTTTGCACACACCTAGAATGCAAGGCTATTTGTTGAAGGAAATTATACTACTGCAAATGCACTTAAGATGATGATAAAGGTATTTTAAACTGATGATACTTTGCACATATAGCTCTTGCCAACAGATCAGAAATTAACAGAAAGAACCAAAGCCAGTTTGTAAACCTCACCCTCATGCAAGTGAGCCATTACTCACATGAATGGTCACTGAGTTTTCACTCTCGATGCATCAGAGAGCTGCTGGTGAAAAGTCATTATTTTGTCATCAGAAGACAGGGACACTGGGTAAACTTAAGCTATAAGCATACCCTCAGTGTGAGATTCATCATATGCCAATACAAGGAAATCCTCATTCAATCTTACCTCAGTTCAGAATTATTTTCAGATGGCATTTAGCCACAATGAACATAGTTTGTTTGACGTACTTGAGCCATTAAGGATCATATTCTAATTCCAGCTGAGTATTTCTGTGACTCTCTAAACATATGGCTTTGTGGTTGTGTTGGAAATTTTCAAGAAATGTGGAGGTGTGTATTTGAAGTTGGAAGCTGACCCATAACACTGCGTAGTACAGTAAAAAGGGTTCTATTTTTTAATGTAATGGTGCATACAGATGAACAGTTTTTATCTTTTTGTACTGGTTAACTGATTAGAAAATGTGTTTCAGAAGCATTTTCTCAGCCAGATATCTGGCTTTTCTCCATTTAGATACTCTCTTAATGACATTTGATATTTGTGGAACACGATGCAGCACTCATATTTTCATTTTGGAGGGCGGGAGGGTGAGGGGGGAGAAACACAGTTTATTACAACAAATGTATTTTTTTTTTTCACTAAATACTTCTCAGGAAGTGTGATCTTACATGGCTCTGAAAGAGACATTTTGTGCTGGGGTGAAGGTCAAGAGAAGAATGCAAGTAAGCAGGGGGAAATAAAGAGGGAGAAGATATTTCTGGATAAGCTGAGGGAGCAGTGCCTGCTAAGCATAAAAGATCTGTGGGAAATCAAGTTCTGATTATAGGATATCCGTGGAAGGATTAGCTCCCATCTTTCCTTTACTCCTCACAGGAGAAACTCAAGAACTTTGCTGATAATGGCTTCTGCAGCATTTAACTTAAGTGACTGTCCCTAGGCTCACTCCTTCTTCAAGCTGACAGCCTCTCAACCTGCTTAGTTCCAGCCATGCTGCATTCATGAGGAGACACTCCTGGGGCTTTGTAACCTGCTATGTAAGCCCTGTTCCTATTCCTGCTCTTCTCAGGGCCTCACTGCTTCCCTCTGTGTTGCTACATTTCCCTCCAAGCAATGCAGTAGAAAAAGCTTTTGACTAATTTTGCTAAAGCTATTGAAATAACATACAGAAATGCAAATAAAAGTAGAAAAATCACTTTTGTGATTTGTAAAAGTGGTTCTCCTCCCTTAAAGAGAGTATGCTATTTTTATTAATAGATTTAGCATATTTTTTCTAGAAACAATGATGATATTCAAATTGAAAAAGAATATTTTTACCTAAATGTACTGAAAAAAAAATTATTAATAAGCAGCCACCCATTGGGTGCTTTAAACTAGCAGTTAGTCCAGTCTCAGAGAAGGTCATCTTACAGTTCCCACAACAGCTACTTAGCTTCTGCTTTTTCCTGAAAACAGCTTAGTACCCCTCATATTGCTTTGTTATGGCAGAATTTCTTCCTGTGTACTAAAAAGGACCTTTTTAACTTCATGAATCATTCCCATTTCGGAGTAATAATTAATGTAAATCAGTTCATAATCTTTTGTGCTTGCACAAAGTCAGAAAGGTATATTTAATTTTTCCTGTGATCTCTCCAGTTCTGCCCTTGCAGAGCTCAGTCTTACAGCACATCCTGTTCACTTGGACCTTCTTGCTGTTTCTTGGCCTTTAACATTGAAACAATTTTCCCCAAAGCTTTCCCCTTTTAGGTTGGTTCCTTTACCATAAGCTCACTTAACATGCTGATTATAGCTATTGTCTCAAATTTCTTTCTGCCAAGTTGACCTGGACTACTTCAAAACCAGTTCCCATCATTCTTATGCACTGATGCTGCTGTCTGAAATGCCTCTTACAGCATCATGCAACTCATACTCATTCTTTCTCCTTGTCCTCCCTCTTGTTTTTCAACATTCTTGCTTAATCTTTCCTTAAACTGGATGTCCTTTTCCTACTTTTAACTCATTTATCTTTTGGCTGAATGTCTCTAAGCATTTCTTTATTATTTGTTTCTCTGGACTACTTTCTTCATCAGTCATTACATTCTTCAAACATCCTACACATGGCCAACTTTGGTTGTTTTTTTTTTTTTTTTTTTTGGGGGGGGCGGCACTCAATTAATGATAATTTTAAGTAAAAAAATTCCCATTTTTATTACAAAGATTTATAGTTCAAATTTTTGGCTTCTTCTGTCTCATCTGCTGTTCAAGATTGCATGGATTTAATCATATGGATTTAATTTCAAAATCTATGTTCCTCTGCTTTAGCAAGTTTCCTGTTCTTATTGATGTCAACACAATCTCTCTGCAGCTGGTTACCTACAACAGAAGGACTGTTTGGTCTCCTGTCTCTCTCTTAACCATGATCCATGATCATAAGTTTTGCCAGCCAAACTATCACAATTAAAATATGTGTAAAAAATTCCTCACTTCACAAAGCCATACAGTCTAGACCTCCATAAAATAAGACAAATACAATAGCTGAAGCAACTATGACTTTTTTGAAGCAAACTTCTGGTGTGAGTTGGCTGGAAGTGCTTGCCAGAATAATTCTAGTGTTACATATAATACATTGTCCTATATTCACTCAGTCATTTCAGGGATTCTTTTTTTTTTTCCTACAATTGAACTAGCACTGAAATAAAAATCAATCTTGGTAGTAATTATTGTGAACCAGATTTACTACATATAGTAGTACATAAAGCTGCACTGTGTTGAGGGTTTGTTAGTTGCATTTATCAGAAGTAATACAAAACATTCCCTCCACCATGAAAAAAACCAAACACAAGACCCACCATTGTTACGTCTTTTGAATATTTTCTGAGACTAGAATAAGAAATACCCAGTGAAAAACTTCTGGTGAAAAGAAAATTCCCACTTATTGCATTATGGCATAAAAGTCAGGTACAGAGAAGCTTCCTCAAGCTAGAGAAATATCTAAATTCAGGTAATGCTTCTATATCTGCAAATTCTATTTACAGACTAGAATTGTGATCTTTGAACGAGGTATTTGTATAACTTCATAGGTTTACTTTTGAGGTAAGGTAGCCTAATGGCTGATGCTTTGCAATGGGAGGCAAGGCCTATGATTACACCAATAAATTAACAGACCCAGGCTCTTCAGTGTTATCTTGTGAACATTAGTTCTGCTTAAAAGCATGGCATGAACCTTGGCTCAGTTTCGGATACACACCAACAAACATTGGTAATGCTTGAGCACTGTTCAGGAAATAGCATGGTCCATAGATCTTTCCAAAGAGGTCATATAGACTGGCTGATAAGACAGCTTTGCTGTGAATATGTGCTCTGTTCCATGCCACTCATACTTAGAGACAGGAAATAGACCTTAGACATTTCATTAACTAACACAGTTGCCACTGAATTTCTAACTTTGATGTTCTAGTTTGCCCTCTTCGGTGACTTTGCATGGAACAATTTGCTTGTTTAACCCTCCTTTTGGGTCCCTAATGCTCATAAGTAATACCAGCACATTGAGACCTCCTGATTGCAATCCAGAGGAAAAAATTAAAACGTGGATTAATTTTACCTCATAATTTATGAATCTAGGAAATGTTTTGTTTCATGGTGCCAAAGGAAATTTTTTTTTTTTATGCTACTTAGTTTAACATTTTATTTCAAAATTCTACTTAAAATTGTCTCTTCTCCAGTGCTTTTTTGTTTATTTTAACAGGTGAGAATTGACAGCTCTGGATTTTGGTTTGAAATGGAAAAGAGGAGTGTTTGATAAAAAGCAGTGAAGGCAGGGAGATCAGCTTCTGGTTTCCATTATCTGCTTTTGTATTTTTGACGTTTTTGTTGTCAGTATTTCCATGACTAAAGAAAAGCTTTTCACAGGAGTGAAAAAATTTGTGACAATGCTTTCACTGTAATTCACATGTTAAAAATTTTACAGCTTCATATGCTAGTGGTATTTAGCAGAAGAACCTTTCTCCCAAATAAATGGCAAAATGCTTTGCTTCTGGAGTGAGATCATCTTCTTAAGAACTACACAGCCACTGGGAATTCAAAAGAGTCACAGATGTAGCACTTCGGTGATGTAAAAGTTCCCTAATTAGAGAAACAAAAGTTAGATGCATGCACCCAACAGCCTTCCCTTTGCTCTCATCTGGAGAAGACATATAAAAGAAAATGCCTAATCTCTATTAACTCATGTGAATCCGTCCATGAAAAAAATGCAAACCCATGCTAAGCCTCATCGGATGACTGAGACACAAGATTACAGAGGGAAGAACAGTATCTTATTAATCAGTGCAAAGAATTGCATGACAAACAACGTGGTATGTACAAATATCCTTTACTGAGAAGGTTCATTAAACTTGATGTATACAAAAGCTGATGTATTCTATACTCATCCTTTAAATAAATATAAGTAATTTCATGACTGTCTGAATTTCTGTTAACTAATTATGTCCCAAGAATTATGTAGGTAGAACATAAGAATTCCTTAAACTGAAAACTTAAGAGCCCAGGTATGTTTTAACTGGCCTTTCCAATGGAAGGACACTTCAGGGACATGCTCTATTGTGCCTAGCTTTGTGTCCCTTTCCAACAACTTTTTAGTGAAAAGTCTAGCTGTCAGTTGACTATTGTAATATCAATTACAGTGTCAACTGAGTTTGATCAAAGACTAGAGGTCTCAGAGACGTTATATACAGCCAAAAGTAAGAAGCAAAAAGGAGAAAAATCTATGTTGGGGATGGAGCAAAAGGTGGACAAATTCAGGTTTTGAGGAGAAAAACCCAACTTGACCTGATTTTATTGACTGCTGAAGCAGCAGATGACAACCAGAATTCTACAACTTTCCAACTTATAGTATCTAAGCTTTAAATCTACATAATCATACTTGTAGAAATGTAATATCCTTGTACCTTATTCTCGCTCTCTCTTTTGTAGTGCACATAGTCTATTAAGAATTTGTTAACTTACTTAAATTTATAATTTGTATTGAGGCATATTTTAAGGCTCAAACCTTAACTTTAGATTTCATAAAAATACTTCTTTTTTATTTCTTTTCTTTTTTTCTTTTTTCCTTTTTTTTTTTTTTTTTTTTTTTTTTTTTTTTTTTTACATTAGAGTGTTCCTTTATTTCTGGACTTATAAATTTTTGTATTCAAATTAATTTTTTAAAATATGCTTAATGTAAATATGTGCAGGAAACTCTAACAATATATATTTTGTTGGTTTTGTTTTGCTAGTTTTCAGGAAATGGCAAACTGTTCATTTTTAATTCCTGAAAATGTTTGATCCTAATAAGTTATTAATATTGCCACAGAAAAGTATTGCATAGGAGAAACCTATTGGTTTCTGGTAGCAATAGAAAACTAGAGGGCACATCTAACTCCAGCTATTAGGACATTTCTATGTGCAATAGTAGTGGGAACCTTAAGAAACTTTCATTTCCTCCCCAAGACTTAAATGATTAAGCCTATGTCAATCTGGAAAATGTTTGTCCTACCTTTTTTTTTAAAAGATGGCCAGTAATGGAGACTTGATAATATCACCAGTCAGTCTGTTTTGTTATTAATAGCATGAGAATTTTTTTTACACTACTTATCACTTGGTATTTTTCTGGCTGCATAACTTCTGGTCCTTTTGACTGAAGGCAGAAGACAAATTTTCCTTTCTTTTTGCAGTGGCCTTTATTTGTACACACACATACATGCAAGTATTCTAATACTTTTTAAAATAAATATAAGTGTGTATAAATATGCAAGTATGCTCACCTTCTCCCTTCATTCACTTCATAAGCTTTCCTCTTGGCTTAAGATAAGCCAGGTCATTCAATACTTTCTTTCAAAGTAGTCCTGATTTTTAGATTTATGATTGGTTTTGTCTCCTGTCCAATATTTTGCTTGAAATAAATGCCCAATACTCTGTTCAGTATTCTGTTTAGTGTCTTGCCAATTCCAAACAGGACTGGTTTGTACTTTTACTTGCTCATCATATTCTCATACAATGTCTGCATTTTTTTGAAACAGGTTGATACTTTTGGCACATGTTCATGTTAGGATCCCCTATAACCTTCCATTTTTTTTATATATAATCTATTCTGTTTTTATTATTAACTATTATTAACTATTAATATTCTATTACTAACTTTTTTTTTTATTCTTTATTTGTGCAGCTGATTACCAATGTCCTATTTGCTGTCTTTTGAACCTGTTCCGAGAGTTCCTCACTAATTGGTCCTTATTTTTCCCTCTATTTATCATGAACATTTTTAATTCTAATCTTGCCCTCCAAAGCACTATCATTTTAGGTCACCTGAAAATATGATAAAATGGTAAGGAAATTATTGAAAGGCATTAGGCTGAAGAGAAAACTTGACAACTTCACTCAATTTATTTTTCTGTTTCAAAGTCAATTCATAGCTGCTCTTTGAACAGGTTAACCTGGAAATTTTGGTACAAATTTTAATTTAATTCTACATAGTGCATGAGCCCCTGTATTGCTAATAAGACTATAACATGGAGAGCACAAAATCAAAACGTCTACTGCTTCTCTCTTGCTATGAAGGAGCTTCTGGCAGCTTTTCAATTTCTTCCAGTGCCCTGTGCCAGTGGTCTCACACACTTGCAGATGTTTCACTTTTCTCAGCAGTCTCTAATCTCTCTTTGCTGTATCCTAGGACATGATCCTTCCTCCCAGCTACTCAAATCAACTGTCCCAGGTGCCAGTTAATTGTTGACCTTTTCTCATTAAGCACCTTAGCCCACTCAGAGTTATGTCTTGACCATTGCCAGGTTATGGGTGGGCCAGTGGCAGGAGTCACCCAAAGTGATAGAACAGCAGTGAATTGTACGTTGCAAGGCAGAAATTGCTTAATTCCTTGTCCTTCACTTTAAGAAAAGAGGAAAGATCTTAAAAATGTATGTCTCACAGGCTACATAACATATTAATATAGCCTGAGTGGCATAAGCAAATTTTCAGGAATATGAGGATACATTTAGAAAGCATTTTTAAATAATGGTGGATGCAGTAATATTTACCTGACTGTTCATGCATCCTTTAATGAGAAGTAAACTTCCCTGTTTCTATTCAGCAGATTGAAATATTAGCTTTGAAGCCCAGTGATGGCATGTTGCTATTGGCATTTACTATTTGGACACTGTTCATGGAATGAGGACAAAAAGTGGGATTTAAACCTCTTTGGCTTGCAAACTATGGATTCAAAGTGTGGAAAAGAGCAGGTGAAATTATAAAAAGATGTTAGAGAAAAAAAAAAGAAGTAGAGCTCTAAAACAGCAATAGACAGAGGAGCTGCAATTTTTTTTTTTTTCCAGAGAGTAACAAATGTGACAAGAAAACATTTGTACAATTAAATAAAAGACTGTCTGTGGTTGCTATGCAGCTCTCTACTGACGTCAGTGGGTGTTGTGGCCCCTGCACTGCAGACAGTATATAGTCCTGAATTTATACCTCCTGCTACAAACAATCATATTTTGACACTACCAAAGCCAGAAAGCATGTGAAACTAGTAAGCCAGTCAGGTAACAGAACCAGAGAAACTGACTTTTTAGTTAAGAGGATTTAAAACAAATGACTATTCTCCTTACCTGCTGCTTTTAGAGACTGTGAGGTCAGCCTAGGTCATGTTCTCAGGCTGCGGCTCCGAATGCTTTTTGACTGAAGCTGAAATTCTAGCATGGACATTTAACTCCAGAAGGGGGAGCTTCAGCAGTAAAGTCAACTTGCAATGAAATATTTAAATAGAAGTTTTCTTATAAATAGATTTGATACTTTTGGTCAAAGTGACAGCAAAATTTGACAACAGAATACCCATGATCAGAACAGGGGTAAATGCTCTAACTATTTCCGCCACCCCCCCCCCCCAAGCTCTATCTATTAATTATTATTTTTCTCCAAATAAATAGCAATGGCTAATAAACGTAACATTAAATCTTATTGAAAACAAATGCCTTTAAAGGTAGGCACACTTTTATGTGAATTAAATCTAAAACTGTAACTTCTTACATTGCTCTAATAGCTTTCAGTGTGTCATCTGAAAACAAAGAACAAACTGACTGCTTTCCATTCATGCTAGGTAAGGAAAAATACGCACCTTTTTGTTTATAGATAGCTTAAATAATGAATAGGGACTACAAGTTTAGATAGCTGCTAGGACATTTTATTAATTCGAGTTTCTTAGGAGGCCAGTATAAATGCACAGTTGTTAGGAATAAGCTTACAATACACCTACAGATGTATTTACATGTTTTTATGTGCACAAGTGCATTAAATCTGAAAGAAAACAGAAGATAGTTAAAGATAGAAGAGGCCAAAGCTACATTTATAATTAAGCCCTTGGTGAAATTCAGTAACAGGTTTTTGAGGGCAAAGTGCTGATTAAGAATGCAACAGTCAGGAAAACAAATAGTGAATCACTCATGCCAAGACCAAAACATTTTGAGTTCCTATGTCTTTGCCTTAGGGTACAGATTGTCCTATAGCTTTCAGAATAACAGGACAACTCAACAGTACAGAATTCTGCTTTTAGATATTTTGCACAAATCCTCCAACTTCCTTGGAGAGCTTCAAAATCTGCCAATCAGTACTGGCAGAATGATCTCACTCTGAAGCAATGACACAAATGCAGTATGTTCTGGATATGCACCTCTTAGTTTGGGTATTGGAGTAGATTAAGTATTTACTACTTAAGTTAAAAGAATTTTGAAAACTATGTCCTGGAGACCTTTAGAAGACAGAAAGTCCAGGCACTGATTAAGCCCAAGATCATAGCAATATAATAGTTAGCATTTTGGTTACCAAATATAGTTGAGTATTTTCCAGGGTTGACCAACTAGCCTTCAGCTCTTTCCCCCCCCCCCAACTAAATAAAAGGTTGTCCATAAAGCGTGTTTGGGAGAAGATTATAGTATCAGACACACTGTGGCCTGGTTCAAGGTTTTCAGTCTTTTAAACTTGTGATGGACTGAAATACCCAGAAAGTATTCACTTACAAAATCAGGCACTGATACAATTTCCAGGATATACAATGGTTTAATTTACAACTTTTTCAACAATTTCATTTTATAGGTCTTGAAAATTGGCAATAAGTCAAAGAGTGGCACTTTCCAATGTATTACTTCAAATTTTGTCAGATCGTTTCGGGATATACTATGAAAAATTAGAAAATTGTAACTAAGTAAAATATAATTTAATGAAGAAAGCATGGCTTGAGGGACAACCCCCCCTATTTTATAAACTAGGTATGGTGCAGTTACATATTTTAGTAAAGATAATTCTACTCAAAGGGAGACAAAATTGTTTTCTATTTAGATCTCTTTCTATCCTCATTGTACCTACACATTATGTATCCAACATAAAGGCCATTAAAGTTGGTGTTATTTTTTCTGTTGGTTTGAATTGACTTTAAACCACATTCTCCTTTGCACTTCCAGAGTATAACTACATCTGCATTTTATTTGCTGTTATGATATAAAACATATCCTTAACTTTTTTCTTCTATTCCAGATTTGTCATATTTTTGCAAAATGAATTTAAGCCTCTGGAAAGTAAAATTTTTTTCCCTGAGTCTTTTTTTTCATGGGCTGCTTAGAGATATATTCATTGTCCCTTAGGGTTCACACTTTGGCACATTTTATATTCCTGCATATTAAAAGGTCATTAATATTATCTATTTGCTCTAAGTGAAACCGGTAGCATATGTTTGGCTTTCAGAAAGCCATCCATGTAGAAGATGTGAGTTTCCCTGCTAGTTTATTCTCTTACTGCAACATGGACATTGTTAAAATGTGCCTACCTTCCATGCCTCTTACTGTAATTTCATAAGGTAGCTAAAGAGGTACTCTACAGCTTTTAGAAAAACAAAATATTCTGGGAATAGAGGATCAGAAATCAAATGAGTAATCCAGAAATCAACTTAACAAGCATGGCTCAGGGACACTTCACAATCTCAGAGTTCTTCCGATTCTGTATCGTATATCCCCAGGTTTCATTCACTAACTGCACCAGCGCTTAGAGCAGTGTACCCATATAAGAATTTTCTCAATGATCCCCTAAAAAATGTATTAATTTTGACAGAGTTGTGCCTTTTTTTAAATGTGGGATAATTCTGAAAATCCAAATTAAGCATTTTGCATATCTGAGCAAGTTCATGGAAATATAGGTTCAAAGAGGAAAAAAGGATCACATTTGTTTAAGCAGTTAAAATCCACCAAGTTCAGTGTGATTCAGAACTCAAACTTACACGTCTGTGTTCTTTCCCTAGTATTGATATTATCACAAAACATCACATTTATTGGCAATGTGAAGCAAATGTGCCTATTTTTTTAATTGATTATTTTGGAAAATCATTTATGAAAATAGCCAAAAGTATAAACATCCACCTCCAATGCCACTTTGTTTTCCAGTCACTGAAGTATTCCACCAAGAGTTACACACCGTAAAATTGAAAATAAAGTTGAAAAAAAAGGATGGCATTTGGAAGAAGGAGGGCAGAAATGTTTATTAGCCTTGGACTCTAAATTTGACTGCTTTTTATGTCCAAGACTATGAAATTATTCTATGACCCATGTACCAGAAGCACGTGACAAATATACTTTCATTGATCTTAAAATCATACCAAAAATCAGTAATCATTAGGTGTCCTTCCAAACTCTTTTTCTAAAATCAAAAAGTTGATATTTTAAGCATGTTTCACACAGGCACACATGTGCATGCACCCACACACACTCCTCTCTTCCTGCCTCTCTCTCAGTTATTTTCCCATAATTTTTATTCTGTGGAATCTTTTAGGGAAGTTTTGTAGTAACTACTGATGAAAAATGATGAAATACAAACCATCTTTTTTTTATGCCAAAAATTATTGGGTTTTCAAATTACTCTTATCTACTTTATTTTTTGCACAGTGATGAAGTTAAGTATTTCAGAAATATTAATGAAGTACACTTTTTCCCAGAATCCATATTTCTGGAAACTTAATACAAATCACAAACTTCTTGCTTTGTAGACACTCTTGCCTGTCAAACATTCACAGTTTATGGTGACAAGAGCCAGCTTAGCACCTGAAAAACTTATCTTGAAGCATCATTGTACTCTATCAGCCCATGTGAGGTCAGAAATCCAGGAATAATCCTGTGTTCAGTTCATTTGCCTGATTCAGTCATACAACATTGCCAGACTGAAACATTTTTAGTGTAGTCAATTGTCCTGTCTGAACCTAGGAATTTTTAGCTCATTTGATTAGAGCACGGTGCGAGTAACACCAAGGTCATGGATTCGATCCCCATAGGGCCATTCACTTAAGAGTTGGACTTGATGATCCTTGAGGGTCCCTTCCAACTCAGAATAATATGTGAAACTGTGAATAATAAGCTTTGAACTGCACTAAGGTATACCCTGTTCTCAAAGGCTGTGTAGATTGAGCACACATACAAAATCATGATCGTGATGCCAGTTTTTTTCCCAGGAGAAGGACTGATCCTTCTCTCAAATACAGAGGGACTTGAGGAAACAGCAAAAATAGGGAGACCTGCAGGGTTTAAGATTTTTGATGGTGAGCAACTGGCTAGGAATGAATATCTGCATGTGAGATCTTACCTTTCATAATTAATCTGAAATGGCTGTCTAAAATCACCTTAATGTTGTTAAAAGCATAGTAGTCTTGTATCATGAGCATTTAGACAAGGAGTTTATAAAAAAATCTTTAAAAAAATCCACTTAAAGCATGCAAAGCTATTCATTATTATAAGTTTGCTAATGAAAACCTCCTGCTACTGCATGTCTAGTCCTTTGTATTACATTTACTCAAGATAATTCAGGTAAACTTCACTCAAAGCTTATTCGGCAACCTCTTCTACAGAAAACAGGTTGAAATAAAAGCAACAGAAGTTTTTCAAAATATGACATAATTTTTCCTGCCAACATATCCTACATTTCAAGACCTTGCATCAATTGCCTTAAATTGAACAAAAATATTTCTACTGCCTGAAAAGTGCTCATAAAGGCTTTGAAATGTAAACTGTTTTCAGGACAGATAGTTTAGGTTAAAAGGCAAAAAGCTAGCTAATAAATAACAGAAAGCAGAAAGCTGGATAACGGTTGAATATCAAGGGTCTTAGACTTGAAGACAGTGGAAAGTGAATATATTAAGCTATCACATGAAAATGTCAGTCTTTCACAGCCACTTTACAAATTATTTTGCATGCTTGCAAAATAATTGGTTTATTACAGAACAGCGAGTTGAACATACATTAGATAAACACATGGGAAATAGCCCTGAAAATTTTTGGACCTTCATTGCTTTTCCTAATTCTATTTTTATATATATATATGTGTATTTATATATACACACACATATACATATACATACATATACACACACACACACACATATATATATGTGTGTATATATATATATGTGTATATATATATACACACACACATATTTGCCTAAACAGTTAAATGTGCTTTAGAGAAGGACTTAATTTTCAATGGTTTAGAAACATAGTACAGACAACATACAATTCAATATTACTAGAGCAGAACCTTTTTTATCTTTGTATTGAGAAATAAAAAGCTAAACTTACATGATGTAAAAACCATATATTGCAACTAAATGCTGATTTTATGAAAACAAATTTGTAATGAGTTCAAATAACATGATAAAAGCAAGTGCTGCAGATTCATAATTGCACAAAATCCAGGAGTTTTTTATGTATTTCTTCACCATAAAATTTGGACTTATCAGACACTTTACATGCTAACAAACATGCACACCTGCACACAGTTGGATGTGTGATTTCTTTGATTGATATTTCTTAATTTTGTAAAGGACTGTGTATGGTGTATGATTGATGAGTGAAATTGCACTCAATAAAGTTACAGTGATGATGATAGAGGAGAGGAGAGGAGAGGGAGAGGAGAGGGA
>JAWWEV010000115.1:77616148-77633944 GCA_035583235.1 Hafferia zeledoni | reverse complement strand
GGACAGGGAGGGGACAGGGAGGGGACAGGAGGGGACAGGGAAGGACAGGGAGGGGACAGGGAGGGGACAGGAGGGGACAGGAGGGGATAGGGAGGGGACAGGGAGGGAGCAGGGAATGAAAAACATCTTAGTTCTGCTGGTTGACAAGAAATTCTCTTGAACATGCTTTGATATTGCTGATTTCCACTGGAAGTACAATAGTTACAGCAATGTTACTCAATCCCATAAGAGCCAAATGTATCAATTTACTGCTTCTGCAGCTGCAGGGTATTAAGTGCTGACTGCACCCAGTTCTGTGATCATCGCACTGTGTTTAGCCATACACCAAGTCAAGTGTTATATCTACTACTGACAAAAGACCTCTTTTCCCCAGGTTGTTGGATGCTGATGAGTACACATCCTCTGCTTTCCTATCTGCCTATCAATCACAGATGCCTGTTATTGAGCATTTCTTGTCCCTTTTACACTTCTCTCACACACAGCTAAACACAGTCACACATGTGAAAGGAAATTTCATGTTGGGAAGCCTTGTTAAGTTTCCCTTTGGTTGTGTTTTTCTAAATGTTCTTTCTTCTGAAACCTTCCAAATTTTGATCAGCAGTGAGGGTAAAGGAAAATGCTTAGGTAGAAATTATGAACTCTAAATGGTCATTAATGAATAATGGAGGAAGGTATTGATATCCATTCTTAACCATTCTGTCTGACTGAGAAATTGCTGAAGAGTTATTCTGAGTTTTAGGTTTCTTTTTCCTTCATTATAAACTGCTGGAAGGGCTAAAAGCCATCCTTTCAGTTATTAGCAACAACTAAAGTTGTTCATTTGATACCCAATTACTTTGATATTCAGGAAACCCTATTCATCCTGGGCAGTTCAGTGTGAAAAACTGAAAGTAGGGATCATTGTTATCCAGTTGTTTTTCAGACTTTATAACACCATGTGAATATACTTGCAGCAGGCTCACTATCCACAGCTGGATTTCTTCTGTGTTCCTGAATGTATTGATAATGAAGCATACAGTCAGTTGTATGCAGCTCACATTTTTTCAGTCAAATATTTGCCTTATATGATTTCATCAATTCCCATGATCCTTCCCTATAAGAATTTCTGAGAAACAGCATGGAGAATAGTGGGGCACTTGTGTGGCTTGCTGTTAGCTGTTATTTAGGTGTTCTCATTCATGTTTTATGGTACTGATGGAAGGTATTTGTCTAAATGAAGAAATATGTTCTAGTAGGAGAAAGGAACTGAAATGGGTGGCATTTATATTTACCAGTTTGGTGAATCTACATAAAGTTCCTAAGCCTTTGGGGGAGTATTCATATCACAAAATCATCAGTGCATATAGAAGCTGCTGCAACTGTCAGTATTTTGTGGCACCTGCATCACAGATGATAAAGGAGCAGTTAATCATAGCCATCAGCCAGCTGCATGAACTATATTTGCACTGGTGAAAATGACCATTTTGAGCAAATTTGTTGGCAGAAAAGAAATTTTATTGGGGAAAGATGGGCATAGAAGACTGTAGCTAAGTG
The DNA here is from genome assembly GCA_035583235.1 of Hafferia zeledoni. NCBI lineage: Eukaryota > Metazoa > Chordata > Aves > Passeriformes > Thamnophilidae > Hafferia > Hafferia zeledoni. The sequence goes on along the minus strand of JAWWEV010000115.1, from coordinate 77,632,411 downwards.
AAATAATGGTAAGATTTTGTCAGAAGTGAAGATGATAGGGCCATACTGTGCTATCAAAAGAATAATCCCACTGCAAGACAAGCCAAGATAAATATATTTGTCCTGTAGGGCCGCATAACAGTGTCAATGACATGTAATGCTATGAAGATGAGTCAACATATGGAAAAATGGAAATAAGATGTTATAGCTACCTGACTACACTAAACTAAGCAGCTCAGAATTTAAGGAAAGGGTTGGCAAAATTTAAATGCAAATTAGTATTTTACTTATGAATTATTTCTTTGGTTTAGCTAAAAATACATTGGTTTAGGCTTTTGTGTGGTATGTGTATATGAGAAATTTTGGCTGTCATATGCCCTTGGGTATTCAGATGGAATAGTCATAAAGGTACAGTTCTGGCAAAGGTTTGTTCAAAGGTTTATTCAGAGGACTGGATGAAGAAGAAAATGCTATGCTTGGATAGTAAGATCACAGCTCCATTTCTTATTGTCTCATAGACAAGCTTTTCACAGAATGGGTGTTGTAGGGTACAGGAGCAGAACTTGCACAGGCCAAAGGAAACACAGGATCACCTGAGACAAAATGAAGGGAAAGCCATACATACAACTTTGATGACCGCAGACTTTGTCCTAGCTCTGTCTTGAAAAATATATCTTACTAATAGTTCTGTAGGAAAAAGAAAGGCATAGAAATTGGATTGGGAGAAATAGAGAAGTAAAAATTTGATGTCACCTGAGGGGGGCTGGAGTGATAACTTAGACTATCAGACATAGAGAATTCAGTGGCATGAAAGGTTTAGAAAAATTCCCTTTTTAACTCATAGAATGCCTACTGGGGGATTTTTGGGGTTGCTTTCCTCTGGATCTCTGGATATCATAACAGCAAAACAGGCTCAATAGGCTGATGTCCTATGTAACAAGTTTTATGTTCCAGTATTCTCAGTTTCATCAATCAGGACTTCATAAATTGGATGACCAGTCAGGCAAGGCAAGAAGATTTTCCTCAGGCAGAATTTAGGAAATAATGTCTCATAGTTTTCTTTGAATAATGGGAAATGATGTCCCCTATTCCTGAATGAGGAAGATCTAATGGGGAGACCTTTGCAACTTTGTAGGAGTCTCTGTTAAGTGACTTTGATTCATCTGTGTGTGAGATTAGATTTCTAGTTATTTGAAACGCTTTGTGGGGCCGGGGTCAATTCTCAACAGTGTTGGCTCAGATTTCCCTAGGAAAAGAAGAGAAGAAAGGACCACTTGACTCAATGACTATGTCTGCATATTTGTTAATGGAACAGCCATTTATTACTTAGTGCCAGGACACCACCTCTGTCACTCAATTTCGATCACTTACAGAGCTGAATAGCCAGAATTTTCCATAGCAATCCTTTGGCTGATGTCATGTATCACTCTCCCAAGCAATGTTTTGGCACAGAATGGCAGTTAGGACAGCCCACTAATTGTTCCTAGTAGGGAGTTTGAAAGCAGCTCCAGTATTTTGGAGGGCAGGAAAATGTAACAGTATGGATGTGGGACATTTCACGTCAGTTGACATCAGTGCTAAAGAGTTCCTGGCCTTATCTAAGTTTTTACCCTGTTACATAATCTCTCTAAATTCACTACACATTTGTTTTGGGGTTTTTTTTCAGAACTAATGAAAGTCCCCAACAAAATTACATCAACAAATGAAATAAAGCCTGATTAAGTGATGCAGAATTATTCAAATTAACATTGTCTAGTGACTTTTGCTTCAACTGTCTTTTCACAGCTCTCTCAAGAGGGAAATAAAATAAGACTGGTCTTGGCCACACTTTTGAAAATGTTATTCTGTAAGAAGGGATGATCAGAACAGAGCTGATCAAACCAGCACTTCTCTTTTCTCTCAGCTTGTAACTGCAGTGATGCTTATTTTAAAGTGTGCTTCCCATCCCTTCCCTCTTACAAAATTTAGAATATCTGAGCCCTGTACTGAAATGCATTTTACATCAGATACACCATCTAAACAATATCTGAAGCAGAGAGATCTTAGCGCTTCCAGTCCTAATTAACCTATGGGTTTTCCCTTGTGGCAGATTCTAGTCTATTAAATCTTGCATTTCTCACTGTAAAGTAGCACAAATTCAAGAGAAGACATAGAAAATGCTTGTCTTTTCCAGCAAATTTTATCCCAGCAGCCAGGGAAAGCTTCTGGGAGGTGGATCCAGCAGATCTGAATTCTCTCCATCTGAAGTAAGAACTGAATCCTGTTCATTCTCCAAGCTCTTAAAGATAAAAGGGTTGTAACACAACCACATCTTTTAGTGATATGCTAGAAAAATGTGGATTTTTCGGAAGCCTCTGGCTTTTATGAAGAAATTCTTCATTTCTGGATTCCAGAGGGAGGGAGGCAGGAGAGATGGACTGTATCTTATATGTATCTTTTATTTGTGGAATTCCAGAGATTTAACAACTACAATGTCAATGATAGACATATGGCAACTTTAGATGGTAACAGTTACAGGGATGTTTAAGAAAAGGGAGATGGGGGGAACATTTGTGAAATAAGCTTGAAGTTAGATGAACTGAAATCCACTTTCGTCCAGTTATTAAATACCTATGAGACTTTTATTTATGATAGTAAATTCATGTCAGAGCACAGGCACAGACACTGAAAAAATGATCATCCATATTGTTAAAATGCTACTACAGTCTCTGGCACAATATCACTGGTATGCTTGAAAATAATTCTCAGGCATGCATTGGAAATTAGCACAGAGTGGGAATCATTCCCAATAGGCAGTTTGAATGTTGTTAGCTTGTTTTTGATGGCAAGAGAGCTTAACAGTAAGGATATGCCAACTGGCTTCAGTGTCAAAGAAAACCCTAGGCTTCATTTAGTTTGCTACTGTGGATATAGTCCTATTGGTTCTAACATCTAAATCTAACCTGAACCTTTTTTGTGTTTTGTAGAGAAGGGGGAGGCTGTTTAGGGATGCGCCCCTTGTGATTTGGAATTGATCTTGCAAACACTTATTCATATAAGTCATTGTAACTCAAACAATTCCAGTGATCTTAAAAATCTGCCTATGAAATCAGAACAAGCATTTGTGAGTGAAGTTTTGTAGAATCAACATGTGATGGGACAAGTGCAAAACAGTAACTTAGAATCTGATTCCTTTGTGGCAGTGCATTACACTTCCAGGAAAACTGAAATCCTAAACAACACAGCTATCTGTCTCACCTTTGAGTTGTTTGTCAATGCATCAGTTCATTCAGTGGCCTTTCCCCAAATCAGTAGCCATATGGACTTCACTTTATTTGTATCCCCTTATATAAGGATGGGGTTAAAAACTAGTCCCCCAAAAATGCTACCTTTGCAAGAATAAGTACATTATTTTTCACTGTGCGGTACTTATACGATCAGTATGGTTTCTTCTTTTCATCCTTTTGTGATGAATTTGAATGAAATCTCACATTGTTGTCTATTCTATCAAGGATTTTCTTCCTTGGAGAAAAAGCAACATTATGTACTATATTATCTTTAATATTAAAAACTAAGAAACAAAGTGTTATTAATTATTTAGAAGTTACTGGCTGTGATCATTATGCTAAATGGCAATTATGGTTATTGTTTACGTCAAGAAGCTCCAGTGAAGAAATCGGAGATCAAATTCCCCATATAGTTTGAGCTGCACAAATATAAAGGAAAAGGATAGACTCTGAAACTAGTTTTGGAAAGAAACAAGTAATAATGGCCAATTTTAAAACTAAAGGGATAAGAAATAAGATCAGTTGGACAGTTCCCTCTCTTCTACTGACCATACCCAGGGATATCTACCACAGCTCTTTGTATATCCCATGCTTTCCACACATTCCACCACCTCTATCCCTTACCTAGATGTATGACCCATTTTACATTTCTCTTCTTTTCACCTTCTTTTACCATTTCTGATACAATCCTAAGAGAGATCACAGCCATTGTCACACATGTTTTCTACAACTAGTTCTCACAGAGTCCTAAGGATACATCTGCCATCCATCTCAACAGACACAAGGACAGGAGACTTAATTTCTTCAATTTGTGGAAATATTGTTTCATAGAAATCTTGGCTGGAAGGAGTCTCTAGAAGTTGTCCAGCCCAGAATTCCCACTTTAAGGGGAACTATACTACCACTGGGTTATGTGTTTTGGGGTTATTTATGCCAAGTCCTGAAAAAAAATCATGAGCAGATAGTTCCCCCTTACACTTTGCTGGGCAACATGTACCAGCACTGAACTACCTTTCTGGAGAAGTTTTCCTTCTCTCTAATGTGAATGTCCCCAGACACAGTTTATAGCCTTTTTAATTATTCTACCACTACTGCAAATACTTTGGCTTGGTCATCTAAATAACTGACATTCAAACTGCTGTAAACTGCTGCTCAGTTGGTTTTGATCTGTAACTCCTCACTAGAATAAAAAATCATAGAACCATGGAATCATAGAATCATTAATGTTGGAAAAGACCTCTAAAATAATGGAGTTCAACCATTAACCCAGCACCATGATGTTCTTCACTAACCATATTACTAAGTAACACATCCATATACCTTTTAAATATTTCCAGGGATGAAGATTCCACAACTTTTCTGGGCAGCCTATTCAAATGGTTGACAATCCTTTCAGTGATTTTTTTTTCCTTAATATCTAATCTAAACCTACTCTGGTGCAACTTGAGGCCATTTCATCTCATCCTGTCACTTCTTACCTGGGAGAAGAGACTGACTCCCACCTGGCTGCAACCTCCTTTCAGGTACTTGTGGAGAGTCATAAGGTCTCCCCTGAGCCTTGCTTTCTTCAGGCTGAACAATCCCAGCTCCCTCAGCTGCTACTCATAAGGCTTGTGCTCCAGACCCTTCACTTTGTTGCCCTACTCTGGACAGGCTCCAGCACCATGCTGAGTTGAAAGGGACCCATTAAGAAGCATCGAGTCCAACCCTGAGCCCTGCACAGGGCCATTCCCAAGAGTCAAACCATGTGCATGAGAACATTATCCAAAGATTTCTTGAACTCTGTCAGGCTTGGTGCTGTGACCACTTCCCTGGGGAGCCTGTTCCAGTGCCCAAATACCCTCTGGGGGAACAACCTTTTCCTAATATCCAACCTAAACATTCCCTGACACAACTTCAGGCCATTCCCTTGGGACCTGTCACTGGTCACCACAGAGAAGAGATCAGTGCCTGCCCCTCCTCTTCCCCTAATGAGAAAATTGTAGACTGCAATAAGGTCTCCCCTCAGTCTCCTCTTCTCCAGGCTGAACAGATCAAATGACCTCAGCAACTTCCCATAGGCCTTTCCCTCAAGACCCTTCACCATCTTTGTTGCCCTTCTCTGGACACTCTCAAATGGCTTAATACCTTTCCTATATTGTGGTACCCAAAACTGCACACAATATTCAAGGTGAGGCTGCACCACTGCAGAGCAGAGCAGGACAATCCACTTCCCTGACCAACTGGTAATGCTATGCCTGATGCCCCCCAGGACACAGTTGTGCCTCCTGGCTGCCAGAGCACTGCTGACTCACATTCAGCTTGCCATTGACCAAGATCTCCAGATCCCTTTCTGCAAAACTGCTTTCTAGGATCAGTTGTATGATTTGGCTTTATATTCTTCTATTTGTTGGATTCTTTTTGTTGCTTGTTTTTCTTTAATCTTTGGTTATCTTAGAAATCAGCTGACCCTCTTTCCTGCTGAATTTTCTCTATTTGCTACATTTTTAATAATTTGGTTTTCTTTTCACTTTTCACTTTAGAACCTCCCTGAGCTGAGCACAGGCCTCTTCTCCACTAGTGAATCACATCCCTCCCTGCCACATTCAAATTCACCTGACAAAGAGTGAAGTAACCAGGGTGTTGTGATTCAAACCCAGATGGCAACTGCTTAAGCTGCCAACTCACTCACTTTCCCCACACCCTCCCCTCCCCATTGGAACAGGAAAAATAATCAGAGGAGTAAAAAGGAGAAAACTTGTGGATTAAGATAAAGACAGTTTAACAGGTAAAGCAAAAGCTGCATGCACAAGGAACACAGAACAAAGAATTAATTCACCAATTTTTATGGATAGGAAGGTGTTCAGCCATTTCCAGGAGAGCAGAGGTCCATCACATCTAATGGTTACTTGGGAAGACAAATACAATCACTCCAAATGTCCTCCTGCTTCTTTCTTCTTCCCCCATCTTTATTTGCTGATCATGATGTCATATGGTAGGAATGTTCTGCCCAGTTCACGTCAGCTGTCCTGGTCATGTTCTCTCTCAGCTTCTCTGCACCTGCTTGTTGGCAGAGCATGGGAAACTGAAAAGACCTTGACTAAAGGCATGCACTTCTTAGCAGCAACAAAAAAATTTTTGTGTTATCAACATCCTTCTCATACTAAATCTCAAAAGACAGCACTAAATCAGCTACTAGGAAAAACATTAAATGTCTCATGCAAAACCAGCAATGTAAGGAAAACAGCAGAACTTTTTGCACAATCACAAGCTTTTAACAAAATCCAATATGCTACAGAGATCATGTGAGCAAACAAATCAGGCAATTATGCCATTCATTACACTGAAAAGTGGGAAAGAAAGGCAAAGAGCTGGTGCAGATGGAAGAGACACATGGAACAACTTTGCTGACGCAAGAAAGCCTGGGAGGAGAAGAATTAATCAAGCCCCACAACAAATAAGAAGAAATCCCTCATCAACTGGAAGACACTAAAAAGTCCAGCTACAGAGCACTGCAGTGCATCCTGGCAGTGAAGCCAGATGACAGTCATACAAGAGGACATCAGCAACACAAGAATAACAAGATGTCCCAAATGACCACCAAGCTGATGTGATTTTCTGGTGATGAACTGAGAAACTTGCAAGCAGAGTAGATATCAGAGAAGATATCACATCATCAGATACCAACAACAAGAAATCTGAACTGTTGCTACTAATGGGAGTGAAGGGAACAACATTAGGAATTATATGTAAAGGAGATAAAGAAGACAATCTCATGTAATCTACTGTAAACTTCAGTAAGAAGTCATTTGATCTGTTCAGCCTGGAGAAGAGGAGACTGAGGGGAGACCTTATTGCAGTCTACAATTTTCTCATTAGGGGAAGAGGAGGGGCAGGCACTGATCTCTTCTCTGTGGTGACCAGTGACAGGTCCCAAGGGAATGGCCTGAAGTTGTGTCAGGGAATGTTTAGGTTGGATATTAGGAAAAGGTTGTTCCCCCAGAGGGTATTTGGGCACTGGAACAGGCTCCCCAGGGAAGTGGTCACAGCACCAAGCCTGACAGAGTTCAAGAAACTTTGGACAGGACTCTGTTGCCTGTGAAAGTCTGTGAAAAAAAAGACTCTAAGCCAATTTTAGTAGGAGATAAGTGAGCAGTGGCTTTAATGAACCCAGGCTTGCCCAGGAATACATCGACGCACGTGCTCAAACTCTAATTACCACGGGTTTTATAATACTGTCTATCCAGGCATTACTTTACACATCTCTCAGTCCAGCCCTGTCTCACCCCAGTCCCAGTTTGAGTCCTCTAATTTGAGGCTAGAGGAGGCTTTGGGACCCCTTGTTCCTCATCTTTGTCTTCCTCAGCACACGTAGGACTTCTGGAACTCTTCCAATATTCTGACTTCTGGGTCACTCTTCCCCTGTTTATGTCTCCTCTGATGGGCCTTCTGATATTCTTCAGCCTTTTACCTTGTAAGGAAGACTAATTAGCTTAAAGAATTTGAGCTATTGATAAGTGGTAGAGGTTACATTGAATTTAAGCTGCTGGAAATATTAACACACTAAATTTGTCTTTGCTACAGCTACAGTATTCCTAAAATCTATGAAATGTAAAAAAACAAAAGATCCAAAAACCCTTCAGAATCACTCTCATGCACATGGTGTGACCCTTGGGATTGGTCCTGTGCAGGGCTCAGAGTTGGAGTTGATGATCCTTATGTGACCCTTCCAACTCGGCAAATACTTTTTTCTGTGATTCTATGAACTGTCCTTTTGATATTTATAGCCCATTAGATGGCTTTGGTGTATTATTTTGTGAAGAGTATGCAGCCAGATGGACTCAAAATTCTGGATGACCCAGTATCGTGCCCAAGTGCCTTATGGAACTACTCACCCTGCAAAACCACCAGCATCCAGTTCCTCCACTGATGTTCTCTGAGAGTTGCTGAAGGAAATTCTGGAAGGAGGCTTACTTCCTTAGAAATTTCTAACATTCTTTGATCAGTGCTAACATTTATCTTGCTAAAATAAATGAGCTTCTCTAAAGCAATTGATTTCCATATCTAAAATCACAGCTTGTATTTTCTTCAACTCATTCCTCACAACCTCCTTCTGCCCCTATTTTCCTCTTCTCAGGAGGACCTTGCTAATTTCTGTTGAGAGAAATGTGTGTCTATTCACGTCCTCTTATTTTTTTTCTCACCATCTCATGTTTCTCCAATGTTGAGGATGAGGAAGCTTCTGTTCTGCCCCACAAAATGGTCTAAAGAGTGTCGTGCCATCTCCTTACCTCACACTGTGATGCTTATGAGGTCTTTAACTTTTGTTGCTTGTCTCACATTACAAAATATTCTATATTTTTCCAATCATAAACCCAAAAATAAATGTTCAAACACACACTTGCATATACTCCAGTCTTCTTATCCATATCCCTTGGGATTTTGTGCAAAGCTATTTAATTTCTCATTTCCATCAAAAACCTGTTCATGTGTGGCTGCTCTGTGCTGCAGTGCATAAAAATCCTATTACCTTTTTTTTATTTTCAGTGGCAAATACCAGAACCAATGTTCCAATCCCATTTCCTACTCTGACTGCGACCAGAAGTCAGCCATCTTCAACATTGCCATGTTTCCTTTCTTGAAATAATGTCCTCTTTTTTAATGTGGTGGTCTCAGTTGCCACGTCCTGTAGAGAATGCTTCTTCATCCCTTGTTCTCCTCTGTGTGTGTGTTCCATATATCTGCCTTTGGTCCTTTCTTCTTCATCATCTAAACATGGTTAATCTTATCCATAGTAATTCAATCACAGTGCACTAATCCCCCCCTTCCCAGCAGAGCAGTTTATGTCTAAAGCAAGATTCTGATGTGTTTCTCCAGTATTAACTTGTGATTACCTAGTCACCTCATCTACCACAACAAATCTAAAATAATATTTAAAGGAAAATTGAAAGTGCTTTTATTCTTCCTTCCGAAGTGTCTGTGCTGGGGCAAGTGCCTGTGGATGTCATTCAGCATACCTGACTCAGATGGTCTTCAGGTATAGTGTGTCTTCCTCTCGTACATTATCTTTAATATACAGCTTTACCATTGATCTCTACCACCTGAAATATAATTCTTTTGGATGGTATTTGGCTGATTTCAATCACCTATATGCAGTAGAGGCATCTGCATCTGTGTTCTTGTTTTGGATTCCTTCTTATTCAGTGTAGAAAAATAGTTATCATCTAGTGGAATTTTTGCTTAAATAGACATCCAATCAAAATTTCTTTACATATTTTCCCCAAAAGTTCCTATATCTTGAAATACTAGCTCATATGTAAATATTCATGCTGCAGAAGTCTAAAATTAGCTAAAATCAATCTTGTCTCCTTTTCCCTTTCTCTCTTTAGCATTGTAATTTCTTTCCTTTAGATTTTACTAAAGGCAAACTTGGAGTCCACTTGAAAATAGCAGTCCAGGTTCATTTTCCCAGGATGTAACCTTGACTACATCATTCATACTTGTGCATAACTTCACTAACTACACCTTTCATCTGAAATCAAGTTTATGCTACTTATCTTGCTTAGAGTTTTTCATCTTTCATTTACTGTTCAGACTGACAGACACATACAGCCATGGCTGTAACTCCATATTGTTTGTTTAAAAACATTTCTGAACAAACATATATAGAGTTCCTACCAGGCCATTCTGCATATTTGAGGAAATATCCCCATATATATCTGTCATGCTGTAGAAATTAGATTTTTACAAAACCCCACCAAATATCTTTCCTGTGATACAAGAAGCTTGTGAAGTGCTAGGCTTCTGACTCTCCAAGGCCCCTGATCTGGATGTTGAACCACAATTCTATTTCTTTCTCTCCTTAGTCTCACTGCTATAAAAATATTTTTGAGCAAGAACTACTTAGAACTTGGTTTTGCACATTGCCTAGCATAAAGACATGTCAGAATGAAGTAAATCTTCTAAATGCTAGGAAATTTTAAAGAAATAATAATAAAATATGAGATATTTTTGTAACTAAGGATTTGGTACTTAAATTATCTCTAAATTTTAAGTGAACAGAATATACCCTTTCTTTGGTGCTTTGAAAATTCACTAAGAATATAATTTTTATGGCACTTCATCACAAAAAAAGAATATTATTGTTCAGTAAATATAGCCATATATGATACTCAAATCTTGTATGATAAGGACAAGCCTGTGTTTCAGACTGAATTTTGCACCTGTCTCTGTTGGGAATGGCAATCTATTTACAGTAATTCAGGAGCATTCCTACCAGATAACTCAGGAGTGACAAGACTGGATTATGTGTTATATTATAGGTCACAGAGACACAAGAAAATTCACCCTCCAAAATGATTTTTTTTCTATGAGCTCTAGTGTTCTCATTTTGCATACTTTGACTTTCATATATTTGCTTAATGTATGTAAGTTTTTAATTTTTTTTTAGAGGTAGACAGCAGTATTGTTTCGTATTTGTTTCTCATATACATAGGCTCTGCATTGAGTTACTTAAGTATAGTCAAAGCTGAATTTTAAGAAACAAATTCAGATTAGTGGTACTGTGTAATTTCAGGTAAGTAAGGAAGATATTATACTGCTGTTAATATTTTTCGTGCATTTAATACTTTTAATGATCTATTTTGGTTTTTTTTCTTTAATCTGTATCATGAATAATTCCTTGCCTGATGGATATTATTAAATAAAAGGCGATACATATAATGTTGTTACTTATATCATCAATGGTCAGGAGGACATTTATCTTAACCTAGCATTTGCCTTTGCTGTTTATTTATATAATCTTCAGACATATACAGAAGCAATAAACTTTCCCATCAAGTTTGTACAACTTAGGATGCAGAAAACTGTCACTTTATTTCATTAAGTTCCGATCCACCTCATAGAGTTGAGACACAAATTTTCAGTAACTGAGTGCAGCAGAAAGAACATCACAAATTAGCCTAGAGAGCCAGTGCACATTTTTAGTATGTATTTATTTCCATAAATGTAAGTGCTAAGCAGCTGATTTCATTAAAATTATGGCATATTGCATTTAGGATCTCTATTTGCATATTTTCTGCAAGCTGAAGTATTAGTCTGTGAAGTGCCATTTTAGGAAATTTTTGCAGAGTGACAGATACAGATTTTCATTAGGATCACAGCAAGCTGGTGGCTAAGATTTCAACTACGGGGAACAAGCCCCACTAAATCTACCTAAAAATATATTAAATTACTATCATGATTGTGGAGGCATGAACTCCATGAGGAAAAAAAAAAAGATATTCAAGGTTATGTCCCCGTGAGTTATAGTTCTTCGTCAAAGCAAAAAAACAAACCCCAAGCCTTTCAAAGGACCCTCCAAAGTTCACCACTATTCAGCTTACATGGGTAAAATGAATATGAAACATTTGTCTTGCTTTGATTTAATTGCATGTTTATAGAAAAATATCTTAGTGAGATGAAAAAAAAGAAAACAATCACCTGAAATACTAGTGAGATTGTGCTATGCTCTACTTTCTAAACTCATAAACCCCTGCTTTTCACTCAATTATATGACTTTTTATTCTTTGCCACATTCATACATTCTCATTAGTCTCATGATCCAGGTTCACAGTTCTGTCTCAAGGGAGACCTCCACTCATGTTTTCTCTGCCCTCTGTTTCCAAATGGGGAAATAACATAATTGATAGCTGTGCTGGGTTTCCTTTGAAGCTCTTGAGTATAAAACTGAGTGGGAAAAAAAAGAACACAAAAATGTAGTTTGTATGTTTATGGGGGGAAGGAGACTGCAAAAGGACAAAGGAAGAGGGAAAGCTGAAAGATGAAGGAGAAACTGGAAGAAAATCATGAGGGAGATGCAGCTGAAGATAAAATAGAGTATCGGATTGCAAGAGCAGAGGTACAGAAGCATGATGAGTTCCAAAAGTCACTTCCTCTAGAGATCTTGTGTCACAGATGCTGCTGCTGCTGAAGAATAGGATTTAGACATCCATCAAAAGCCTGCTGTTGTCCTGGTGGGAAAGAAATACTTCAACATATTGTTCATCTAAACCAAAGTTACTATATAAATTATTAGAAGTTTGGGGAAATTGAGACCCATGAAGGATTGTCTTTATTCTCTTGATACTCAGTTGTCTGCCTCTCTCTTTTCTTCTCTGTCTTTCTCTCTATAAATGTAGAAAACACATACAATTATAAACAATAGATATACACTACAGATAGTGAGTATATATGTATATATGAATAGTTATAGATAGGTTTAAGAACGTGTATGTGTGTGTGTGTGTGTGTGTGTATTTATGTACATATGTATATTTGTATAAAATGTATGTGTAGTCTTCTTATACCTGACTAAAGTCAAGAAAAATCTTATTTAGGGGTGGACTGAATTCCAACATCACATTGCACACAATAACTTCATGCATGTGTGCATACAGAAGCACATTGTACATTCACAGTTTCAGTGTTCAAATATAAAGTATAGATCAATGTTATAATTTGTTGAAGATGTCTCTCAGAATTGAAAACATTTACAGAAGGTAAAAAAAAATTAAGTTTCCTTGAAAGGGTTGGAATTCAAGCTGTGTCCATAACCAGTGTCAATAACCAGTGTAGATATTCAACAGCTTTTTTAAAATAATTTGGATGTTAAATCAGTTTTCATCTTTTTTTCTCTTTCTAATGGAAAACAGAATTATTAGACAGGCTTTGGACAGAATTGCTGGAGAACACAACAGATCTGAGGTTCTTTCATCTTCATTTTGGAAAAACTCTTGCCTGAACATAACTGAGAAATATAAGGTTCTTCTTGTTTGTAAAATAGTCCTTCTATGTTAACGGCTGGTCATGGCATGAAAAAACAGGAGTCTAAGCCCACTTCTCACTTTAACATTACTGCTGTTGGACTCTGTTGAAACACATTAAGATCATTACATTTATGGCCAGATTTTATGTCTGCCTTGACTGACATTTGGAGGATCTGATTCTGAACTGGATACAGCTCATAAAATATTTTCTTTCATATAGTTTTTAGCTGTGCAATCGAAATAATGAATTTACTTAGCTTATTTTCTGGATTTGTATAGTTGCTGAAACAGTAGATGCTCACTTCATTCTTCTTCTCTTCTGTTTTATAATGCCATAAAAATTTTATGAGTTATTAATGAGGATCTAGACTTTTAACCTTTGATCAAAGCCGAGCTGTGATAGAGCCAGTTGGAGTCTGTTGAGGTGTAAGATCTATAGTCTGTATCATTAAGTAAAAGCAATAAAAAGTACTGCTATTTATGCCTCTGTTCATAAAAATGTGCTAAAAAATTGTCTGTGCTGGCCTGACAAAAGCTGATTACTTGTGGAGCTGCTACCATTGCTCCAGTCTAGTTCAAAGAAGGTTCTGTAATGTAGCACAAAGGGACGCAGAGGAGAAACTGCTTCACTCTTTACAATATTCTTTCATTTTTCTCCACAAAACTGTGAGGGGTACTTAGCCTAGACCCATAATTTTCCATAGACCCATAAACTCAGTTCCGTTTTATGACAAGACTGCTGACAAGAACCTCATGAAGTTTAACAAGGGAAAGTGAAAATCCTGCCACTGGGGAAGAATAATCCCATGCAGCAACTACATGCTGGGAGTTGACTGGCTGCAAAACAACTTTGAAGAAAATAAATGATCATCTGTCCAGGAAGTCCTGAGGAAGCCCTCCCTTCATGCCTCTTGCAGTGTGACTGTGACATTTGATAATGTAGAAAATATTACAGAATCACAGAATATTCTGAGTTGAAAGGGTCCACCAGGGTCATTGAGTCCAACTCCTAAGTGAGTGACCAGTACAGGGAATGAATCCACAACCTGTGCATTATTAGTACCATGCTCTAACTAACTGGGCTAATCTCAGGGTCACCCTTTCCTCACTTCTCTTCCCCTCCCATCTGCAGGCAAGGCACTGCAGTGAGTAGTGTGTTTACCAGTGGTTTCCAGAGGCTAATGACAAGCTTAGCATCACAGCAAGAGGGTCACAGTCTTTTATTTATGCCTCAGTAGTATCAGAGGCCAACTGGCTGGAAGGGGAAACTGGCCATGATCAGAATAAAATCACTCTGATCAAGTTAAGGGTAACCCTTCTGCCAGGCAGTAAGTTGCATCAGTCCCAAGTGTAACCCTCACAATTTTCTACAGTGCTAGGTGAAAAAATGCAAATGCATACACATGGTGGTAGAGAGGGAGAAATGAATTCCTCTACGAAGAAGAAAAAATAAATCACGTGCTGTACATTTATTAGTATGTCTAGAATTGTAAACTCTTTTCCATCTAATTAAGGCAGAATAATTTTAACAGACTATCATAGCAGTTTGTAAAAGGTGCCTTCTGACATTCCACTACTACAGCTTTGTGAGGAAACTATCCAAGGGTTTGGAACTGGGATACCTAGAAATGACTTTTCTCTTGTCCTTATTAGGTAGCTGGAAGGAGATTACAGTATCTAGTATAAATTTAATGTCACCCTGGCAGGAGGTGGCAGGTTAGGAATCCTGTCAGTCACTGATTTACTGCTTAACAGTAGGGAAAGGCTTTAGAACAAACCCTACAGGAGCATTATGAGCACTTTTTTATTGTTGAGATGTCAGAACACAACACAAGGTAGCCACTAAGCTTAAAAGTGATTCATGAAAAAAAGACCACCTGGAGATTATCTTATTTTCATCATTTTAAAAGGACATAAAAAGATCATTTTTGTCATATCTTTTTCCTGGTCAGTACACAAATCCACAGAGGGGCAACTTATTCATAAAAAGGCCATTGATGTTATGAAATTGTTCTAATTTCTAACAGTGCATGTCATTTGTTGCTGTTACTTAGAATGATCTATGGTATATTTTGCTAAGTTACTGTCTCTCCACTCTCAGCAAATTTTTAATTTCCATATTCAAAAAGCTGGATTTTCCCCAAGCTGCAGGAAGTATTCAGAATCTGCTAAATATTTTAATGTCGAGAGATGGAGACTTGTAAAGGAGAGTGTTGTGAAAGACTGTGACATTTTACACTAATTTCCATCAGTGGTTATGGCTCCAGAAAACTGTAATTTAAAATATTTTAAAATCTAATACCAATTATATTAAATAATAGCACATTTTACATAGAATCAGCAATAAAAATAATCTTTGTAAAGACTAAAAAGCTAGTAATAGAAGATATAAATTGACAATTTCAATGTGACTGAATTAATAGAAAAAAAAATCTTCAAAACCCCAAAAAAGCTATGTTTAATGTCAAGGCCAAGACTCAAACATAAAACCAACATAAACCAAAGCAGGATTTAACTTTTAGCCATAATAGTACCTTGTGCAGAGTTGCACTTAAATGTGGTCCAAATGCAATATAGACTGCTTACCTGTTTTCCTTCCTGTGGATTGTTTGGGCTTTTTGTTTCTGTATTATTAACTGAAAAGTGCAGCTTCATTTTGCAGCCACATTGTGTAGCACTGCTTTCAGATGGAAGTGGCTCAGATTAGCTGTGAAAATATTCTGCAAATCTGTACCATGGACAGTTAAACAGAAACCATTTTCGGAATGTATAATACTTAGGCTGAATGAGACATCATTTAAATTTATGATTTCCATGGAAAAATGTCCTTGGGTTGTACATGGTATCAAACAAGACCTGCCTCAAGCTTCCCAGCAACTAACATCAAACAGAGTTTTCCAATGCCAGGGAGAAGGCGGAAGGTGATGGAGGCTGCTCCGAGTCACAGAATCAGAGAATTTGCAGAGTTGGAAGGGACCCATAAGGATCATCAAGTCCAACCCCAAGGGTCATACCATGAGCCTGAGAGCATAATATAAAAGTTTCTTGAACTCTCTCAGGCTTGGTGTTGTGACCACTTCCCTGGGGAGCCTGTTCCAGTGCCCAAATACCCTCTGGGTGAAGAACCTTTTCCTAATATCTACACTAAACCTTCGTTGACACAACTTCAGGCCATTCCCTTGGGACCTGTCACTGGTCACCACAGAGAAGAGATCAGTGCCTGCCCCTCCTCT
>JAWWEV010000115.1:77576972-77616048 GCA_035583235.1 Hafferia zeledoni | reverse complement strand
GACACAACTTCAGGCCATTCCCTTGGGTCCTGTCACTGGTCACCACAGAGAAGAGATCAGTGCCTGCCCCTCCTCTTTGCCCAACGAGGAAGTTGTAACTGCAATGAGGTCTCCCCTCAGTCTCCTCTTCTCCTGTCTGAACATACCAAGAGACCTCAGCTGCTCCTTATATAGCTTCCCCTCAAGGTTCTTCACTATCTTTGTTGCCTTCCATTTAACACTTGCTAATAGCTTAATACCTTTCCTATATTGTGGTACCCAAAACTGCACACAATATTCAAGGTGAGACAGCCCCATTGCAGAGCAGAGCAGGACAATCCCCTGCCTCGACCACCTGGTGATGCTTTGCCTTATGCCTCCCAGGACACAGTCGTCCCTCCTGGCTGCCAGGGCACTGCTGACTCACATTCAACTTGCCATCGGGCAGGACCCACAGGGGTCTTTCTGTGGTACTGCTTTCCAGCATCTCATTCCCCAGTCTGTATGTACATCCAGGGTTGCCTAATATCTGCCACTTCCCCTTGTTGAACTTCATATGTTTGATGATTGTCCAGTCTTCTAATTTGTTGAGGTCTCTCTTGCAGGGCCTCCCTGCCTTTGAGGGAGTCAACAGCTCCTCACAGTTTTGTGTCATCTGCAGACTTGTTTAGAATCCCTTCCAGTTCTGCATCCATGTCATTTATGAAGATGTTGAAGAGCACAGGGACCAAGATGGAGCCCTGTGGAACCCAATTAGTGACAGGTCACCAGTTGGATATCACCTCACTCACTATAACCTACTGTGTTCAACCTATGAGGCTCACTCACCACATGTTGTGTTTATCCAGATGTGTGTTGGACAGAAGCATCTTGTGAAAGACAATATCAAAAGCTTTGCTGAAATCCAAAAAGTTTGCATCAACTGTAATTGAATCCCTTGATCAAGGCTTCCTTTGGAGGGTTACCTTGTCATAAAAGGAAATCAGGTTGGATAAACAGGACTTTCCTCTCATGAAGCTGTGCCAGCTGTGAGCAATGACAATGTTGTCTTTGAGGTGTGTTTCAATACTTCCCAGAATAAACTTCTCCATAACTTTACCAGTCACTGCAGGGAGACTGACAGGCCTGTAGTTTTCAGGGTCCTTCTTCTTGCCCTTTTTGAAAATTAGGACAATATTTGCCAGCTTCCAGTCAGCTGAGACCTCTCTGGATTCCCAAAACTACACAAAAATCATTGAGAGAGGTTTTGCAACATCAGACAGCTCTTTGAGGATTCTTCGATGAAACCCATCAGGCTCCATTGCTTTGTAGGGATCCAGCTGGAGCACCAGATCCTGCACAACTTCAGGGTTGACTGGGATTTTATCATTCTCGCAGTCATGGTCCTCCAGCTCAGGGCACTGAGACCCCCTTGGTTCCTCATCTGTGTTGAAGACAGAGGCAAAGAAAGTATTAAACACCTCTGCCTTGTCTCTGTCCCTGTTTGGGAGGTGACCATCATCATCCTGTAATGGGCCAATGATATTTCTATGCTGCCTATTAACATTAATATATTTGAAAAAACTCTTTTTATTGTCCCTGACATTTCTGGCAGCTTCAGCTCCAGATGAGCTTTGGCCACAAATTTTTTTTCCCTGCAGTGGCAAGCTGTATCTCTGTGTTTTACCCATGCCACTTGACCTTGTTTCTTCTGGGCATACACCTTCCTTTTTTGTCTTATATCCAAGAGAAGACCCCTGCTCAGCCAAGCTCGCCTGCCTTGCCTGCTTGCCTTCTCATATTTGTAAATTGTCTGCAAATTTATTACAATGCTAGTACACATCAAAATTATCAAAGTTGTCTTCTAAAGACTAAACAGCTCTTCCATAAAGACAGTCTTCAAGAGTCGAGGTTGTTCATACTCAAGAGAGATCATCGTGTGGAGACCGCCGAGCAGCCTTTCGTTACCTAAAGCTGAAGATGGGCTTTTTAAAATGGCATGCAGTGATAGAACTAGGGGGAATGGTTTTAAACTGAGAAAGTGTTTTATTAGATATTAGAAGGAAATTCTTGACTGTGAGAGCAGTAAGAGATTAGAACAACTTTCCCAGAAAGGCTGTAGATGCCCCATCTCTGGAAGTGTTCAAGGCCAGGTTGGATGGGACTTTGAACAGCCTAGTATAGTGGAATATGTTTGTGCCCATGGCATGGATGTTGGAAATAAGTTATCTTTAAGGTCCCTTCCAACTCAAACCCTTCTATGAATTCTTAAATCTCCTGAAAAAGAAGACTTATTTATATCCTTTACACATTATGAAAACAAACTTGTAAGTTATAATTTTGTGGCATATCTGATTACTTAATGTTCACCTATTGTATGACTCTACATAGAATTTTCTCTAGCGTTCTGATGTTCTCGAGTGAGTTCAACAATATGGGTTTGTATAATTATTTTTATTACAGCATACAGATTTGATATCTGGAAATTTTGATATCAGGTCTCTTCTTACCATTCAGCTACTATTTCACTACAATCTAATTCTCTCTTTATTACTGTCTCAGGTTTGGCCTAGTTTTTTTTACCAACCCTGGACTGCCCTCCTCCCTCCTCCCAGAGCCTTCCCAGCAAAGGAGTAAAAAAAAACAAAACAAAAAAAAAAAAAACACCTGCAAAGAAAAGCACTCAAAAGAAACTGAACTGACTTAAAATAAAGAAATTATATTTTTCTAACATCCACAAACACATATGCAATTTACACATTATGTGGGGCCCCACCCCATGGAAAAGAAGGGAAAAAGGGGGGAAAAAACTGGTTAACAAGAAATAAGGAGAGACAAACCCAAACCAAGACAAATGAAACAGACAAATACAAATTAAATACAAATACATTTAAGAACTGTGAGAAAAGAGGAGATACACTTTCACCACATCCCGGGCTAGGAAAAACCAACAGAGACAGAACAGACCGTCCAGGCTTCTCCCTGCTCCCCCAAATTCCCCAAAGAAGGAAGACACCAAACTCCTCCCTATCTCCCCTTCTCCTCTGTTAGGTGGAAAACACGTGTGGAATACTTTGTAATGTCCACTTCCTTAGTTACACCTAGTTGCTGAGGAAACCATGGATCAAACCCCTTACAATTACTTTAGACTTAGTTTTGTTTTTTTCTTGTGAGCAAAAGAAAAATGGAACTCTGTACGTGTAACAGAGTAGGCCACTTTACAGTCCTCAAATAATTTTTGTTTATTTTATACATACCATGCATGGGGTTTTTAGTAAGAATTATTTGTGTAACTAATGTAAATGTCTTGCAGAAGTGTATAGACAATAATTCCAGAAACTACGGCTTTTTTTTCTTAATGATACCAGTCATTACATATTTTGTGACTAAACCTGACATATGAAAATATACATTTGACTCCTATACAATGATATTTTTATCCTTCTAGTGAAGATTGAATTTTTTTTCATTACTTTTATTTTCAGCCCAAGAAGTAAGGAAGTATTTTTTAGAAATGGTAATTAAGAAAGTATAAGGAGATTATGTGTAAAGAATTTGTCGCACATCATTTCTTTAAATATATTGTTGTAATGTTTTGTAAGGTATTCATAAAACATTGATAACACAGTACTTATTTTTCTGGGCATAAATATATCCTCTTTTTGTCATATAATTCTCTTTGCAATATACTTCTGTTGTAAGAGCAATTTACTGGCTTTTAAGATAACTATGAAACATCATAACAAGTATTAAATTAAAATAGAACATTAAAGACATCTGTTGTCATATTTCTCTGAAAAGAAGTCAGAGTCAACAGCATAACTGAAAACTAATCTGTTCAACCACTCATATTTATCATTAAGTTAATTATTCAAATGGATAGATGTATTTATGAACACTGCTTTCAAATTTTTAATACAGGAAATTATTTTAAAGAAGTAGGAGAAAAAAAAAAAAAGAGAAGAAAATGGGGTATAAAACATGTAAAGTAGCAAAAGGAGGAAACAGCTCTCTGTCACAACTGAACAAAGGTTCAAAAATGGTACTGGAGACTTCACAGGGCTTGTCCAGGCTTAGTGTATCCTCAATACTTATCTTGTCAGATAGTTGTGTGAAAGCTAAAACAGTTCTGTTACCTATATACATTTCCCTTTGCTATTCATATCAGAATATATTTTATTCCATAGAATCAGATAGCACTTCCTTGGAATTCTTTCAATTTTGAATCAGACCTAATGCATGTAAAAGAAGAGGAACCAATGAATATTTGTAGAACTCTGTGTTATAAGAGGATTGGATGGAATCAGGCACATTGAGAGATTAGGGATTAGAGAAACTTGAATTCTAAACTACTTGTCTCATCATGCCTCTTTCAATGGTCCAGTTTTGTTCCTGTTCCTTACAGTGTTCTTTATATATGCTGTTGATGTCTGCTGAGAATTTCAGGTTTATGTAAAAGAGAAAAGAGAAGAGACAAAAGGCAGCTCTTGGAAAGCCAGAAAAGCCTTTGGAACAGGGAAGGCGAGAAGGACAGTGAGAAAAAGACTGAAGATTTCATCCGATTTACTGTAAGAAAAAACTTGTGATTGTTACCTATGATATGAAGCAATTCCTTCCTCTTCCCTCTTTCAGCTTCAGAAAGTCAGCCTAGCCTGTTCATACCACTATGTATATGAGCTTAACAGGGAAATATTTCTTGTTCCAAGTAGGTTTATGATTATTCCTCATGAACACTATGGGACCCACTAACCTTCAGGATCAGAAAAGAGGAAAAAGTAACTGTCTTTCAGAGACACATAAATATACTGCTGAATACAGCCACTCACAAGCCTCCAGCTGTTTTTAAATGAGTTATCTATTTATTTAAATGAAGTCATCATTGTAGAATAGTGTCCTGGCCAGTTCCAGATGTATTTCTTTTTGACAGAGAAGTAATTCCAAATGGGTTGCATTTTTAGATGGCAGCCGTATGAAATCACAGGTTAGCAAATGTCAGGAAGTCTTTATTTATCTATAGGGAATCAGAATACTGAGGAAAATGGTTCTTCCTAAAAGTCACAGTATATCTTTTGCACAGCTAAACCTGAAGTCACTCCTGGAGTAGTGCTTTATTAACACAGAGGCAACGTCTCTATTTTACCTGGTCTGAAAATCTGATTTACAATTCTTTTGTTGTATTGCAGTTACTTTCCTAAATTAGGATACCTAGGAAAGAGTGAAGACTATTGCAGCAGATTCTGATTAAGAAGAAAAAAAATTTAAAAAAAAAAGCTGTTCTAGATCTGTGTTGACAGACAAATGCCAGGAGAGAAGGACAGCTGTGTTCATTGGCAACGTGAGGACCACTAGGCAGCTGTAAAATAAAAAGGTGTTCTGTAGTGATTGGTAATCTCAGCTAACAAATTTTGTTAGCTGTTATCCTTGAGGCAATTACTGTATTACATATTTCAATATGTAGTACTGAATTTCAGGGAAAAGAGTTCAAAAATATTTTGCCTTGCCAACGTCTTTTCTAGAAGATATTTAGTTGGGAGAGAAAGAAAAGAACATTTAAAATAAGTTGTTCTAGGCTCATTAAATCTTTTAAAGATAGACAAAGAGGAAACAAAATTTCAGAGACCATTAGTGCTTTGGGGCCTACTTAACAGCACGGTTCATAGTGAAAGGCTAAATCAGTATCATTTTTTTTTTTTAATGTGCCTTGCTTTGCAGGCATTTTTTCCCCCTCTCTTGAATTTTCTCTATCATGTCAATAAATTGGTTTTTTTTAAAGGAAAACTAACACAGAGTAAAACGCTAATTGAGCATGGAGCTCAACTAAGAGTGCTGAATGATTTGGGAGGCTTATCTTATTTATAGATATACTTTACCAAGTACTTCAAATACGGAATAAAGTAGCACTTTAAATATTTGAAATGGGATTTGAGAGGTACGTAGGAAATATGAACACCTACTTGTACAAAAAGGGATTGCTGGTGATTATACTCTTAGCATGCAAATCTCTTATGCAGATCTGAAAATATCATTTTGGCACCCTGCAATATTGAAATCATATATCTGCATTCTTCTGGTATTTTCGAAACTGTAAAACAGCATATTATTTTTGAGATAAAAAGTTAATGTGGTAACAATTACATGCATCAATCAAATGGTTCTTTGAGCATGTAAATGTCCCTTTCAGGTATTATCTTTTAACTGTGTTTCTAATGAAGATTATCTGGTTATGGAAAGGCAGGATGAATTAAACATTTGTGAGGGACTATGACAGCCATGAAAGAGGAGTCGAAGGAAATGTTTCAGAAAATGTTAGTGATGTGTAGTCTACTAAATCAGCAATGCTCTTCCAGAGTAGTGCTGCTGGCAAACTTTCTAGAAAGCTTTTCTGTTATAACAAGCTGGTGTGATTCAGATATTTTCCAAATTTCTTCTTCCTATCAGAGTAATTCTTAGAAATATTCTCTCCCACCTTATCTTTCCATCACCTCCTTCCTGATTTTAATGGCGCCTGTGGCCATGCATTCTGTGCCTCTGTTTGTGCTAATGAGCATGCCCTTCAGGCTGCTGCAGGCTCTGTCACCATACCTGCACACTCCTGACCCCACTCCCTCACTCCTCAGACTCATGATGCAGTCTTATGGCTCCCTGTCGGAAGTCTCCCATCTTTAGTGCAAGGCAGAGGTTATTGGGTCTTGCTGAGTTCAGGATTCAGAGAAAGAGCTCGTTATTGCAAAAGGTAGTTCCTGCCAATTGCTGCTGAGCTCAGGGGAGGGGAATCTATGCCATTCAGTCCCTCAGGAAGAAGAACTGTTACTTCCCTCAATACCAGTTTCTGGCAGTAATGACTGATTTCAGATCTCAGTGGGAGCTCTAAGGCAGGAGTGGCTGCCTTTCAGTGTGCTGAGGTACTTCTCTGATGACTTTTCCTCTGATAAAGTTTTCTAGGTGGATTTTTCCTCCCTTGTCTTTATTTACAATACCTAAGTAAAGATATGGCCAACTTTAGGAGAAAAAAAAGTGTTGTAGGTGTAGGTAGGTAGCATGTTTGTACGTCCTGCTAAGGACTGAGCAGTGGTCAAACTCTATGACGTGACATGCAGGCAGAAATGTGCAAGATAAGGTATGAATTATACTTGAAAACAGATCACCTCAGGAAAGAAAGCTGTGATATCCATGCTACCATCCTTACTGCTACATAAAAGGTGTAGTAGTGGTACTAAGAATCATCAGTTAAACACAGTGACTATAAGATGACTGCCAAGATTAAACTAAGGCATATCCTGGGTTTCATCCGCTGTGTCTCAAATGAATTTTGTTTTATAGATAAGATATATTTAGAATGACAAAAAATTGTGTACTATAATGGGCTAAAGATTAAATTCCCCTTATGAAAAAAAAGTTCCTGTCTACAAAAAAATACTTGCTGCTGCTGACCAAATGTCAGCATGTGTTGATTTAGCAATTGTCATAAGAGGGATTTCTCCTAGAAAGCAGAAACTGTGGCTTGTCCAAGTCTGTCATCTGCACATCCTCTGTGGCCCTGCTGTGAACAATCTCCCACAAATACTTGCATTAGCCTTGAGTTTTGGAGAAACAAGTAAATGAGTAAGAAATATGAAGAACTCTAGTTATCAAGGTAAATTCAAAGCAGTCAGAATACTTTCAGTGCAGTAAATAGAATTTTTCAATGTAGTTATAAAAGCACATGATGTCACAAATTCCAGGACATTAAAACCAGCTTTGGCAAATGCAAATGTAAAGAAGCTGCACAGCACCATGTAGGTGTGAACACACTTGGAAGGACTATTTACTCTAGCTATTAGATTCATCACATTCTCTCACTCATTGAAGAGAGGAAGCCTGAATGTGAAGAACCTACATTCAGTTAGTAGTAGCATTTGATATATATGTGTGCATATGTTTGTGTGTGTATGTGTGTGCATGTGTCTGTGTGTGTGTGTGTGCGTGTGTGTGTGTAGGGTTTATTTTAGAGCAATTTGGTTGCAGTAGAAAGGAGATATGTAGCCATTTTGGTTATTATCTGTAGAAATATAAAAATATAATAGCATAACAATAACACTTATGAAAATGTACAAGGAAAAGGAAGAAAGAGAAAGAAAGGATAAGAGTAGAAAGAGAGTGGAGAGGAAATATATCACCAGACATGATTCAGTGACGACTCTTGACTGTTGTAATTTTGACATCCATCTGTTGAAGTGATGGTCACAGTATTGATAGCTTGGGAGCCAGAGAAGCTCAAAACACAAAGTTCAGTGAGTTAATATACACTCAGGCATGTAATAACGCTGATACCTCCCACGTGGGGGATGTTTTTACATTGTTGCAACACTGTGGATCTGCTGCAACACTGTGGATCATGGGCAATTATCTGGTAAAAGGCCTCAGAAATTAGTATGGGTGCACTTCAGGGATTTTTGAAGGTTTATGACACCTTTTAAGATGTAACAGATACCTCTCACATCAGTGTAGTTGAGCCAGTTATGAGATATCAGAAAGGAATATTCCAATATGTTCTCTAGAGGGGAGTTTTCACATCTAAGCCAGTTTTGTAATGGAGGACATTGAACAATGCATGATAAAAAACATTATTCCACCTTGCCGAATCTGCTTCCTACCAGCCTCTTCCCATATCTGGCTCAAATCCCAGCTTGTAGCCTCTGGTGGTGGGTGTTCAGCCCCTTTGCTCGTGAGCTGTTACTTTGCACCTTGCTGCTTTTGCAAATAGCCAGTTGTTTGAGTGATTAACCATTAACATTTCAGATTCTCACAGTAGGGGACACCATCAGGACCGCTGACACCAACTGACCAAAGAAATCTTCTGTAGCATGTGGTATCACATTCAGCATACAAAGTTGAGGGAAGAAAAAGGAATGGGGGAGAAGTTTGGAGCGACAGTGTCTGTCTTTCCAAGTCACTGTTATGCATTGTGCAGTCCTAGTCTCCCGAGGATGGCTGAACACCTGCCTGCCCTTGGGAAGCAGTTAATTAATTCCTTGTTTTGATTTGCTTGTATGTGCAGCTTTTGCTTTACCTATTAAACCATATGTATCTCAACCCACAAGTTTTCTCACTTTTACTCTTCCAGTTCCCTCCCTCTTCCTGCTGTGAGGGAGTAAGTGAGTGGCTGGCTGTGTGGTGCTTAGCTGCTGGCTGAGGTTACACCATGACGACCATGTTCCAGTGTTCTTAACATTTAGCTGCCATTGCGACACCCTCTTCACTTGTGTATCAGTGCTATGAACTAAGTCAGGGAACGATCCAGGTCAGACAATTTATTAATATATTTTATAGCCTTTTTCAAACTATACTGATGGCCTGATACAGATCATAATGTCACCACACTTTATTATGGCATGAATGACAGTGAGCACATGCTACAGAAAAATGCATGGAGAAGATGAGTGGAAGGAAAAGTCTTAAGCTAATATTGTTCTCATTAAACCATAGAATCATAGAATCATTGTGTTGGAAGGGACCTTAAAGGTCATCTAGTCCAACTTCCTTGCAAAAAGCAGGGACATCTTCCATCAGATTAGGTTTCTAAAAGCTCTTAGTCCAGTCTGGCCTTCAACACTTCCAGGGATAGGCCATCCACCACCTCTCTTTGTAACCTATTCCTGTGTTTCACCACGCTCATTGTAAAACTTTCTTTCTTATAGGATCTCTTTAAGTATTGAAAGGGCCCAAAAAGGTCCCTTTAGAGCCTTCTTTTCCTGTCCCTGAACAATCCCAACTCTCTCAGCCTTTCATCAGAGGAGAGGTGCTCCAGCCCTCTGATCATCTTCATGGCCCTTCTTTGCACCCAATTCAACAGGTCCATGTCATTCCTGCACTGAGGACTCCTGAACTGACAATTAAAGGCATTTGACAGGACCACCAGTTGAGCAGAGACAAAAGGAAACACTTTCACCAGTAAAAATACTTTTTCTTAAAGAGACTTAAGTGCAGTGTCTAACCTCTTGTGCTCTTGAGGCCATTTGTTGTAGATGCTGAGTGCCCTTATAGGGAACTTCAAGTAGAGATCAAAATGGCAATGCTTTACATTACCCTTAATCATTTAGCTGTGGGAAGGAGGAATTTTTTTTTTCATGTACTGATTTCCTTTCCCAGTGATAATTGCTATAGTTAGGTGTACCATTTATTTTGTTGCTGATCACTAATGGTTATTTTCGAAGCTATAAATTTATATTCTTATATCTAATTCTTGCCAGTAAAGGCTCTGTTGAATCTGAAACTTCTTTGTTTCTGTCAGTGTGTTTGTTATTTGCATTCATTTTCTAGAAGTGGAACACTGAGAGCTTGGGAGAACTCACCTGACAAACATTATTTCCTAAGCTTCTATGCCTCTAATTGGGAAGAATACTACATTTGAAAGAACAGAAAATTAGGGCAGCAAAACAATAATTAAAAAAAAACCAACTTTGAAAATATTGCTTTGCAAATTGGAAAATAATTCTGTTGATCAGAGAAAGAAAAAGGAATGTCTCAGTGAAAAGAAAAATAAAGGGTTTTTCCCGACATTTGAAAATATAATTAGGCTCATCAGATTCTTTTTTTTTTTCCCCATCTCTGCTTGGTTTGGGTGTTCATTAATACAATTAATACGCTTAATTCTGAAGCAAGCAAGCTTTTGTAATATAGAATTGTGTGGTCTAGATCATGAAATAAACATCTGTGTCGAAGTGGAAAGCATTGTCAGATAATGCTGCTACAACATCTGGCTGTTTACTGTGCATGTTTGTACATACTGTATATAAAGCCACTTACCATTATGAGTTATTTACTAGTAGTTATTTGCTACTGAAATTTGGTTTCTCCATTACAAAGTACAGGATATGAGATCTGTGGGCCTTCCCTGGTCTCTTTATAATGTATAAATGGACCAGCACCAGTACAGACCTCATGTATTCTGTTTGAGGGAGAGTTAACTTAATGAAAGCACAGTGATGACCAGCTTAGAGCTGCATTCAATTCACTTGTAGTGAAGTGAGAGAGAAGATCTTATTAAAACAACAAGATAAGAGATGTAAAGGTGAATGTACATGTATGTCAGTCAGGCTTTCAGGGATGACTGAACTGGGTGTTGATCAACCTTCTGGCACAGCCTGTAAAACAGAGGTACCAAAATGGTGTCCTAAACTCTCCTCCAAAGAAGGTGCACACTCTCATGTGCTCTTTCAGGATCTTTGATCTGAATTTTGAAAAGTATTATACCCTTTTTGTCTTAGGAAGCAGCTCTCTTTTAGGTAGTGATAATCTTCCCTCCACCTCAAACTTTTTTGTTTCTAAGCTGAAAAAGGCAGGCCTGTGTTTCTAGTGGGACTGAATATGCTCATGTTTATGGATAAATGGATTATATGTTTAGCATTAAAAAGTATACATATGTTATATTTATAACAACCTTTGATTATTTATGTGGCAATTCTAATGCCTATATTGCATACATAAATTAATATGTAAACATACATAAAAATACAGATGTATATTTAAACTTCAACACATACATTATAATTCACATTGACATAGAAAAGAACTGTATGTAGAGATTTCTCGGAAAATCAGATGTATATATCCTACTTTATAGAGACTTTCCATAGAAAGGAAACAGCTTTATGCCAGAATCCTAAACCAAAAATAGAGTGACTGTTAAAATAAAGGCACTGTATATGTTTTGTACATATGTATACATATTCAGCCTCTCACATTAATGTTCGTGAGTGAATAAATATATCTATCCTATCTACAGGTACTTATGGGTATAAATATCTAGATATCTACATACCTATGCACCTATATATCTATATACTTCTACACTCATTCATCATAGATTAGTGTAAAGGTGACAGGCCAACCAGTACTTTTAAAAAAAGGTTTCAATAGAAATATATATATCTATTGATATGTATATATGCGTATTATATGTGTAAACAAATACAAACATACATACATATCTGTAAATATTAAATAATTTTTAGTTGTCTATGTATGACTGTCTGGAAATAATACTCAGAAAAAACAACCCAAACTTCATTTTTATTTCATTTTTTTCCTGCTATTTTATTTTCTACCTCCCTTTCACCCACCTTTTTCTTATTCAAAGAGAGGAAAGACTGTTGCATATTTCTTTTTTTTTTTTTTTTTCTTTTAAGCATATAGTAGAACAAGAAGGTTTTTGCTTTCATTTGTAGTGGGGTTTGTGTGTTTGCCTCTTTTTAATTTTTTTTAGTATTGAATGGACACATCATCCTTGTGTGGTTGAAAAATATCCTTTACAGTGCTTTTGTAAAGCTCAGTTTTCTCTCATCTACTTTTAATCTTTCTTCTTTTGTCAGCATATCTCATGCTTAAACCTCAGATCACATTCATTAAAAATGAGACCAGAGTGAAGAAATTATTCTGAAAATTGCCTTGGACTTTCAGGTAGTCCAATTTCCCCCACATCTCAAAAACTATAAAAGTTTTTTTTGCAGGACAGATGATGCAAGTAAGAGTTCACACTTGCAATCTAGTTTAACTCTATGTAAGACAATTAAATACTTTTTAGTCATATATGTTATTCTGGGTTTGTTTTATTTTTTTTCCCCATAAAATTGTTGCAAATGTGTGAAGTGAAATGGTTCCAAATATCATGAGTTAACAAAAATGGAATGGGCTTTAGATTTTCTTAGGGTTGGTTTTCAGAGCTTTTTTTTTTTTTTTTCTGAGTCTATTAATATTGTATTCTCTGTATTCATTCATATGTTTCGGTGATCCTTGATGTAAGTTTGTTGTTGTTTGCTGCTCTTCTGTAGGAAGATATTTACTGTTGGAAGCGTTTCTTGTTAATTTTTTCTATTCAATCAATTTAGCAAAACATGTGATTTTGTGACAGTTTTTTATAATAGCTTCTTATCTAGCAGACTGTGCGACACAAAATAAAACTTTCTTGCAAAGATTTTGGTTAAGATATTTTCAGATTCATAGGCATCAGACAAAAATTAAGTTTTTCAATTATGTCTCTAGTAATTCCTACTGTTGTTACATTTGATTGCCTGCTTATAAAGATATTTTTATTTGTTTTGATTGTGCTTTGTTTTCAGTAGCTAGCAATGGTACTGAGATCCCATAGCAAACAACAGTTATTTTAACTTGTGCTCCTGTGTTGTAACAACTTAGGGTCAAAGATTCAAAATTGTGACAGCGGAACTATATTCCCATTTCTCTGGGGTCATTTTTTGTGTACAAAAATGTTGCATCATTCCCAGCTCTACTACAAGAGGTTAAAACTCACTGAAACATTTTGTCACTTAAATGGAAAATAAAAACTGAATGTGAGGGCAAAAGGCAGATATGTAGATAATTGTGCAGGTTGAGCTTTGCCTGTTCCTCACATGTTCACACCACACTTCAAGATACCAACCCTAAGCTGAGCAACCCTAAGATGATGCAAAAGTGAATGTCCTTTTTTTGAGATGTGGCAGTAAAATGTTGTTTCACACTGCTGGTGTAATCAGCAAAACCTTAAAAGCTTGATTCAGATTTGGGGCAAAATTTTGTCTGTTAGTGTCACAAAATGTCTTCTTAAGACCTGGTATGTAAAGATTTTCATATTTTACTTACTTGAGACTGGAAATTGTAGATCTGCAAGTGATTTAAAACATAATTTTATTTTTTACATAAATTTGCTCACTCTATATTGATGAAGAATTCATAAAGGAATAATTTGCTATATGTCAAAGTTACAGGAAATCTTTGGCATTTTTTTGGTTTACTGACCATGCAAAAAAGTCTGTGGCAGTTCACTTTTTTTTGTTCCTTGTATTGTCTGCTTGAAGACAATAGATTGTTACTGATGATGGTCCAAATTATGTATTTTCCACACACAAGCACACACAAAAAGATCATAGAAGTAACAGTATGTAGTAGGAGGATCCATGTCAGCTTGAATCACAATTAGTGGCCTACAATGGGAGAATAATTTATCTGGCGGGTAGTCATTTGATTTGCTTTCTGCATATTCCAATCTCTGTGAGGGGTCCTTGTTGCTTTAAGGTTTCTGTGATACCTGTGTTGTGGCTTCCAGATGGCTGGAAGATGGAGGAAAGATAGTGGAAGAATCCATATTCAGATGCATTATGACCTGCTGTTATTGCTAAGTCCTATAGGGAGCTGAGCTCTCTTTCTGATAACAAAGTGATAATTCCAAAGTATCTTTGCTGGAAACTCCATGTTTCCATCTTCTGTTTAAGCTGATGTATGTTCAACACCTATGCTTCTTTCTCAAGTCTCCTGTTGCTTGCAGAGTTCTGTTGACAAGGATTACATGCCTGGGAAAGGTTAGTAAGTGTTTTTTGTTCAAAAGTAAACTCATTGCTATTGGTGCACACTTAGAGTGACATGGTCCTGAAGGATTTGACCACAAATCGGTTTTTGCAGATTACCTCTTCTGTGAGAAGAATGGATGACAGTTGCTTATGGATGAGTTTATCAATATCTGGTTTTCTTTTCAGAGCTTAGTATATGCTTCCTGCACATTATTCAAACAGTGTTGTGGAAAGAGCAATTATTCCGGCTTTTTCTATTCCATTGATCATAGGCACTTTTTAAGAAAAAAACGAAAAACAAAACGAAACCCCCAACTTTTTATCTAGCAGTTGCATTTGAACAATATTTAACCTATTTTCAAGATTGAAAATGCTTTAAATATATTTTAAAAAACTCAAAGGACTATTTGAAAATTAGAGAAAACTCAGACTTGATTTTCCAAAGCACTTAGCTATATCCAATATTTGTGTGTGAAAAAAAAAAAAAAAAAAAAAAAGTTGTCCTAAATGTCTTCTGTATTACTACCACTTACTGGTTCCGAAAATCAAGCCTCACATTGTTAAGAAGCCTAGAAAATGAGAAAAGAAGGATCTATAAGTAACTAAGTAACTGTGAAAGGTACCCTTTGAGTGTCTTCTCTGCAAGGGGGTTACCATGGATAAATCAAAGATAGAGTAAACTTGAGGCATAGCAATCAAGTTCATTCTGTTCTTCTCCTCAGGAAACTACCTGTTCTTTGCCTGAAATTCCCTATATTCTATAAAATATTTTCTTCAGTAAGTAAAGAAAAAATCCTACAAACAGATAAATTAAAAAATGGATCACTAAAGTTTCTAATTCATATGTCACAGGTCCCTAAAGTTCATTCATCTGTAATTAAATTGAATACTGGAAGTTCTATCTGACTGCAGCATAACTTATCATTTCAAGCCATGAATTCATGGAGGGCATTTTATATTGAGCTGTTTTGAGTATTCTGTATAAGCACTGGCATCAGTATCTCTAATATTAAAACATTTACTAAAATGTCATTTATCATTCAGCTCAACATTTTTTTTAAAGCACTTGGATATTTTCTCTAGTGCATTTGATTTAAAGATGTTTATTCCTATGAGCCATTAACATAAGTCTTGGTTACTAATGGGCTGGAAACTCTACTTCATCATCTTGTGCTTTACAAGAATATCAACCAGAATCTCTTTAAGTACATGTTAGGAAGATTTGTTAAAATCTTCCTGTCTCTGTATAAAGTTTTTTTAAAAAATATTATTTAATTTTATAACTTGATTTTTAAAGTGATAAATTATGGGGATTTTGTTGTTCTTAGTAGTCTTAAAAAATCTATGGGCTTACTGACACCTGTAACAATTATCTGGAGTCTTCTAGTTTGAAGTTTGTATATCTATTCCCTATTTATCTATTATCTATTCCAATATTTCATAATATTGTAATAATTTCATAATAAATTGTCTAATAACTATTTAAGTGGAAAAAATCTCTTTCTACATGAATCATAATAGTTTTAACAAATGTTGTGCCTTTATTTAATTATGGAACTGGTTTTTGTTAACTTTCTACCTACCCCTTTATAAAGATCTTATTTTCAATCAAACTTTTTGGTTTCTTCTTTATTCTTGTTTTTCCAGCGGTAATAATTTCTCCACCATAACTCTCTTCAGCCATAGGAAATTATTCTCTTTGAATCACCACAAGTATTTTGGTGGAGGATTTTCTCTGTCTAACTGTGTGTACTTCATGAAATACCAGTTTTAAATGCAATGACTGAATTAATATTTACTAATAACATGAAATCCTAAGTACACTCACTAGATTTTGGACAAAGTGTATGACACCTTCTCTTTCAGAAAATCATCATCTATAATTTTTAGCTGCTTCAATGTTGTATTACTAGCCTGTGTAACATTTCAGAATATTTTTTACATTATTCTCACAGAAGATCTTATTTTGTTTCCTACATCCAAGACTACTGCTCCAGACACAATACTTGCAATTCTCTTCTCTGTTCTCTTTATTTACCATGAGCATTGACTGAATGCCCTCCTGAATCCTGTGACCCTTTTACCCCTCTTAACAGTATGTCATTCTTAAAAATGCTAAAGGAGATTTCAACCTTTTAACTATAGAAAATATTCCACCAGTTTTCAGTTATGACAGTTATGTCAATTTACTTATCATTAATTGAGGTTTCTGCTGCTTACGCTTTTCTTTGTCTCTAAGCAGAAATGAAAATTTCAGCTAGGGTTAATAATGTAACTTCCTTCCTCTCTCTGTCTGAGTTATTATTGCAGCTAACCTCCAGTTATGAATATTGGCTCTGATAACTGAAGCCATTTCTTTTATGTGGTCTTCTCCTATCTGGAACATAGACCCACTTTCAAGAAAATCAAAATCTTCAGCTCTCCAGCATTAACACAATAGGGTGAAAAGACAGACAGACCCTTTAGAGTGTAATTTGTCCCATCCTAGATATGATACATAGGACAAGGAGACAAACTACATTTCTAATTTATATTAGATGCAAACATATTTCAAACCATGAAGTGTACAGTAGTTATCTTATTTCTAAATTATTAAATTTGGACATTTTGGATCTCAGATTTAAAGATGAACTTTGCTCTTTCTCTCATTTTACTCCTGTGAATTTTACCTGAACAACAAAGTTATCAAAAGTTATGAACAACTGAGACTTTGTGAATTGCTATTTGTGTCTTTAGGATATAACCATTTTTCAATTTATTTTTTCAAGGATGATTTTTGTTTGCTTGAAATGGACAAATTTCTGGGATAACAGACTTTTTTTGCTCAGCAGCAAAATAATTGAATGATCTAATATTATATATATATAATATTTATAATTTTAATAATAGTATTCTTTAACAGCCAACAATATTCATAATCAAACAATAGATAAGATGAAAATCTATTTTTTCTTCTGTAATTCTTAGAAACAGTATTTGCATAAATTTTGTGTTGCAAATACAGTTCCAATTTACGTAAGGAAAGAAACACAGAAAACACTGAAATTACGCTAACAAAATCAGTTTTCTGAAGATTGGGAATGAAAAGTTAAGTTTAGAAGTAGGATACATACCTCCTGGAAATTACATCCCAGAAGGGGCTTATTTTTAAGAGCTTTTCCCTACAATTTTCAGGTTTCAACACTGGATATGGGTATGCTTCTGTACTCAGAGTATCATGCTTTCATAAAAATATGTATGTTCAGTTTTAGATTATTGTTTGTATACTTATATATATATACATGTGTGTGTTTTAACTTATATGATTTATAGTATATAAATTTTAACCCATTGGCTACTGGCAGCTTTACCCAAGTTGTTATGTCCATTATGATTTTGTAGAATCAAAAACTCTATTAAGTTTAAAACCTGTATTGAGATAAAAAATTTAAAAATGTAGTGTCAAATCTGAGGAATTTATAACAAAGTCTTAATGAATCCAGGAGCAATTGTCACAGTATCTTGCACTTGTGGGTTGGGTATATTGTATTTCTATACCATACCATTCTTTCAAGTATCGACTAACCTGGCTTCACAAAGGCACTTTTATATATACAAAACCATTCGAATATGCATCTTTTCAGTCAGTAGTGCTAGGTTCAGTATTACCCACAACTCCATTCTGTTCCTGTTCATTGTTCATGCCTTTAGCTATTCCTTATATTCACCTGAAGAACAACTTGTGTGGGCATGCGCTGGGCTGAAGAACTGATCTTGTTGGAAAAGGCTGTCTTTTCTTTTACTGTGTTCCTTCTTAAATGTATCAGTTACACATTTTAATTTACCATTAGTCCTCACAAATATTTAAGTCTAGTATTGAGACAGAAATTAGTGTGAAATAGAAAATGGATTATAAATTGTTGAAATTGTTTTCAGCAGTGTTATTAGGGAATACTTAATATGGCCAGAGTGGATTATCAGGCTTATCAAAAAGCAAACAGGATGTTGTGATAGATGATAGAGTGAAAGAGAGTGAAAGAGAGATGCTGAAGGAATGAATGGGGAAAGAAGAGGAAAAGAAAACAAATGTACACAAATTATTGAATGAAAAGCTGAACATGACCCAACAATGTGGCTTGCAGCCCAGAAAGCCAGCTGTATTCTGGGCTGCTTTATAAGAGCAGTAACCATCAGGTCAAGGGAGATGATCCTATCCCTCTGCTCTGGTGACACCCCACCCAGGGTCCAGCTCTGGAGTCCTCTGCACAGGAAAATTATGGACCTGTTTGAGTAGGTCCAGAGAAGGGTTGGAGCACCTCTCCTATGAGGAAAGGTTGAGAGAGTTGGGGTTGATCCTAAGATTCTGTCAGCGATGCTTATATAATGTTTTGAACACATGAAATATTTCTGCGTAAAAGATGTCTAGTCCCTCCATTCCTATGTCTAAACTCACACTACTAGACAGAATACAGGCGAGAAGTCATAGCCCTGTCCGTTGCTTCCTTGACCAGACTTTAAAATAAAATAATATGTAAAAAGAAATCCTTTTTCTTGTACATCACTGCAAGGTGTGCAACCTCTGATTTCAGACAGAACTTATGCCAAAAATTTGTTAACAAAAAGAGAAAACAAAATCCTAATGCTTTTGAAGGCAGAAATATTTGAACCACTCTTCACTGCTAGAGTAGTTGTTTTGAACAATACTCTATGTGTGTGTACACACGCATTTGTGTGTAGCAGAAACATTTCACTATACAGTAGCAAGTAAAGTATTTTTAAAGTTTTGTGTTCTTCATAACTCGGTGTTCAGAGTATACAATTTATCCACAGGACACTCATTTCATCCTTGCTCCTTGCATTTGTTTTCCTGAGGCTTCAAAGAATGTAAAACCAAGAAAACTACTGAACTGCCAGGGGCTGTAATCATGTCAGTTTTTATAAGCAAAGTGAGGTTGGGGCTGTTCAGTGCTGTCTGGAAATACTTGATGGAGAAAAGGGACAGTAGAGGATGTTCATATAGTGTACTTAAAACTTTCAGCACTATTTAATTTTATGATATTTCTGCCATATCTCACATCTTTAGAATTATAATTTTTATAAAATTAAAGGGAAGCAATATTGAGCCAAGAATAATTTGTGGGATTTATTAATGGTAAATCCATGGCAAGATAAACATTATTTTTTTTCTTTCATATGACTAATGCAATACATTACTTAATGATTACATATGAAGCCACATTAAATGTAAGTGTTAGAGATTCAACTTAAATTCTTAGTACAAGTTTCAGTTTTGTATTAATTTAGGTACAGCTATAATTTCTAACCTTTCTATTGACTGTCTCTGGTAGGATGTATTATCCATTTCGCATAAAGGGAAATCAAATTTGAGAGAAGTCACTTCAAATGGTCATTTTGATAGTGGTAGACAGTAGCAGGTAGGCATGAAATGCCCTGGAAACCTTTCTTCAAGATCAAAAGAAATGTAGTCCTCCAGCCTGATGATCTTTCAGACACATGCATGGCAGAGGCTTGTGAAGGCAAGCGCCTGGGACACAGCTTGTGAAATGGTATGTGAATTTGCATGATTATTGACACAGACTCATTAGTATGTCCTGGATGCTGCTCAAGATATCCAAGGTAGCATAAAAACCTGCAGAAGGCTGCATGTGTTTTTTTTTTTTTCTTTCCAGACTGGGCACCACAGTATCTTAAATAGTAACAGGATCACAGCACTAGTTAGGACTGGGAAGCCATGAATGAGGCTAATTCCTGTCTATCTGGTTACCATCTCTCTCTGATACCTATCAGGGACATGTTATGGTATAGCCCGTTGCAGACAAGGGGTAATGCTTTTAAACTAAAGGAAATTCAAACTAGATAGAAGGAAGAAATTTTTTACAAAGAGGGTAGTGAAACACTGGAACAGGTTGCCCAGAGAAGTAGCAGACTACCCATTTGCCAAAAAATCTTCAAGATTTTAAGAGATACCTGGAAGATACCATTTCAACAGCCTGCACAGAAAAAACCTCTTGGTTTGCTTGGGGCATTTTTCGGCTTGTGGGTTGGGTATTTTTGCTTTTTGGGATTTCATTGGTTTTGGTTTTGTTGTAGCTTTTTTTCATCCTTCAGAATTGTGAGGGCATTTCTACATTTTCTCTTTGATTTTGTTTGTCTTGTGCTACTCATCCACTCAGAAAAAGTAGTACAAGGGTTTATTGAAAAGTAAAACCTGTAGACAGTGAGTGCCACATTCCATTGTCCTAGTTCCTTAATATGCCACCAGTTAAACTTTCTCTATGGAGATCAACCAAAGCAGCAAGAATCAAGAACTGGTATAACTACAGACAATCTGTTTTGATTGCATGAGATTGCATTTTTTGGCTGTGTAGAGAAAATGTGTGAAAGGCAGTCCTGTCAGCATCAGAAATGTCTCTGCCTACCACAAATTACAGATTTACAGCCAGAGGAGCTCCTTTATGCTTCAATACGAGACAGAAATCTTTGTTTCACCTTTTAGGAGTTATTGATCTTTGTTTGAATGCATGCAGAAAAAAAAAAAAAAAGTCACAGCCTGAAAGATAGCCCCAAGGAAAAAGAAATAGGGAAGTTCTTTAATATGAAGCATATTCATTGATTGTTAAATATAGTGTGCTAAATTTTAACAGTGATATAATTCCAGTGAATATACAGGGGCTTAAGCCTCCAATTATCATGGCTACTGTTGAAGTTTTCATTCACTTAGTTTTTACATATATCCTTTTTTTATTGAAAGAAAATCAAAATTTTATACTTGTACCAAGAAATTGTTTCAACTGGAAAGACAGCATTAAAAAATAAGTAATTTACTTTCACCATATCTTTATCAGGTAGGCAGAGATGCACCACTACTCCTATTTAGTAGATGAAAAAATACTGTCTGAGATACTAACATCACCTCACACATTATTTTTCTGCAATCTGACTATAAACTCTGAATCTCAAATACAAATTTGTTCTCATAAATCCCAGATAATATTTTTGACTGTTTTTTTTATTTGTGGTTGGATTTTTTTTTTCTTTTCTTATAAATGCTTCTAAATTTCAAAGGTCTGTAGACTGCATGATTTGAACATGTGTAAAATACAGTTTTAAATGTATAATACAAATTTACACATTTAGAAGCAAATGTTGGTGACTGAAAACTGAGTGATTTATACTCTTACTGCTTCAAGAATACTGTGATAACATGTTGATGTATAATGTTGTACTTATATTAAATTAAAGCTCACATCTACACTAACAAATGAAATTGTGTCCAGGAATTTTCAGAGGCATCAGGACAAGATTGTCTGTATTTTAAAAAAAGCAAACAAAAAATAAAATGTTGCTAATCCTTTGCCCATACAGTTTAGCAATCTCTTGGACAATTTCCAACAATGTGAAGATGTGAAAAAAAAAGATGTAAAATAAAACTGTTCCTACTATGCAGTTTGCAAGCATAATAATGTTCATGGGTATTTTTATTCCTTTTTTTTTTTTTTTAAATCTCTACCTTCTGACCCAAAATTGTAATTCAGAATATGCACACCACTTATAATATAAAGTTGTGGAGTTTTGTTTGTTTGTTTGTTTGTTTGTTTGTTTAATATCTATCACTGAAGACATCTCAGGTTTCATGACATTTACTTCTACTTAGAAATCATTTTGTTTGTGATGTAAAGGTAAATTATACAGTTCTGAGAAAAAAGAAATATTTTACAATTATTTTTCTTGTTTTGTCTCAAGTAACTTAAAGTGTTGAGATAATGGATAATGAGTTTGTTTTCCCTTTTTCTCTTGCATAAACACATTTTTTTTGTTTTGTCTTGTAAGTGAAAGGATCGTTTTGAGTACTTTCTAAAAGACAAATTTGAAAACAATTATTAAGTACTTTCTTGCATAAGCACTCAAAGAAGCCAGCCTAAGTTAGTTAGTCAAGTTCTGCATGTGAAACGACTGCAAGGACACTTCAATATATGATTAAATGGTCGTTTAAGAAGCCTAATTTTATTAAGTGAATGAGAGTAATGTCTTAATGTATTAAGGAATGAGATCTAGTAACTAATCAACCAGGCAAATATGAGTTAGCATTTACCTTTCCTCTATAGAGAAAATATACCACAAATTCTCTTTTCTGTAACAGCTCTTAAAATCATATATTGCGAAAGGGACCGGGACTGGTTTTAAGTACAATTCTAATAAAATTGTCACCATGTGTATTGTTTTCAAGTATTTTTTAATAGCAAATGAAGTTTTGTTTGTGTAAACCTTCCTGATGGTCACTAGGAATAAATGTGTTAAGTGCCATGTAAAATGATCATGTACCTCTTCAATCCTCTTGTCTTCAGAGAAAGCATAAGAGAAGGCAGAATTTTCAGTTTTTGAAGGAAACTGACAATTTACATGCAGGCAAAATGAGAACTGACTTTAATTTCTAACACCAGAAAGCTATCTGATAATGACAAGGAATCAGATTTGTCAAACGAAAAGAGACAACTTATTGCACAATAATTTGTCAGGTTATTTAGGTCTACGCTGAAAACAAATTGGCTGATGCAACATTTAAAAGTGTACAGGTGATTTCCAGCAACCTTGTGTGAAGTTTACAGAGTATTTGTTGATATATTTTGCTTTAAAATCTCAGTACTTATGCTAGCACACAGGCTATGCAGATTGTGGATCATCCATCAGTAAACGTTTTTTTCATTGATCCTGCTTCCACCTAGGGAGAAGCACTACATGACCTCTTCAAGTTCCTCAAAATATTACATTTTCTTTAGCTCTTTGTGTGGGGGTTGATGCCTCCTTGTGCAAGAAATAGGTAAGGAGGTGAATTGATGTGGAAATTGGTCAAGAAACCTGTTGTGACTAAAGAAATAAGTTTGAAAGAATGTGTGAGAACAACCACTGTTTGTCTTTCTCTCAGAGCTGTTTCCTTGCTAAGCTAGATAAGACAAGCCACACTTATCTGGGAAGATGGAAAGGAACTTTCCTTTTCTCATAGAAAGAGTGAAAGGGAACAGCTCAGAGGGCAGCACTGCACATGCCTAGGCCATTGATATATAATGGCCAAGAAGCCCTGGGTGTATGTGTGTGTCCTTGGCACCCCAGCTGCACGTTCTTGCAGCTGTGTAGTGTTCCCAAAATGAATGTCTTTTATTGCTTAAAAGTCCATGGCTTAGCTCTCTGATTACCTATATGCACATTTAGAGCTTATACTCTGTTTCAGCAACCTACACATTGTAAGTTTATCTTGATATAAGCATGAGTTCTGTTTGGTAGATTGACTATCGTAAAAGGTAGCACATAAATGTGCATCAATATCAATAAACTAGCAAGAAGCAAGCATGGCTTTTGAAAGGTAGTAAAGGTCTTAACACTGATCCAGCATCACAGAAACCAAATTTCAAATTGACAGTTTTCCATTTCCTCCTGTTATGCACTAATCTGTCAGGTTTGCTCAGCAGAGTCCTGGCATAAATATTTCTTATATTTTGTGGCATTGGCATTGAAGTGAATTTAGCTGGTTTTGCTTTGTATGTAAAAATCTTAACACAGATCCATGGGGAGCTATGCAGTCATAACCCGAGATGATTCATGATGCTTTAGGAAAATATGAAATATTAGCAGATTTAATAAACAAAACTGTCTAAAGATAACTATTTAACATCCCAATCATTTATAGTGGCTACCCAGTGATTTTTTATGACATATTCACTAGCTATCCATCCTAAGCTTTGACTAGAGACTGACAGGTTAGTCAAGAAAATAGTAACATATTTTGGTACTTGCAGCTACTGCTGCATAAGGGTTTAGGGCATGTATTTGTGAAGTAAAGAAACATTAGTAAATTCTGAAATTTATGCATTCTATGCAGAAAGACAGGGGTTTTTTAGCTTAAATAAAATGAACCAAGAAAGCCTACTGATATACTTTTTTCCAAATTATTTTTCTTTTCTGTTTCTCTTCTTTTGACATTTCATATCTTGGCAAGGAAGAGGAACTAAAAACAACGCCTTTAACATTTCCCATCTCTTGGAAAGACAATTGTGCCCTGTGCCAGGCCTGTTTTATTCTAACACTGAGACTTCAACTCAGATCATCAAAAATAACAGAAGTTTTATTTTCCAACATTTCTGCTCTTTCCTTTAGTTTCATTTTACTTTGTCCTGAGGATGCAGGCTCAGACTTCAATAGCAACTACAACACCCTCAACAACATTTGTTTATCTCAGCTTCTTTCTCCTAAAACAACAGTGAAGTCCTCAATGTTAAATATCATTTAAAAACTGTTATCAGGAAATGTCCTTAGAAACAGAAAGGACACGAGACCTTGGGATGAAAGATGACATCATAGGTCTAGACTTGAAAAGTCACTCTCCGTTCACTGTCTGGTGTAGCACAATAACAAAATCCTGTCAACTGCATTGACTGAATTCCATAAAAATAGACATAAATCTATCAGGTTTATATTTTTTGAACTATTTTTTTTAAAAACCCACCTCTTTTCTAAATATTGAGAAAGCCATAAGTATCATAAAGTGACCCTGAGTGCTTTATGGTGTGCCTTCAAGGTCACTCTCATTGTCTTTGCCCACACAAATATATGTGTCTATGTCTATGTCTACATCTGTATGTATACCTGAAAAAATGAGTGATATTTTCTGCTAGAATGTGAGATTTAAGCAGCAATGGCAGCTATGCCTTCCTCTGGAACTTAACCTACTACAGGAGATACAGAATCCCTAATACTGTATAATAATAGTTATATTCCCCTAGCTCAAGCTGCTGAGGCAAGTGCTCTTGGATAACAGGGTCATGCCATCTGTTCTAAATGGTATCAGTAGCAGTTTAGAGAAATAAGTTTGTATGTTAGAAATGACCTTAAAGTGTTATAAACTGTTGGTGATGTTTTTTGACTCCTACAC
This sequence comes from Hafferia zeledoni, assembly GCA_035583235.1. Lineage (NCBI taxonomy): Eukaryota > Metazoa > Chordata > Aves > Passeriformes > Thamnophilidae > Hafferia > Hafferia zeledoni. Next base: position 77,590,845 of record JAWWEV010000115.1, on the reverse strand, counting down.
AATCCCTAGTGACATGATGCTGGCAATATATAGCATTGTATTCTCAAGAACTGAATTGTAACTGCAAAAATGGAAGAGAAGAATTCAGTCAGGAAAGCCCTAATGAAAATTGATTGGAGAGACTGGAAGATAGAGATATAGTATATCCCTTCAGCAGGAAACCTAGCTGTAATCATTTTTTCTCCCCCCTTTTTCATATAACTTATAGGCTAGAAACAAAGATAAACCCAGATCTCAGGATCCAGAGGAAAACTAATACTCTACTTAGTGTGCCAAATTTTCTGCTGGTATATCTTGATACATCTCAATTGACTTTAATAGAGCTTAGCCATTTTTCACTAGCCAGGAATTCAGTCTATTGTAGTAGGAAATGTTCTCACTGAACTTGCTGCATGCTTTCATTTTTATTCTTTTCTTATTGCAATTGACATATACCTTCATGAATGTCTAGGGAAAGATTTGAGATAAAGGGCTATCAATGCTCTGATTAGTCTCATGAAACAGAGAAATTTCCTCTAAAATTGTTATGGATATTTTAAATACATTTAAATTAAAATTCCTTGTTGGATGGTATTTTTAGTTTTTTAAGCGATGTAGCTCTGAGTGCTCTTAAATTATGCTCTTTCATTTGAAATCAATGACAAAGTTTATTCACTTGTCTCAAATGGAAGCCTGATATCTTTAATGTTTAGATGCATTGTTTGTGATTATATAGGTGATGTGGAATTATGCTGCATTTAGTTCTGTAATAACCCCACACAATAGTAAAGCCCAGGATGAAATGACCAGACAAAAGGCAAAGAACTACAGAATACACTGTGCCAATGTTAAGATTACAGAACCATCCTTTAGAAATAGACTTCTTAACATGTATAACAATTCTGTGTAATGTGTAAAAGCCATTTAGGGGGTTGAATTGATTTAAATTACTCTAAAGTTATGCCTTTTTTTTTTTTTTTTGATATCTACATAAAATGGTCTACTTTTTTGACTTTCATAAATTTTAAAGAGAACAAATACTTAAACACATCAATAGGTAGAAGAACATATTTCCAAATAGGTGAGCAGTATACATATGAGAGAGACCTCTAGCAGTAGAGTGCTGATAAGGAGCCAAATATAGTCCTGTAGGTGGAGTGAGCTGAATCAATAGGTTTGAACAAGAGAAGTCAATCAGAGTGAGGGCATCCAGAGTTTTGAAAATATAAACCCCCCAATTTTCTCTTGCATTTAAAAAAGGAGAAAAAGAATAGGATGATTAGGTAACTATCCACTAAGTTTTATGTATTTGTTTGTGGAAAATAGATTGTCTCTGGCTCTTGATTTAGCTGACAAAATACTCATTAGATGAACCTTTGTTTTGTTTGTTTTCCATAAGTAGCACTGAGTTTTCACATAAGGTAAGAATATTTACAGAGTTTCTGACTGTTGTCAAGTCCAGATTGCATTTTGTTCTTAAGCATGATGTAAAACATCCAAAGATTTTTCAAGTACACAGTTGAAAAAAAACTCAGCTCATTATTGTATCTACACAGTTTAGGCAATTCTCAGATCGTCAGCTTGAAGCTGACTATTCTTGGATAGTTAAAAGTAAGGTTTTGTGATCATTGTTTTTGACACAAATGCTCTTCAATTATAATTTGATTGTCTTCACTGAATGAAGACCTTTTCCAGGTTTTTGGCCAGGAATAGTGGGGAACTTTTGCATAAATAGAAAAACGACCTTCTTGGATGACAAGAATTTGCCTCAGATGGTAAAAAAAAAAAAAAAAAAAAAAAAAAAAAAAAAAAAAAGTTCTTTGATCTTATTTGTAATTGGACAAGCAAAAAGCTTAATCTTAAACTATGAACGTCTTTAAAACTTGGAAAATCAAGGCATATAAATAATCTTCAAAGCCTGTCACTTTGAGCAAAAGGAGGCAAAAAATATTGAGATTTGAGGGAACAGGAGTACAGATATTCTGTTATTCAGAAACAAGAAAAAGGTGGTTACATTGTGCTGCTATATGGGAAAGTCAAGTTCATTGTGGAGGACAATAAAGGAAGTAGAAAAGGCTTTGAGCAAGTGTAAGACTGAAGACTAGAAGGAGAATTTGTGCTGACAGAAGTGATCAAGATTAAATAATGACACCTCTGTAGAATAGAATTTTGTAGTGGAAGAGAGAAAGAATGATTAGTGATTTAGCAGTAGACTTTGTCTTACCAGAAAACAATTATTAATGTGAAGGAACAGATTAGAGGTTATTTATGGTCAGATTGGTATTTTTTTCATGTAAACAGAGTCAAGTTTAGCATCTGAATCAAATTACAAGAGAATCTTATTTTGAAGAGTTAAATTTATTGAAGATATTGATTAAATTCAGGGATGTTTTGGAAAAGTACACAAACTAGATGTTTTTTCCTGTAGTCATGCTATAATACCTAATGACAGCTAAGTGTCATGTTAGAAATTTGGAGATAAATGGATTGCTGCAGGAATGCACAAATAATTAGTTAGGCACAAGACTATTGACAGAGTGCATCTACATTAATGTTCAAGCAGGAAGACACTTTTTTAAGAGATCTTACTCCTACCCCCTTTTCCTCAAGGTCTAGCATCTCCCATCCCCTCTTCACAGAATCACAGAATCAATCACATTGGAAAAGACTTCTGAGAATGAGTCCAACTTATGGCCTAACACCACCATATCAAGTAGACCACGGAACTAGGTGCCATGCCCAATCTTTCCTTAAATGCCTTCAGGAAAGGTTATTCCACCACCTACCTGGGCAGCCCATTCCAATATCCAATCACCCTTTCTGTGAATAAATACTTCCTAATGTCCAACCTATACCTTCCCTGGTGCAGCTTAAGACTATGTCCTCTTGTCCTATCACTCATTGCCTCCTCATAGCAGAAGCACTCTAGTCTGTTCACCAGCCTCATTGCCCTTCTGTAGACCTACTCCAGCACCTCATTGTCCTTCCTGAATTGAGAGGCCCAGAACTGGACACAGAACTTGAAGGGCATCCCCACCAGTGCCAAGTACAGGGGAAGAATCACTTCCCTGGTCCTGCTGGACACACTATTTCTGATACAGGACAGGATGTCATTGACCTTCTTGTCCACCTGGGCACACTGCTGGCTCATGTTCAGCTGCTATCAGTCAGGACCTCCAGGTCCTTTTCTGCTGGGCCACTTTCCAGCCACTCTGCTCCAGGCCTGTAGCTCTGCATGGGGTTATTGTGGCCAAATTGTAGGACCTGGCACTTGGTCTTGTTAAGCCTCAAGTTGTTGGTCTCAACCCTCATGTCCAGGTCCCTCTGTCGGCCCTTTCTTTGCTCCAGCAGATGGCCATTACGACTCAAGTTTGGTGTCATCCGCAAATTTGCTAATTTTAGACTAAATCCCCTCATCCACATCATCAATAAAGATACTGAACAGTCCCTTCTCCCTTGATTCATACTGTGGAAGGGGCTCAGAGCTTATGAACTAGATTGCTCTTGGAGGGATTTAAATCAGAAGATGTACTCCAGGACCACATGTATTATTATCCAACTGCTAATTGAGTGCCTATGCCCTGGATCAGACTGAAGCTATGCCAAAGTAACTCCCTCTCGTTATCAGCTGTTTCACTTCACAGATTCACTCCTGTTTGGCTGTACTACTTGTTAGTGTAGACCACACTCAACCATCAGCTTTGTAATGCACCATATGCTCCTCTTTCACCACCCAGAAATGGATGACACCTGATTTATACAGATCAGAGCGAGAAGATTAAATCAGGATAAAGTCATTCAGTTATAAATGTTTCATGTTAACAAAAATATTTACACTAAGTGAGTCCTTGTAGTAATATCAAAACAATTTTAAACATGGTCTTGTATCTAGGGATATTTTCTACATGCAGCAGAAGTAGATATTTTATACATCCAAGCAAACATCTATAGGTCTATGAACACATAAGTTTATATAAACACAAGAAAATATTCAAGGTTCTGTAATATGGTACAAATGCCAAATCATAACAAAATTTAAAATTAATTAGATAGTTAGTAAAGTACACTGAACAATTTTTTTCTTTTCAACACAGCAGAAATACCGGCTGCGCAGTGCTGTGTATGATTTATTTATAGGTTGCTAATGAAGACATATCTAATCATCATAATTAATTGGTATTTTTGTGCTTTGGGGCCTAAACACAGAAACTTTCATGTGTTGGCTCAAACTGATCTTAGCTGTGAGGCAAAAATTCAGAAGAAAATTTGATTTTTCTTTGTTCAAGTTTGGTTTTCCATTGAACTTCTTAACTACTGTGAGGTGATTATAATTTAGCCCTCAAAACACAGCATATGTTGAAATGCTATGAAAATGAGCTAGGAGACGATGATTTCTAGGGATAGTGTTACATCCCAGCCATTTCGTCTTTGCTGTGGGAATTTGTTTGTCAAGTCTAATATTAACCCTGTTTAATCAGCATCACATCAGTAAAACAATCCAGGGGTTTTTTTGTAAATGTTTACACAATTTCCTGATATTTCTTATTGTTTAGTCTTCTAAACTCATTGTACAGCTCTATAAATGTGCTGTTCACTCTATGTTTGTGTAATTGCCTACATTGCCCACCACTCTACTAGTGAGTGGGCAATAGACATATACTATGAGTTAAATGTCTGGATTTATTTTATTTAGATTGCATTGCCTTTTTTTTTTTTTTTTAATCTAAACTCCTATTAAATCTAAACTTCTATTAAATATAGTAATCTGTATTGGTACTACAAGTGGTAACAGTGTAACAGTTTTTGTTTTCTCCACATTCCAGAAATAGCCATTTTATTTCAATGTTTCTCAATATATATCTCACACTTGCATTACATTTCATGACTGAATTTTCAAGAATGACATTTTGCCAAGGATTTTTGATTGGCATGAATTGTCTGTTTTCAAATGCTTGGAAACAATCTTGATAGCTGTAAACCACTTTGTCCTGTTTTGAGTGTTCATGAATATATTATCAGAAGTGGCACACAGTGCAAGGAATCTGCCAGAAACGCCCATGTAAAAATCCTGGAAACTGAACTGAAGACCTTTTCCTCCCAAAACATAGACAATATCAATTGTATGAAAGAAGAATGTCCATTATTTGTTCGTTTGAGGAGCAGTAATTCTTATGAACCATTTCTAGGCCTCCAGATGAAGCAAAGGTCATGAAATGCTTCCCTTATTTCCAGTAAAGTGCTGGAACTCAAACCAACAATACAAAGATGTTCCAGTGCAGTGCTTAAATGGCATGCATGCCATTCCAGCCAGTGCACTTTAAGGGTATCATATGGAGCTGATTAGGTGCCCCTATGAATTGTCTATCTCTGCTTGAACCTAAACAACTGGTTTCCAATTAAAAAAGAAGTAACTTTATTTCTTCTGTTCAAAGAGAAGCACTTTTTAACTTTTTTTAGGTGTGCCATCTGAGTTCAAAAATAAAATTAGTTGAACTATTAAGTAACAATATTACTCCATTCTTCAAGAGGATAAATGAAAAAAAAAAAAGTGTGAAAAAACCCCCCAAACCTCCAACACAACAACAGGGACACAGTTAAAAGTAGCAACACTTATATCATCCTTTCAGTTTCCAGACATGAGCTGGTAAGGCCATTAATACTACAGTTTATAACAGATGGCCGTTCTTGCTTGGACATACACATACATCATCAAATTTCCCTTTGAGTTTCACCTTCTTTAATTCCCACTGAAGTCAATAAGAGTTTTATCTGTGTAAAGGAGAGAAGAAATGGACCTGCCGGGATATTTTTCCTTTGTCTTAAGTGATGTATTGTTAAAACAGAAAGGAAAAACCGTCATAGGTACGAGCTCACAGAGATTTTTGTTTAAATCCTTGTGAGGTAAAAGTCAATTGATATTTAACTTTCTGAAGGCTAAAACCAAAAAGTTAGTTCTGTAATGAAACCAGGAGTGTGAAAATTGCCGATATATATTCTATATCTACAGTGTTTTGTCTGATGTTAATTTATTTGAAGATCCACAAGAAACTAGGGTCCATTTTCTATTTTCCTGTCTTTCAGCATGCAAAGACAGTCAAATTAAGTATTCCTTGAACAGGAGTCTGAGGAAATTATTAATTTTGAGAGTATGTTATTAAGTCTTCTGATCTTCTTTGTTTTTTAAACCAAAACATCAACAGCAAAACAACACAAGAAAAACCTCACCAAAACCTGTGAAAGAGCTAAAAGTCTTTTACAATCTGAGTAATGATCTATACTTCCAGAGGACATAACTGTGGCTTTAGATGACCCTGAAAAATGTTTTTGATTTTTAACTAGCTTAGAAACAGAGGAAGAAATCCATTATTTTATGCATAGTTTACTTATCCACATCTTAAAGGCAAAAATAGTCCCCTCTGGAATTTGATACACAATGATCAGGGCTGTAAACCTATTCTGACTAATCAAGTTTATTCTGATTGATTGAGCTAATTGAAAAGCAGCACCAATATTCCCTGTAGGTGCATTTTTCTTATATTATATTTGTGTGATAATAAAAAGGGATGTTTTCAATGCTCAAAAAATAATTATCTTGGCTCTTCATAGCCTACCAGAACAGTTTGCATGTCTGAGTGATATTGGTCTAACAGGTAAGCAATGTGTTTCCAGAGTTTGACCATACTAAATTTAATTATTAAAGGTCTAAATTTATTTTTGGAATGGGTATGTCATTCATAATGTCAATAAATGTGGGGTTTTTTTCTTCTCTGAGTGGTGCTATCTATGTCTACTTTGATTCTGTTGCTTGACCACTAAAGTAATTCTCAACCTTCTCATCAGGGCCCCCACTCATCTCATACATTTAGTGATCTTACTTTATTTCTTTCACTCTCAGAGTCTATTGAAAGGACCAATAACACTCTGCACTTCACTTATCTTTGTTTTAGTGGTCATTGAGCTTAATGGCAGCTATGCATCCATTCCAAAGAAATAAGGAAAAAGCTTGAAATAACCTTTCATGAAGAATAATTAAAAAAAAAAAAAAAAAAAAAGCAGACCGAAATATGCTTAACTCTAAAACTTGTGCAATAACTTCCTCAGAAACAGCACAACATTGCCTTCTTATTTATAAGATCACAATAGTGAGATATATTCTTTTACAGAAAAAGAGAAAAAAAGAACCAAAAAATGAAGTGGAGATAAGCTTTTCTTAGGTTACTTTAGGTGACTAATTCAGAGGTGAACTTCTATGTTTTAAAGGCCAAGAAAAAAACATCAGAACTTTTCAATTATTATCTAAGATGTATCTGACTGCATTTTAGATTTCAAGTCAGAGATATTTTATAAGTAGTTTACCTCATGGAATATTTATTACTGTGCCTTCTTGTGACAAGATGTAGGGTATAGAAAGACATTTAAAATGTAAAAAAAAAAAAAAAAATCTACTCAGTGTGTGTTAAATTTAACATTCAGAAAGTACAGTAACTTAAAAGGAAGACAACTGACTCGTCACCTGTGCTGGTAAACTAGTTAATGGAAGGCAAACTTTTTTCACCAAGGAGAAGATGAGTAATATCTGTTGTAAAATTCCTATATAATTATTGGAAGGAAGAAGCCTGTATCTCCACATTGATAGACTTTCCATGACAATGTAACTGTCAGTACGTTACAGGTGTGTCATGCTCAGTGGCTTACTTTGTAAAGATAACAGCTAAAGCCAAAAGAATGACCAAAATATATGAAAATTTTCTGAGATCAGCAGTTACTATACAGTCTTGTGGAATTCTTTATTCAGAAACTCTTTTTTTAAATTTTAGTTCATCTGAACTCTTAAATTTCCTTTGAAATTTTGAATTGTTTCCAGTCAAATGCACTGAAAGCGAAAACATAGATTGGAACTTTCATTCAACTCTGAATTTGTTCCATATGATTGGCCACAACAAATATTCTTAAGAAATATAAGAACATTTGTACTAACTGAGGAGGAAAAACATAAACACACCACCATAATTTTTAATTTTAACAAAAGATAAACTAATTATTTTCCAAATTATGTCCTAGATTATAATGTCACATATGAATCTCAGCAAGATTTCTTTGCAAAAGATTCCCATAAAGATTCCCATTCTGTGTGCATGCAAGAACTCACATCAGCAGTGTTCACACAGCTATCTTGAAACTTGGGAAGTTTTGGAATCACAGAGACATGAACTAGGAAAAATTATTTGTCACGTAAGTGTTCTGAAACAGGGCATTAAGTGTAGCAAATAGTTGAGCTTTTCCTAATAGGTCACAAGTTGTCCCATTTCACAAAAACAAATAAATAGAATTCATAGAACTACCACTAAGAAAAGATATTCTAGCCAAAGCCTAGGTACTGTTCAGCATCAAAAAAATATCATGATTGACAGAACCCTACTGTTTTGCAATCCCTGGAAATGTTTTTCTTTATCTGTGTGTATCACAAGGAGATTTGAACCAAATAGTGGGATATTTTGAACACTAAAGAGAAAACAATTTCTATTGTTTGATGGAAAGTGTAATTTTACAAGGATAGCCAGTGACTTGTCCCATCACTTCACTGCATACACATCTAAAACACAATTGATTCTGACATATCCGTTTACCAACTAATTATTTGTGAAAGAAACCTATGAATGAAAATCAGAAACTATTTGATGGTAGGCATATCACAATACCTTTCAAAGGAATATTATTTTGGTCCATGAAATAGTGTATTGACTTATTTCCTGATGATTATGATATAATGAGCAAGCATTGTCCCATCATAAGCCTTATTATTTTGTACTGCTTGTTAAACAGAAACTGCATTTGATCATGACTACCATTAGCTGGCATTTCTTATTAGTTATAATGAGGAGCTATATTAAAGTATGTTGCACACTTCTAGAGAATTTTGTTCTGACTGGAAGGATGCAGAGGGTAATAAAAGGTAGGTAGGTTGGTTTGTTAGTTTGTTTGTGTCTGTTGATGTGTTCTTGGTGGTTTGATCTAAAATGTGTAGGCTACATTGTTTTCTTCATCTATAATGTAGTTATAAGGACAAAGCTAGTAACATGAGAGGATTTATCTGCCTTCCACCATTCTTTATGTATTTCCTGCATCTTCTGTCATGTGCAGTCTTTCCAAAGATTAAAGAGGTGGCTTAGCAAGCTCCATCTATTTACCCTACATTACCACAGGTTCACTGTGTCGTTTTGTTTTTGTTTTTTCTTTTTCTTGTGAAACAAAACAAAACAAAACAAAACAAAACAAAACAACTCTGGGAAAGATATTTTGTATGATTTGCCCAAATTACAAAAAGCATATAAAAAGATAAGGAAAAAGCATATCTGTGTAACCAAATATCTCAATATCAAAACAGATTGATAGATGTCCAGTTTTGGGCCCCTCACTGCAGAAAAGACATTGATGCACTGGAGCATGTCCAAAGAGCAACAAAACTGGTAAAGGTCCTATCAGAACCAGCTGAGGGAGCCAGGGTTGTTTAGCCTGGAGAAAAGGAAGCTCTGTGGGACCTTATTGTGCTGTACAACTATGTAAAAGCAGATTGTAGCGAGGTGGGAGTCAGTCTCTTCTCCCAAGTAAAAAGTGATAGGACAAAAGGACAAAGCCTCAGGTTGTGCCAGGAAAGATTTAGATTGGGTATTGGGATACATTTCTTCATTGCAAGAATTGTCAAGCACTGGAACAGGTTGACCATGTAAGTGACTGAGTCACCATCCCTGAAGGTATGTAAAAGATGTGTAGATCTGGCACTTAGGGACATGGTTCATTGGTGGATTTGGCTATATTAATGGTTGGACTCAATGACCCTAAGGGTCTTCTCTAACTTAAAAGGTTTCATGATCATTTGCAATGTTTAGAGAGAGAGATAAAGATGTAGAATCATCAGTTGTGCAAATTTTTACTTCATGTGACACTTCTATGTCCATACTTTTTTTTTTTGTAGCTCAAATTCAACTTGGCTGATCTATAAATTTCTTTCCTTTTCTTCCTGACAATGTTCTTCATGACACTATTTCTTGATGATGATGAACAAAGACATTTTTCTGCTGAAACCTCAGTTTACATTCAACTCAAGTACCACTACATTTCTTCCTATTTACGTTCTATTTAATTGTGGTGAGAATTACTATTCTTTATTCATCTGTAAAATAAAGTAATTTATCTTGATATATAAAGCCAAACATCCATGTTTCTTCTCCTCACATCTCACTTACTTCGATATTTGCTATACTGAAAGCAACACTATCCAACACCTGCTACTTCAGAATGTTACTAAAAGGACTCCATTAGTTTGTTACATATTTCTTTGCATTCACTGGATATGTCTACTAGTTTTGGTGAAACATGATGATTCTCCCTACTTTTCAGAACTCTTTTGATCTCTTCTTAGTCTGCTGAAACATCAGTTCTGGATTCAAAGTTTGATTAAAAGTGCTATCTCTGAAATTTAAATATTTGGTTAATTTTTAAACAGTATGATCCACAATTTCTTCTGCCATATACTCCATGCTTGAGAGAATCTTTTCATGTATAGCTGCCAAACAACAGCATTGTCTTCCTTCTGTTGTCTGAATGATCTCTCACTAACTTGATTGCTTCTATGATATTTTCTGTTTCCTTGTAACTTCCTCATTTAGCTGAATGCATCTACTTTCTCTTGTCCTACACACTGGTTGGCAACTACTTGAAATAAGAAACTCCTTTTTGTTCACTCAATATGTTCTCATAATACCTAATGCAATAGTGCTCAAGATCTTGAGACTTTGCTGGTCAGTAAGTAAAGCTAACAAGATGATGACTGGGTGATGGAAACTGTATCACTTGCACTTGGCATGAGAAAACTACTGAAAGATTAGTCACTTTAAACATTCCATATTTTGCATCACTGAAATCAGGTATCAGTGTACTATGAAGCTAGAGCAAGCTCACCAGTGCTAACATGCACTGTACCCTGTCAGAAACTTTTTCATTTGGCAAGGGATATAAAGCTATGATAATATGGACTGTCATTGAAACAGAAGAGGGATTTTTTTTTTCTTTTTATTCTTCCATAGGACTTTTCAGCAAATTCATTTGATTATGACAAAGCTAAACATTCAGATATCCTTTTTGTGACCTTCAAAGAGGGCATTTGTCTCTCCTCTTGCACATGATCCAGAGATCAATTTTCAAAATCCTCTGAATGTTAAAATATTTCAGGTTCTTTTTCCAGGCAAAGAGGCTGTGACAGAAGGTAAAAAGGAGCACCCTAGGAAGGTAATTCAGATATGTGCAAAGAACCACTTCATCTTTCTGAAAAGCAGATAAGGTTCCTAGCAGGAGAGGACCACATACTCAACAAGCCTTATGGGCATATGCAAGATCTCATGCCACCAGAAAATGTCTTGATGAAGTGGAATGTGTTGTTATGTTAATTAAACTAACATCTTAATTAAAATACATTCCTTCAAATATAAACCAGTCTATGTGAATACCACCTGGGATGTGTCTGTTATTTTTTTCAAACTATGTATTTTTCACATTTTGAGTTGAAATTATAGTTAACTGTAGGTGGAATTTCAAAATGCAGATTCACTGAGTCGATTCTGATTACATTAGCTGTCACAAAGAATCCTATAGGATCCTCCTTTAGAACTTCATGAGCTTTTCCAAAGCATGAGGTCTGAGAAATTCTCTTTTTTTTATGTGAGAATCTCTAGAGCATTGTGTCATGTCTTTTGCTTTGGTAAACTTTTGTATGATTTCTTTTTTCCACACAAAACCACACTGGCTGCCAATCCATCAACAGATGTACCTCAGCTACATCTCTTCTGCATCCCTAAGTTTAGATTATACATACCGTACCTTATGCACAGAAGTAAGATATCCAGGCTGTTAGAAGAGAACTTCACAAACATCATAGTAATTCTTCTACGTGAAACTTCTAAAAACAAGTGAATGTATTTCCATACATTGAAAGTTTAAAGGGTTGATTCAATGTTATATTGTTATGCTGGCATGCAGAATTTTTTTCTACATTTTTTAATGCTTTAAGGAAAAGGAAAGGGAGGCAAGAGGGGGATTTGAAGATGTCAGTACAGACATATAAACATTGAACAAATGGCTTTCATTTAGATGGTACAAATCAAAGTAGATAAATAATTCTTAAAAGTACACATTCAAATTCTTTTGGAGGAACAGTAGTATAGAAATCCCTTCTCCCTAATGTATCAATACCCTTTCAATTTTCATTTTTATTTATTACTGTGGCCATGAATGTATTGTGTATTCTCTCCTGCACCCCTTTCTTCCTTCCTACATACAAAGTAGGAAAAAAAAAAACCCAAACACCAAAAAAGAAGACAAATAACTTGTTCCACAATATTTTCCATAGTTTTCAGTGTCTTCCTTTCCTGTTTAGGTTGTCCCAAGTCAAGCAAAGACTAGTTAATAACTTTTCCATGGCAATTTCTTTTTTGTGTTCTAAACATTCACCTACTTTCACAAAGTTTGTGGAATCTTGCTGTCTTTGAGATACCTTTCTCTTAGAATCATTTTACGTTGACCAAGAATTGCTGTTGAAATATTGTGTTGTGTATATTTGCACATAAACATGAACATGAATACAGATGTAAGATTTGGTTACAGTAAGTAGATATATTTAGGAAAACAGACAAAAACTCTTTACTAAAATTAAAAAAAATAGTAATAACTTATTAATCATTAAATTTTAGAAGATAATGCTTTAAAATATTTATAGCACAGTATATATATATATATTATAGAAATGTATTTCATATAGATACATTATACATTTATATATATTTTTAAAAACACATATAAATATATTTTATTCTCATATTAGTTATATTTGGTCACCAGAAAATTCATCATATAAAGAAGCAGGGAGAATAGTACAGAAGGGTGAGCAAAACAGCTATCAATACAAATATTAATAGAAAAAAAATGTAATGAAAATATATTCAGTGAAACACCTCAATGACAATAGAATTGTTAACTTGCAGGCAAAAACATAATTAAGTATAGAGCAAAAATCTAGTTCCATAAATATCTATAATTGTACACAATTGGCATGTCATTCATATTTCACAAAGAGCAAAGAACAGAAATTAATAATAGTCTTATAGAACTGAGTTCCTAATTAGGTTCTCATCCAAATAACTAAGCTTTTCAATCTCTTCTTCCTCTCTTTTCTGAAGTATGCTCATTAAAACTATCTGACATCATTAGAAAAACATTAATCTTCTGTCTGTTCTCTGTAAGAACAACATGAAGCATACGAAGGAATAGAACAGACATAGTTTCTCGGCTCCTAGTTAAGAAAATAATCTGAATAGGATGAGAAGTATCAAGAAAAATTATGCAATTTTTTGTTGTTTAAAAGAATTGTCCATTTTTTCTACATCAGAAGTAAATCAATCCTACTATTGGATTGAACTAAAAGATGTGAATCTGGGAGTGATAACATGAGCATTTACAAACAGTGGACTGATCTGTTATATTCTTGATGGATGTAATAATAAAAGGGAAACAAAAATTGTTCCTGTCTTGCTAAAAATTGATTGATACTGTACTGTAGGAATTGGGAGTTATTCAATATTATTATTTGTTAAGCTTTTTTAAGGTAGGATATTACACTACATACCATACAACAGTCCCAACGTCATTTGAGTTTGTTTACCCATGTTGCCCAAACATGCTTAAAATAGCTAGATTAGGTCTTGCAAATGCAGAGATATCATCATCATCATGGCTAGGCTTCGCGAACGAAGATTTGGGAAGGGCATTACCCACGCTTGCTGCAAGCGTGCTGATGGCTAAAAAGGCCGATACGGGATAGGCAGGTCCGGTCACAAAAGGCACA